>JAJOZX010001172.1:0-42500 GCA_023014485.1 Bathynomus jamesi | reverse complement strand
TCAAGGGCCGATATAAAGGTTGTCTCAGGCCGTATGGTGGAAACCCCTGATATAAACCCTCGAAAAAGAAGAAAACCCATTTACTGTTCTTTATAAACCCTTAAAAAATAAAACGCAACGTATAAACGACAATTTTCACGTGATCGCATCGAGCTCACTTCATTTTCTTCCTCGACGACAAACATAGTAAATCCAATCAGTAACTCGTGATAACCATTATCAAATACGAGAGAGAGACAGACACACACACACAGACAGACATACGGACAGAGAACTCTTTCCCATATATATGCGCACGTCCAAAACTACTAAAAATAAAACGTTCATTTTACTGTAGTTTAATAACAACAAATTTTAACAATAGCAAGAAGTCGTGGAAAATAGTGTGGTTCCGTGAGACATTTTCTTTCTTCAAGAAAAGATCAAACGAATATGTCCTTCATTTAATCATGACTTTCTCATACCGCTAAAAGTTGTTCGATTTATCAGTTACTGTGGGCTTCATTCCGTACACACACACACACACACGCGCACGTACTAGAGGTATCCCATGTAGCATATTGGATCTCGTATGCTCCACAAGCAAATTAAAAACAAATAGAAAACACGTTGGAAAATTGCTAGACATTGAAAGGAAAGCAAGTTGGATAATAATTTCCATCAAGATAGAAACAATGACACTTTCTATCACAATAAATACATAAACGATCACTAAACTTAATTTATTATGAACGCTTAGTTAACATACTACTTTTTTAAAACACTTTCGGAAGATGCACTCTATATTAGAGATGGAATCCGGTTTTAAAAAACCGGTTTTTAACCGGTGATGGAAATTTTTAATCATCACCGAAACCGACAACAAAAACCGGTTTTCACATTTTTGCGCAAGTCTCCGATCACTTTGGTCCATTTTCTATGAAACAAACGTTTCCAAACGTTTAAAAACATAGTAATTACGTTTTGCATCGTTTCCTATCGTTTTTTGTTTGTTTATAAGTGTAAATAATTGATGCTTCAGTCTTGAATGTTATGTGGATGATTGCACATTGATCAGTTAAGATTCTAAGATTTAATACTCCATCATGTCAAAGAAATCAAATGCTTGGTATCATTTCACTCGTAAGAATAAAGAAGCAGAAGAGTGTGTGACATGTCACAAAGTTTTAAAGTGTTGTGGAGGTTCTACTTCAAGTTTATCATCCCACATGAAAAATATTCATGGCATAAACATCGACCAGATTAATCAGCCATTGAAGAAACAGAGAACAGTGGAAGAGTTTGTGCAAAAAAAGTCCATAGAAGAAGAAATTTCGAAACTTGCGTGTGTAGATGGACTTGAGTTTCCAATCAATTGCTAAAAGTGAATTCATTCAAGAAAGCCTAAGAAAGATAAAATACGACAAGCCTCATCCAACTTCCCATAATGATGTCAGAAAAATGGTGCTTAGTTTTTATGAGAAAAAGAAACATGAATTGGTCAACTACTTCAAGAATCAGGTGAGACAAGGAATCCGCTATTCATTAACTATGAATGAGTATACATCTTTGCAAAACCAAAGATATATTAATATTAATGTTCATGATGAAAATCAACATTGGTCTCTTGGTCTCGTGAAAATAAATGGCTCTCTCGATAGCACCAAAACTACTGCAATCGTTAGGAAAAGATTGGAAGACTTTGGCTTGGACCTAGATAAACATATCGTGGGTTGCACCACCGACGGTGCCTCAGTAATGGTCAAATTTGGAAGAGAAACAGTACCTGATCACCAGCAATGCATTGCACATGCTATACATCTCGCGGTTTTGGATATATTGTATTCAAAAACTGCTGAAAATTCAGTTGAAGAGGAAAGTGACCCTACCTCTGAAGATGAAGCCATCGAAGAAGATGAACACTCTGCACATGAGTTAAGCGAAGATGAGTAAAATTTTATGCACTGGTACAATTTTTGAGTCCAACATAGATGACGTAATTGTTCTTCCAAAACTTCGAGAAGATTACTTAAAAATAATAAATAAGGTGAGAAAAATCTGTCGCATATTTCGAAAGTCTCCTTTGAAAAATGAGATTGCAGGATTTTGTCAAAGATGAATTTAATGGAAAGGAAATGAAGCTTATCCTTGACTGTAGAACGAGGTGAAACAGTCTTTTGGCCATGATAGAAAGAGATTTTTGAAACTCAAAAATTGCATTCCAAAGGCCCTCAGAGTGATACGCTCAACAGAGACGATTTCAGATGAAGAATGGAATGCTCTAAAGAGCCTCTTTGACAGGCTTCGTCCACTGGAAATTGTTTTGAAGGGACTCTGTTCGGAAGATGCAAATTTGCTCAAAGCTGAATTTTGCATGAAGTTCATTTTGGATAAATTTGAAAGCAAAAACAATCCTTTAGCTTTTGAGCTACGTCAGTGTCTCACTGATCGCTACTGATCGAGAAGACAAAAAGCTGTCGCCTTGCTTAGTTTTCTCCACAATCCCGAGGTCTTGAAAAATGAATCCTCAGCATCGTTCCTCTTTCCTTCAAGACAAGCAGTTAAGAAGTATGCGGATCATACATTTAAGAGGCTTTTTCCAGAAGCTTGCCAGATTTCAGAAACAGACGACCAAGTCCAATCAATTGCTTCGAAACTCGAAGATTCACAATGCAGCTCAGGTCGTGAAGTAAATGATGACGATCAACTTGTGAACGACTACATGTGTGAGATAAACAAACTGAAAATGAAACCCAAGAAAGATTCTTCTGAGACCTTTGACGTAAACAATGAATTCAAATATTTTGAAGCTACTTTGAATAGAAGCGAAAATTTGGATCGAATGTACGAGGCGTTCCTTACAATAAAAGCCACCAGGCAGCGTAGAGTCCGAGAAAGTGTTTTCAGCTGGTGGTTTATTCGTCACAAAGATTCGATCAAGAATGTCAGATCAGACATTTAATGCTCTTTGTTTTCTCAAGTGTTATTTCAAAAATCAAGTTCGATAATAAACTTTTTAATTCAAATGTTACACATACTTGATTGAATCAATTAAAACCTTATTTCTGTTTAATATTTTGATCATTTACCTCCCTAAAAAGCACACAGAATCCCATCGGTGAAAACTGGTAAAAACCGGCTTTAAGAATATAGCGACGGTGAAAACCGGTTTTACACTTTTCGGTTATTTTCCATCCCTACTCTATATTCGTGCTTTCCTCTTTTCCATGAGTGACAAACCAATCAAGAATGCTATTATAGTTTGCGCAGGCGCACTCTCCGCATTTCAAATGTTAATAATAATAATAATAATAATGTTACCGACATTTGTTAATACTGGACTCAAATTTCATTACAAATATCACCACCCACTGACGATGATACTTTTTAACTGGCTTAATATACAGAGATCATCATAGAGATTATATAAAGAGATCAATGCATTACTTACGTGTTTCTTCATTCGAATTAGACTTTTCCACTGATTATGCAACAGTGATGAAATTTTTAAAGGAATCAGTGAGAAAATGGAAAGCAAAAATGTAAGGACGATTATACGCAAAGACTTTGTTTCGCATCCTCTTAAGACATCCGCATGGCCATATAGTGTTGCGAATAATAAATCCTTTATCAATTCTTATCTCTCGTGTTAGTATAACATATTTTACGGTTGGCTTTATAAAAACATTTTCCGCCAACTGCTGAGAGTAGAGAACTGTAAGCTCAGGGCCTTGTAGAGCAAAGTAATAAGTGTAGCATATTTATATCCATTATATAGTGTGTTTAAATAGCCCTTGTTCCAGAGTTGGGGGATCACTTGTGTGTAGAGTATTAGACTGCAGAGAAAGTTTAACTGATAAGTGAATGGTAGTAATAAAGGGAAAAGCGCGGACTAATATGACTAGTAGAGTTCCACAAAGTTGGGGGCGGGGGGTTAGAGCAAGTATTGTTAATGACGCACCATCTGTACCCACAGTCGGGATACACATGAGCCGTGAGGTACAGTAAGTATGATTCAGTGTATCTCCACTTTTGTCACTGTCTGTACGTTAACATCATTGTCAAAGCTTAGCAAAACTTCCACATTTGCTGATGATGCGAAAATAGGTGGGAAAGCATTTACATTACATCAGGGTAGGAAAAACTTGTAGCGTAGACTGATCGGAAAAATGACATGAAATTTAACGTTAATAAATGCAACATTAGGAATATGGGTTATCATAATGGAAATTTAAATAAAAAAACTAGGGCAGATAGTGTTAAATGTAGGTTTAGAAAATAAAAAAGACTTCGTGATATTCGTGATTAATGATAATTGCTACGCAAGGACTCGAAATTTTCTGGGTAATGTTTATCAAATCGGAACAAAGCTAATAAATTAAGTTTCATTTCACGCAATTTTAATTGACTTTTCACTTTTTCTTATTTTAAAAGGTGGGGTAAAACCAAGGATTTTAGTTCGGCTATATTATAGAAAGAATTGTAAGGTCCCGTTGAAGTGAATGTAGTAGGAGGCGTTGGTCGGGTCTGGTTTTAGAGTGTGAAAGTTCTTGAATGATGCCCACTTGTTGAGACGAAAAGTTTAGTGGGAACTCTAGGACTCCAAGTCAAAACTTTTGAATTGTACAAGTTCATTATAAGGAGAGAGATTCCGGGTTAAAGTGTAGGTTCTATTTGTTAGGAATATTAAGGATAAAAACTTTCTTTTCATCCAGATACAGGAAGCATTTATGTAGCCACTGAGGCGTATTGCGATGCACCACAATTCGCATTATGTTTCTTCTTATCTCTGATTTGAAACCCATATTTTACTTTTTAGGTTCAGTGTGTAAAGATACGAGTATGAATTAGTATACTATACAGCTCCTACAACATACAAATGACATAAAACGGTACATGTGGTCTGGAGGGGGGCCATATACGCTGGATACCCACGATCCAGTTTGAAACCTAAGTATGAGTATTGTACAGAGGGTTGACAAAAGTAAACAGACCCCTTGATTGCTGAAAGTCGCTAAATAATAACAGACTTATTGAATTAATATATTTAGAATGGTGTTATTTTCCCCTTTGCGTTATGTAAAGGTGACACACGTTCTGGCATTCTATGAATGAGCTTTGTCATTTGTTCTTGAGGACAATCATCGAGGTATCTATTTACTTTTGTCAACCCTCTGTGTGTGTGTGTGTGTGTGTGTGTGTGTGTGTGTGTGTGTGTGTGTGTGTGTGTGTTATATATATATATATTATATCATTATGAAACAGTAAAAAGACGTCTGAAAAGTCTGTCAATAATTTTATTCATTATCACTATACTAAGTATGATACGTAAAAATTGCTTAGAAAACATGTAAAGTAAGGTATAATATTTTAATAAATTAAACATTTTTTATACGCCCTCACACTGATTATGGTACCAATAAATTACACTCCATGAATATCATTTGCAGTTGAAATAATGGAAGCGTGAAAGACTGTCCTCAGTTTTTAGGGGGCGTTGGATAAAAAAAAAGTTTGGAAGACACTCCCTCAACCCTCAGCCGCTATCGTTGGGTCAGGGAGAACCCTGATCGCTTCAATTCTGTATGGGATGGGACCGAGAAATAACGATAGCAGTTAAGGGTTAACGAGTTAGATTATAACATTGTTAGTACGAATGAAGAAAATTCAATCAGTGATGTCTAGGCTACCACATTTCGTGTAAGGGGAAAGAAGCTATAGTTTGGAGCAAGGCAATTTTTAAATAGAGTATGCTTTTATTATTCCATTTTAACACGCTGGAAAAACTATTTTTGTCTATTGTAAGTTTTTTCGTAAAAGAAAAGCCTGAATTAATTAAAATATTTTAGAAAGTTTTTTGAAATCTGCTCTGTACTTGTTTATATCATAAATATTTTTATTTTATGTAGGAGGAGAGCGATAGATAGTTGTTCCTTAGTATTTAATTTAAATAAAGTTAATCGTAATTAGTTATCCGAGATTTATAATAAGTTTTACGCAAGTTTATATAAAATAGTACGATACAGTCGTATAGATTAAGTCTAAAATGATAAATACATATTTAATTTTGTTATTTATGAATACAAGCAGAAGCCCATGGTAAAAATACTGCGCTTAAACAATTAATTAGGGGCAATTTTATTTCTTTAATAATACAGTATTTCCCGGAATGAGCACATACACAAACAAAAACATTATCCGATTACAACTTTATATATGCAGATTGCAGATTATAACTATCCAAGAGGTTTCGATTAATTTTAAGCAACTTTTACCTAATATTTTTTTCTCTTCAGGAGCCGTTTCTGTGTTTTAGGGTGAGACAGACAGTTTTATACGGGTGTAGAACAAAAGCCCTCTAGGACAAAAGCCCCGAGGATATTGGCCTCCGAACAGTCCTGCTTCAGGATCTTTTCCGTTTGGGGGCTAGCAGCGAATTTTAATGAAAATCGGTAGACTAATGTAGTTTTGGTCACTGATTTCAAAAATATTTCTTTTTTGGAGAAATGAAAAACAAACATGTTAGAGCACTTTAAATAATTATTAATGTGTTTTTAACGAAAATATCATGACTTAACCTAACCAATCGTCAAGGGCATTCAAGTGACCTAACCGGGCATTCAAACACAAGCCCCCTAGGAAAAATAATAAGAATAATTTTTTTAATCATTATTTTTATTCTTTATTATTACCATAAAAATGAACATTATAAAAGGAACATCATACCATATCTAGGGAAAATCAAACAAATAAAGCACAATATTAAAAAGTTCATTAAGTGTTAAGGTTCATTCATTCCTCCGAGAACATTCCCAGCATATTCGTGTACTGTTGGAACTCTTCTTGGTGTATAAGTAGCCTTCTGCACACAGTTTGGAACCTCCTTTACTGTATTGTTCTTGATGATCTCCATGGTGGTTGAAGAGAGACTGATTTTCCCAGGGGTGTGGAGTCGGAGTCGGAGCCATTAAAAAACGCCGGCTCCATGGCTCCAGTTACCTTGCCCATTCATAATAAACCTAATGCAACTTTATCTTACCTAACCCAACTTTAGTACTTTACCTAACTTAATATACAGTGTCCCAAAACTATGTATACATTTTTAAAAAACTTATAACAGGCGAACCCACTAACGGATTCAGATGATTTTTATTTCTTTTTATAGGTAAAATATACAACATCGAAATAATAGATAGTTTAATTTGTTTTAAACACGTAAGTGTTCGAAATGTCGACCATTGACATCAATGCACCACTGCGCTCTTTGATTCACTGATTGGCAGACTTCAACAAAAATGTTTGTAGGGATATTTCTACACGCTTCTTCAACTGTGCTCTTTAGTTGTTCAAGTGATGTAGGTCTTCTACTGTATACTTCATTTTTCAAATGACCCCATAAAAAAAAGTCAAGTGGGTTCAAATCTGGTGAACGTGGTGGATACTCGATACTACCTCGTCGTCCGATCCACCGATAATGAAATGTTTCATCAAGGTAGTTCCTGACATCCTGATGGTAATGAGGAGGTGCTCCATCTTTTGAAAGTAAATGTCCTCATCTCCGTATAACTGTCGAATTGCAGGAAAACCTTTTCCCCGAAGCATGTTGAGGTAGCTATGACCGGTAACTGTACCATCGAAAAAGAATGGACCAACCAAACCTTTGGAAGAAAAACCACACCAGACAGTTATACCCGGTAAATTTACATGTCGTTCCACATAAATGTGTGGATTTTCTTGTGACCAGTATGTGCAATTATGACGATTAATTATACCATTCAACTTAAATGTAGCCTCATCAGACCACACAATTTTGTCCGCAAATTGGCCATCTTCTGTGTTTTTTACTCGAAACCATTCGCAAAACTGGATTCTGCGATCCGGATCATCCTCATTCAAGGCATGTAATAATCTCGGGATGTAAGATTTCCATTTAGCATTATTCAGAATTCTGTGGACACTTGTCTTACTTTTCCCTGTTTCACGAGCACATTGTCTCTCAGATTTTCTTGGTGATCGGTTGAATACTTGTAGCACTTCATCAGAAGTGTTAGCATCTGTTGATGTCTTTGGACGCCCAGTCGCTTGCTTGTACACATCATGCACAGTACCGTATACTTCAAATTTCTCACAGATACGTGAAATGGTAAGTCGAGTTGGAGGATTAGTTCCAAAATTCTCTCTCCACTGTTGTTGAACCTTTGATATCTTCTCAACTTTAAAATACGACTTTAGTATCCATTTCGCTGTTGTATCTCCTTAGGCTATAGGCTATAAAAAGAAATAAAAATCATCTGAATCTGTTAGTGGGTTCGCCTGTTATAAGTTTTTTAAAAATGTATACATGGTTTTGGGCATATTTATTTTTTTCAGAAACGTCAATATTTGTAATATAATTATTAATTATAGCTCCAAAATCATATATCATTAACTAAACTAAGACTAAACAATAACCATTTATCATTTATACATAAATAATTTTTTTTAAGCCCTCAATAATGAATAAACTTAAAGGATCTAGAGAAAAGTCCATTGTATTCGAATATTTTACTACCACTGAAGATGATAAATACTATGTTTGCACTTGCGAAGTGACTGATGCTGGTGGAAATATTTTGACATGTGGAGCAAAAATTAGTACACCTTCAAGCTAAACCAACAAGAGCACTGTTTCAACAAGAGCATTCAATTTGAGGCGTCACATAAGTCGTAACCATCCTGAAGTGTTCAAGATTATAGAAGAGAATGAAAAGAGGCAAATACTTAAATCTGCCAGTACTTCTAGTCAAGTAAGTCAACCAAATCTTACTAAATATTTTGTTAGTCAAACAGTCACTGTGTCCATGACAGCAGATCAGTTCAAGAATCACATTATTGAGTTAGTGGTAAAGAATTCTTTACCTCTGTCGTTTGTAAGCCAGCCATGCTTGGTTTATTAGGAGGAATGGCTCAAAAATTCAAAGTTGGTTTAGATAGAAATAGTATTCGACGTTTGGTAAGAGAAAAAGCAAACGAAGAAAAATGCGCTTTAAAAAATAATTTACAAGGACGTTTTGTATTTTTAAAAATGGATAGCTGCACACGTTTAAGAACAAACTACTTTGCAATCAATGTTAGATTTGTTGATGGCAACAATAAAACCATTACCCGTACATTAGCAGTACGGTATACGCAAGCCCATACAAGCGAGTACCTTCATGGGCTTGTGAAAGATGTTCTACAAGAGTATGAAATAGAAAAAGAGCGTGTATTGTGTATTGTAACTGATAATGCCTCCAACATGATCAAGACCATTGAGAAGTTAAATCAGTGGTGCACAAACTTTTTTGATGTGAGGGCCAAGCGAAGAAAATAACTAAATGTATTAGCCTACTTACTTTCCATCTAAGTCATAAATTGGGTCACTTTTATATTCTAACTTTTTCATTGAATTGAAAAGACCCGTGGGGCCACTGAAAAGACCCGTGGGGGGACCCATTTGGCCCGCGGGCCAGGGTTTGTGCATCACTGAGTTAAATGAAGACCAAGAGAGAGATGAGGAAAATTATATAGAAACAGTTGATTCAAATGCTGAGACCCCAGAACTGGAACCTGATGATGCAGCAGAACTTGATTTAAATAATATCATGGATGAAATTTCAAGCCTCTCAAGAGTCCATCATATGCGTTGTGGTGTTCATACTTTACAGCTAGCCATTCATGATGGCTTAGCGGATAAACACGCAGCCATTCTTATAAGCAAAGTGAGGCAGGTTGCAGTAGCTGCGAGAAAACCAAAGATCCAAGAAATAATTAAACGACGTGCTGGAAAAGTAACAATTTTAGATCAAGCTACTAGGTGGGGTAGCACATATATGATGATAGAGCGCTTATTAGAACTAAAACCTGTACTTATTGACATGGTGAATCCAGAAGTTACACTATCAGAAGTAATGTGGGACCAAGTGAAGAAACTTAAAAGTTCGCTTTACCAACCATATATCACTACAAAGACAATTCAAGGCGAAGACTTGACTCCTGGCCAGTTTTTCAAGGAATGGAAGTCTCTGATCTACTGCCTTTCTAAGACAGGGGGTACCATAGCTGAAGGTATCAAGACCTCCATGGAAGCGAGAGAAAATCGTTTACTGGAAAATGATGTAATGTTAGCTGGCGTTTATCTTGATCCTAAGTACAGATGTTTATTAACGGATGAACAACAAAGCAAAGCAATGAATGCTGTATGTGATATAGCAGTTAGAATGAGAAAGTCTCAAGAATGTCCAGAACAGGAAAATGAAAACACTCCATCATCATCATCATCATCATCTACTACCACTTCTGATAATTAATGAATTTGACTTTGAAAAAATCATTGACAAACAACATGGTGCAAAAGAAAAACGTTCTCGATCAGGATTTGAAAACGATGTGCCACATGGTGGTCCTCTTAGTACCTTGATTAAATTCAAGTTAGCCGTATGGGAATCTCTTAGTGAAGTTAAAAAATTTAATCGTCAGTCAAAGATGTCAGTACAAGATGCAATAGTTAAGTACCCTGAAATTATACGAGATGTCGCACAACTTGTTCTTGCATTACCCTCTACTCAAGTTAGTGTGGAACGTTTATTTTCAGCACTTAAAATCATAAAATTGATTTGAGAGCAGTAATGAAAGAGGACTTGATTGAAGCAATCTTGTTCTTAAGAACAAACTGTTATACATAATTTTGAATTTTAAAAATCAGTTTATGAAAGAATTAAAGTATGAATTTGTTTGTTTCAAGTTTTAACTTTTAATGCAGCTAATATCATTTGATAAGTTTCTTTTCAGTTTTCAGAATTTAATATTTTTTTGTTAATCATCAAAATTGTATTAATATAATTTTTTTTGGATTTATGTATTAAAAAGGTCAAATTGGAAAAAATTAGTCTTAATTTGTATGTTTTAATGTAGCTAATGTCATTTGATAAGCCTCGCTTCAGTTTTCAGAATTTAGTTTTTTGTTCATCATCAAATTTCAATTAATATAATTTCTTTTTGGATTTATGTATTAAAAAGGTCAAATTTAAAGAGTATTTTTAGCCTTTATTGCAAATATCATTCAACAGTGTATTCATCTGTCTGTTGTTGAGTATGATCAATGACCACTAACTACATTTGGATTTTGATGACTTGACAGAGCTGGAGCCGGAGCCGGAGCCAAACATTTAAAAAAGATGGCTCCGGAGCCGGAGCCGGAGCCAAAAGTTTTTTTTCTGGCTCCACACCCCTGGATTTTCCAAGTCACTCAGAGAATATAACCAATGGAACTGATGCTTCAGATTAGATGTGACACCTGACTTGCCCTACCCAACAATTTGTCCAGGGGGCTTTTGTCCTAGGGGACTTTTGTCCGTACCCGGTTTTATATATATATATAGATAGATGGATAGATAAAAATTCAAATTTCTCCAATTGTAAAAATTATAATTTTTCCATAGGTTTCGATTAATTTTAAGCAACTTTTACTTAATTTTTTCTCTCCAAAAACCGTTTCCATGTTTTAGGGTGGGACAGACAGACAGCATTAGCCTATTATATATATATAGATAGATAAGTATGCATGAATATGCTTTATGGCATTTTACGAGTTTCCTTCATCCGCATTTAGGTTTCAAGTCTGATAAGCTATTGCTAAATTTGGTAAAGTAAATATTTGTATCGTGATATTTTTAAGAGAATTCTTCGTATAGTTTATTTGGTCAATAAAGCTCTGAAATTTAATTTTATATCATATTGTACATTATTATATTAAACGTGTTCAATGTCTAAACATGCTCAGAAGTAAACTGAAAGCTTATTTAAACGTATTTAAAATTGTGTTTAGAATTGTGCTATAATTTTAAACATTATTTTGACAGTGGAGCTTTATACTCTGCTCAGTAACAGCAATGAAGGTGTTACATAATTATGAAACTTTATTTAATGACATTTAGACAGGCACTACTTACTACTTACTACTGTTTTGATGACATAACATGTAAGCTCAGGGACTTGGCTCTTGTATAGCGTATTATATTTATATCTATTTAACAAAGTAAATTATATGAATTATTTACAAATTTCAAAGAAATAGTTCGTAATGATACTTCGACATAAATTTCTCATCAAGAATGACGTAAATAATTCTATCAGTACAAGGAAAGGAAACTTTGACATTATGAAAAGGAAAATTCTCAATCCTACGACCGAACTTGTGAATGAAGAATTTTCAGTCGTGATGATAGAAATTTCAGTTTCATTTTGTGGGTAGACGAGATAAAAGTACGCATATGGAGTGAATATATATATATCCTAAAGCATTTCTATTCATTATTCCTTCTCTAACTTTCCTATACCTTTTCTTAACGCACTTTTTCTGTCAACAGAGAGAGAGAGAGAGAGAGAGAGAGAGAGAGAGAGAGAGAGAGAGAGAGAGAGAGAGAGAGAGACTTATCTGTCCTTCATTTCTCCTACTATTTCTGGATGAGCGCTTTCACGTAGATGAGTAGAAACATGATACGAGGTTGTATTTCAATGCTAAACTCCTTTCTCTTCGTGGTCCAACCCTGAGAGGATCTTCTGATCTTGTAATCGATGCACCAGCCGTAAATTCACACAGTCATAACAGAGTTTTAGTTTTTGAGCAAAGCCAAATACTTCATGAATTGTAACAAATAAAAAATCCTTTTATATGTTTCTCTGGCATAGAGTTGCGAATACAATCCATTCGAGTTACGGATAAAGACTCGCAAATAGCTTTACTCAAAATGTTCCCCAAATGTAATCTTATAAAAAAGAGAACCCGCAATTCCAGGTCACACAAATGCGCCCATTGAAACGGAAGCTAAAATGTAGTCGAAAGGAATAGATGGTGGAGAAACTATATATATACATACTCGTATATATCCTTTGGAGACGTTGCGTCCACTGATCCCTCATGGATAAATCAATGAAGGTCAGGTTCATGCTCGTGCCTCAAGAGTTGGCATGGTGAAGAAGAGTTACTTTCTTGAGCTATCCCTCTCACATAGCCAGACACACCCGGCTCATCTGTGACTAATCTGAACGAGGTATCTAATCTTCTTCTGAAGGTGTCCACACCAACAACCAGCTGTAAACTACCAATTTCTTTGGGTAATTGGTCAAATAGTTTTTTGGCTTTCTGACGGCAAAGCTATTCTCCTTCAGAGTTGAATATGTTCTCTGTCTAACCTTCAGAATTGAGAACACTGCACACTAGGGCGGAGTGAAAAACTCATTTTCGAATTTTCAAATTGGCTAGTGTGGAAAATGTGTGGAGTAGTGAGGAAATAAGCTGGTATAAATTTAAAATCATAACATTAATATCTTCAGGTGCCACAATGACCTTCAATATTGAAAAAAATTGAAAAAAGCAGATTTTAACCAATAATTACAGAAGAGTCCACGATGCACAATAGACAAGAATTTATTCACACTTGTATAAAAATAGCTCAGTCAACCTTTAAAAAAGTTTCTATTCTCTAAAACAGTTTTCTATAGTCAGCTCACTCAGCTGTCACGTGAGTACCTCGGTTCAGTGTAGCTGTCGCTCTCGTAGCAGGTGGGTGTTCTGTTGTTGGCGTTACTCAGATAGTCTAAACTATATTTCTTATATATTTTGCATTTCTGTATTGTGTTGCCCTAAGTTTGCCATGTACTATTAACTGAAATTAACGTATAATTGATATTAGCTCTTTCTTTTTCAGATTTGTATACTTTCAAAATGTCTCGAGTTTGTGCAAAATCAACCAGGGCCTCAACTGAGTGCCCCATGTTTGGTATGGGGGAAGATTTGTGGCACAGGAATCTTCCTACATACGAAGGAGTTTTTAAATATTACTTGTTTGTAAGAAACGATTTGAAACAGAATACTAATAAAGATCCTTCAATATCTCAAATATTAGAACAAGTTGTTGATAAATTGAAAACAATTTGGGAAAGTGCTTCCGTCCCAATTCTGTCAGACAGGCGAATTGAAACAATGTTCAGAAGCTACCACGAAAAGTATCGTGTCATTATGAAGCCATACCAAAGCAGAAAAAATTCTGAAGCTTACAAAGCAAAGATTGATATGTTCAAAAAAGAAGCACACACGAAACTTTTTGACATTGCAGCGTGCAAGTGCAAAGTACTAACACAATGTTCTTGTCCCAAAGAAAAAACGGTTCCAAAGGAAGAAGTGACGTTCCTCTTAGATCAAAGGAGTGAAAGAAAACTGTTTATTGATAGAGTAGATATTACACACTCAAAGAAAAAAGCATCTACGTTGCTAAGAAAGCAAAAAGAAGCTGTGAGGCTCACCAAAGAATCTTCACAGGAGAAATTGCAGGATACAAATGTTGAATTATCATCATCGACATCAAATAGTGAAAGTGAATCTGGCGAAATATCAGACGATACATTTCCAGAGCCAGTTAGCTCGAAGAGAAAGCTCGAACAACCTGAAGAACAATTATTCAAGAAAAGGAAAACTACAAATCTACCTTCAGTGGCTACTGCTTGTGACAGGACTGCAGTTTCAGATCGAGCTGCAGCATTCATTGTTAGTGCAGTATTGCAAGATATTGGAGAAGTTTCTATTGACAATACATCTGAAGTAGTGGATAGGAGTAAAATCAGAAGAGAAAGACAAAAGAAGAGATCAGAAATTATGAAAGATCAAAATCAGGTCCCAATCAGAGGAATCTATTTTGATGGTCGAAAAGATTCTACACTCTTCCAAGAAAAAAAAAGAGTCCAAAGTATATCAGAAGAAGGTAACAGAAGAACATATCACTTTAGTGAGAGAACCTGGTTCAGATTATTTGGGCCATTATTCTGTGAATTCTGGATCAGCTGAAGAAATATGTAAAGGAATGTTTGAGTATATTGGAAATAATGACATGAACCTGGAAAACCTTGTTGCCATTGGATGCGATGGTGCAGCAGTCAACACTGGAGAAAAGGGAGGCGTTATAAGGCTTATAGAATTGAAGCTGAAGAAGCCAGTTCAACATTTAGTGTGCCAGCTCCATGCCAATGAATTGCCATTACGCCATTTAGTTGCAAAGCTGGATGGAAAAACATCTGGCCCCCGCGGATTCACCGGTCCTATTGGCAGGGAATTAGAGAACTGTGAGAGTCTTCCTATTGTCGAGTTTGAAAGGATTGATGCTGAGGAACCAACTGTAGACTGTGAAGATCTTAGCACCGACCAAAAATATCTAATTGATATTCATCAGGCCATAACAAAGGGATATTGCTCTCCAGATCTTGCTCATCGTAGTCCAGGCAAAATGGCACATTCACGATGGCTGACTACAGCAAATCGTTTGCTTCGTCTATACGTTTCAACTGTAAGTCCATCTGAGAACCTCATGAACATTGCTTCTTTTATAATGAAGGTCTACATCCCAATGTGGTTTTCTATTAAGCAAAGTACGTCTTTTGTCAATGGCTCAAAACATGTTTTCAAAACTATTGAACTAACAAGAACACTGAATGACGAAGTAAAGGATATTGTAACCCCTGTCATACAAAGAAATGCATTTTTTGCAAATCCAGAAAATATTCTAGCATCAATGATTCATGATGACCGCAGCACCATAAGAGAATTAGCGTGGAGGCGAATAAAGAAAGCAAGGCAAACAAACAAGGAAAAAGTTGTGAGGCGTTTCACAGTACCTGTTATTCAATTTGAAGCTACTGATTATACTGATTTAATTAATTGGCAAAAATGCATTGTCACTGAACTACCTGTGACAAGACACCTGACAGAAAATGAGCTTGAAGAATTCATAGAAAACAAGAGTACCCCTCCATTCGAGAAATTCCCTTGTCATACACAAGTAGTAGAAAGAATGGTAAAATTAGTGACTGAAGCATCATCAAAAGTATTTGGATTGAACGCGCGAGATGGCTTCATAAGATCAACACTTCAGTCACGTAAAAAAATGCCATCATTCGAAAGTAAAGCTGAATATAAAGTTTAAATAAAACGTTAATAGAAAAAAACATGCGCAAGGATGGGTGGTTGGGAGGGCATGGGTGGAGCTCGACACGCAGCCAGAGCTGGGCACTTGCGGTTTTTTTTGCGGTACTGCGGTACTGCGGTACTACCGCACTACCAAACCGGTACCGCATAACGCAGTACCGCAAAAAATGCGGTAGCGGTACTGCTGTACTTTCAGCGATCCTTTGCGGTACTGCGTTATGCGGTACCGGTTTGGTAGTGCGGTAGTACCGCAAAAAAAAACGCAAGTGCCCAGCTTTGCGTGACGCAGCCACCTCCTCGTGGTGGGTTCTGGATTATTTAGATCATTAATCAAAAGAACATTGATCTAAATAAACTAAGAGCTGCGTAATTCAGTAACTATTTTGGTAATTGGAACACTTAATATATAATAATAAGTAAGTAAGTTTCAGTTATTGTACTAATGCAGAATATAAGAAAATCATTATATTTCACTTTTTTCGACGGCTTTGTGGCACCTGAAGATATAATTTCGCAGGACTAATATTTATGCACAGTCATTATCTATAGCACTCACATATTTTCCGCACTAGCCATATTTGAATTTCGAAAAAAAGTTTAAAAACCTCATTTTCGATCCGCCCTACTGCACACACTGCCTTTCCTGTCTTCTACTGTTGTGTGGGTGGTTATTATTAAGGCTCATGATTAGGAACCAGTTTTTCAATTATTTTCCAGTGAGTATGGATATAATTCAAGTAATCTTTCCCAGTACAGTAGCCTAGTGCTATGAATCCAGTGGTTTTTGCTGTGAAATTTCTCCGAATTCCTTCTAACTGACCACTTTCTTCTTTATGATACGGGAACGTTAAGATTGAGCAATATTCCGGTTTTGGTATGATCAATATTTGCAGCAAGAGAATCATTATATTTTTGTCCCTTCTTTTAAAGGTTCTCAGTATCTGTTAATGTTTAATCCCGGAAAGATTATACATTAACAGCTGACAAGTTTTCCCGGGAAACGGGAAATTTAAATGATAAAGCAATTAAAACTAAAGAGATAAATTAAAATAAAATAATGAAAACTTTTCTTTATGGGGCCATTTTGCGTAAGAATTATCAAAGAAATATTACATCTATGTATATAACCCCAAAAACTTAAGTCGCTCTTTGGTGACTATGAATATTTTGTTTAGTGCACGATATTGGCAACTGCATGCACGGAGATTATGGAAAAAATAGCGCATGACATTGACAACTGCATGCATAGTAGGGCGGCTCGTTTTTACACTTTTTTCGATATTTGATTGGGGGTAGTGCGGAAAAGTTGCGATTTGGAGAGAAAATAAAGTGTGTAAAATTTTTTTGATCTACGTCAATACCTTCCGGTGGCGGCGAGTCCTTAAAAATCGAAAAATAGGCCTAACGGGGTAGATTGGAAAATGGTTTTAAAGACTTACAAAATAAACAATAAAAATTTCAGCACAATCTGTTAATAACTTCCGGTGGCGTCTTAGCCGTTAAAATATCCAAAATATTGATTTAAAGCAAGTTTTAACAAGATGTTATACAAATGTTAATTCCGGTATATTTCTGTGCAAACAACCCTGAGAACACTATTATAGGCTTGAATAAATTAATAGCAGTCATTGAACAATGAACATTATATAAAAATTATATAAAATTTGTATGTGATTTTAGGCCTATTTTTCGATTTTTAACTCGCCGCCACCGGAAGGTATTGACGTAGATAAAAAAAATTTTACACACTATTTTCTCTCCAAATCGCAACTTTTCCGCACTACCCCCAATCAAATATCGAAAAAAGTGTAAAAACGAGCCGCCCTAATGCATAGGGATTATGAAAAAAGTAAGTCAAGTAACTGAAGTTTGGATTTTGGAATAAGCATTAATCGTGTAAGGTATTGTTGAACATTTACTTATTATTCTGTTTTCGTCATCTATAGTATACACACTTATTTTTTTAGACGCTAAGTCTGTTACGAATCTTTGTTACAAAAAACTACACACAGAAAAAAGGCTCTCACAGCCTCAAGAGAAGTAGGTGGGATAGTACCAAGAGCATTGTATAATAGTTGAGGAGTGGTTGTCCTTTGATTCGTTGCTTCAAAAAGGGAAAATTATTTTTGCAAGATTTTTACACCAATCTCTTCAGCTTTATTTTTTGTACTTTCATTCATTCATTGATTCCTTAATTGCCATTTCAATGATATCCGAGAGATTTTCTTTCAAATTAATTAGACAAGAGGAAGAGGCACTATAACAAAAACTACAACATATTAAAATTTTGACCCAATCCGATAATTATTTCGAAAACCACGAAATGCTCCTCTTAAAACAATTTAAAGCGACACAGTCAGAGACTCTCGAAAACGTTATAAAAGGTCAGGAGAATGACGGAGTGTTGTAGTATTACACAGCGAAAAGATTCAACACTAAATTTAGTATCTTTGACATTTTTCCCAATGTCCATAATTTCCCATTTTCCCCGGAAATTTTAAATTTAATTTTCCATGAAACGGGAAATTTTACTTCCCGAGATCCCGGGTATTAAACACTAGTATCTGTTCCCTTATTCGTTTTGCTCTCTTTCTTGCTATCTTATCTTGCGTCTCAAATTCCACAGCGCCGAAATCTTTTGATTTTTGTCTCCATCAATGTTCTGTCCATTAGAAGCAGAATATTTCATTGATTTTAGTTGCTCACTTTACCTTAAGGCTCAAGAAATAAAACGTTTCAAAAAATAAATAAATAAATAAAATAATAAATAAATATATACCGCATGATGAGATAATTTTGGCTCATGGATGACATTGGCACTTCTTAAAAGAACTGATTTTATGCATTTTGTACAAAAAGAAACAGTTTCATGGAAAAAAAAGCACTCTTATTTATCATTTTTAACTAGTACAGTTCCCGCCGTTTCGCTGACGGTTAGACAGGCTAAACTACAAAAAAAGAACCCAGCCGTGAAAATTTTGAGCTTCACATTGTGTCAACATTTCTGAATCTGGTATCTCCCAAAACCTCCTCACCCCATTCATGCAACTTGGGGCTAACCCCTCCCCCATTACCCCCACCCCTCCCCATTACCCCCCCCTTCCCCCATTGCTAAACTACAGAAAAGAATAGTCATGAAAATCTTGAGCTTCACATTGCCGCCCGTAATACAATTTCTGAATTTTTTTCTCAATTTTTTCTCACAATTTCTGAAAGTGTGACAGAGACGGACAGACAGACGGACAGCTCTCTTATTATAGTATAGATTTATGGAATTTTGCCTATCCTTTTGTCAAAACACTTTTTTCTCTATGTTCCGTAAATTATGAGTTACGGTGTGACAACTGTCAGCAGAAAAACTGGTGTTCTTCTGCTCACAATTGTCATAACGTAACTCATAAGTTACGAAACATAGAGAAAAAAATGCTTAGACAAAAAGATAGGCAAAATTCTATAGATTAAAAATGATAAGTGTGCTTTTTTTTCATGAAACCGTTTCTTTTTGTACAAAATGCATAAAGCCAGTTTTTTTAAGAAGTGCTAATGTCACCCCATAAGCCGGTCACCATATATATATATATATATATATATACAGGGTGTCTCAAAAGTCACTATCTATTTTGAAAAATAATGGGAATTACGAAAAACTGGTTTAAGACATGAAAAATATATTTATTTCAAAGTAAGTGCCACAAAGAATTAGTGCTATTTATTTATCTGTCTCCACATGGCGACCATCAGTGTCTCTACAGAGCTCAAAGCGATAAGTTGTTTCCCGGAACACACTTTCCAGCATTTGAGGTGTTATTTTCTGAACTGCATCGGTAATACGATTTCGAAGTTCGGCTACATCACTAATTCTTCTACCAGTGTACACCTTAGACTTAATGAAACCCCAGGCGAAAAATCTAATGGTGTTAAATCGGGTGAACGTGCTGCCCATGGTTGTGTTCCTCCGACCAATCCAGCGACCGGGGAAGCATCTGTCAAGATAATCACGTACAATTATTGCATAATGGCACGGTGCTCCATCCTGCTGAAAAACTACTGTGTCAAGAATGCCATCTGTAAGAAGTTGAGATTCGAGGAATTGTTCAAGCATGTCAAGATAATAAACCAATTAACTTTTTTTAAATACACAAATTTGCACCAGAAGTACATATCTTTATGCCAGCATAGCATTTTTTTAAAAAAACATCTAATGTCACCGAAATAGATAGTGACTTTTGAGACACCCTGTATATATATATATATATATATATATATATATATATATATATATAATATATATATATATATATATATATGACCAGTCTTAGGGTAGGGCGAACCGGGGCATTTGTCCGGGCCCCGCGCTTAGTATTAGTTGAGTGGACTTGCTATACTTTGTATCGAGTGGGAAATTGCATCAAATTTGGATTATCACGATATGATAGAGTTTGCTGCAAGAAAGCCGAGGAAGGTGAATTTTAGAAAATGGCCTGAATATAAATTATATAATATACAGTAACAGACTGCATAGCATTGTTCAATATGCATTTTGGATTGTAAACCTTCTGATATTTAGGATTGTATTTTGGATTAAATGTATTTTGGATTTTAAACCTTCTGACATTTTGATGTTTTGGATTGTATTTGGGATTGATTGTGTTTTGGATTGTAAACCTTCTGTATGGTATTTTAAAGATATTCATGAGACCTAAATCAGTGTTAAGAGTATTAAATAATGCTGTATAGGTCTAAATATTGACACCAAGTAAACATAAAAATAAAATTGTATGCATTAAATCTCTCTTTTATTTAGATATCTTAATTAGTTGATATTTTTGTGTGTGTGTGTGTGTGTGTGTGTGTGTGTGTGTGTGTGTGTGTACAGGGTGTTTTACAACCGGCCTTCCATACTTTGGGGGGTGATTTAGGGGGTGACATCGAGTAAAAAAGTTTATACAACATAGGTGCTATTTCCAACCGTTGCGAAGCTACGGACGTTTTAAGATGTGCAAACAACAAATCCCTACTTGTGTGTTATTCGATAGATGACAGCACTGGTGGTAGTTTCGGTTAACGAAGTTACCACTACTAATCCTCAGTTTTTTCTTTCAGTTAGTTCTGATCTGTGGTACGAGACACTGTGTTGCGCTAAGGTGACCAATCAAAATGAATCAACAGTTCACACCCGCCGAATACGCTGATATCCATTTCATTTATGGATCATGTGATAGTAACAGCAGAGCGGCAGTTCAGGAATATCGAAGACGTTTTCTGAACCGCCGAATACCGAACAGGCAAGTGTTTAGTGACACACACCAGAGATTAAGGGAAACAGGGACAGTTGTTCCACGCAACCAAGAACATGTAGCACGACGGCCCGTTGCTGTGGAGGAGCGCATACTGGACCTAGTACAACGTAGCCCAAGTACCAGTGTTCAAAGGATTTTTAGACGAATTGGTGAATCCGCATCGCGTGTATGGCGAACCATACATGAGGAGGGTTTGTATCTCTATCATTTGCAACGTGTGCAAGCTCTTCAACCGGATGATTACGATAAACGTGTTCAATTTTGCCAGTGGATGGTTATGCATCGCCAAATTCTTAAGAGCATACTGTTTAGTGATGAAGAACAATTCATTCGGGATGGATTTAACAATAGACGAAATTCCCACATGTGGCCCACCGATAGTCCCCACGGTATCGTTGAAGGAAAATTTTAACATCGATTCTCGGTGAATGTTTGGTGCGGTGTAATTGGAGATCAGCTGATTGGACCGTTCGTTTTGGAACAACGATTAACTGCTGATATTTATCTGAACTTCCTGACGAACGAATTGCCCCTTTTGATGGAGGACGTGCCCTTGGAGACAAGGCGCAGGATTACTTGAATCAGCGGTACGGGAATCGTTGGATTGGTCGTGCTGGTCCAATATCGTGGCCCCCGAGATCTCCGGACCTAACCCCGTTAGATTTATTTTTATGGGGGCTTATGAAAGAGATGGTCTACAAGACCAAAGTACAAACGAGAGAGGAACCCTTGCGTCGGATTATGGATGCCACTACTTACATATGAGAACACCCCGAAATGATTCAATGGGCAGTGGACTCTTGTCTGGAACGAGCAAGGCTGTGCATTGAAAACCGAGGCGGACATTTTGAACATTTATAAGGTGTATTTCATAAAATGTAGCAATAAATACATCAGATTAATACTCTCGTTTATTTTTTTCCGTGCACCGTCCGTAGCTCGGCAACAGTTAGAAATAGCACCGATGTTGTATTAATTTTTTTACTCAATATCACCCCCCAACGTATGGCAGAGTGGTTATGAAACACCCTGTATATCGCCTATGTTTTCAATTTGCCTGATGATTTTCGTGTCGTCAGCAAAGCATGTTATCTATGTCGATAAGCATGATTATGAACAGTAAAGAGCTAATCCTGTTCCTTTTTATACTGTGCTACGTACCTCGATTCTGATGATAATATTCTTTGAACTGTATAACGACTTTCTGCCACTCACTGAAGTAGTTATACATCATTTTTCCTGCCTGTTACTCCCATATATATATATATCATTTTATGTGCTATTATCCGAAGATCACACTCGTTGAATACCTTGGCAAAGTCTATACCGTATATATTACATCATAATTGGCACTCTTTTTGAGTGCATCACTGATACTATTATAAAGTTCTGTTAGTTGAGATAGGCACGATATTCCTCATCGGAATCCAAGTTGGTTCTTACTGAATGAAGCCTTCTTGTGCCCCGAAAATTTCGAAGACGTTTTCTCCAAAAATTCTTTCAAATATTT
The DNA here is from genome assembly GCA_023014485.1 of Bathynomus jamesi. Classification (NCBI taxonomy): domain Eukaryota; kingdom Metazoa; phylum Arthropoda; class Malacostraca; order Isopoda; family Cirolanidae; genus Bathynomus; species Bathynomus jamesi. The sequence goes on along the minus strand of JAJOZX010001172.1, from coordinate 19,717 downwards.
TGGTGGATTAGACGTCAGTGACACTGGTCTATAGTTCTTTGTTTCAGATATATCTCCTCCTTCATAGAGAGGAACAATGTTCGCCCTTTTCATGATGTCCTGCGTTTCTTTTATGTGCAAAGATCTCTATAATTAGTACAAAGGCCTAGGTCTTTCATTCTTAAACGTTTTTCAATCAGGATAGTGTTCCATCTGTCCAGAACTGCTGCTTAATCTTGTTTCGTTTGTCCTGTATCTCATGTCATATCGTCTGACTTCAAATTTCAGGTATTTCGATTACAGCATTATTTTCCTTCCAAGTTAAAGTCCGAGAAGCAAGTGGTTTTTGGGGGTTTTCCTTTTCGTAAAATTATCCAAGAATTTTGGGATTTACTTGATTGCATCTACAGAATCATGTTTTTTCTGTTTCTCAACTACATCTTTTGTCAGTGTCAATATCTTCCTGTTTTTCATTGATATATAATTTTTCTGGTATTGTTGTCTGCAATTATTTCAGTTGTACCTTCTCTCTTTCTCTTGCGGAACATTGTCCACAAATCTCTCTCGAAATTGTTTCTCTATCTTTTTTTACTTCTTATGAATAATTTTTTTATGAATCATTATGAGAAAACCATCTCTTCCCTTCTTTTAATCTCAAAGATAATTTCCTAATCTACTGCTATCATGCAGTGCCGCTCCAATTTGTATAATCTTGAAGTTTAAATTAAAACTTTCAGATTGCTTGCGTTATTTGCGTCGATATATATATATATATATATATATATATAATATATATATATATATATATATATATATATTAGTGATGGGACGATGCATCGCAATCGCAATCGCGATACAATCGCACATTTTTTACAATCGCAATCGCAATTGCAATCGCATTTAATGAGTGCGATTGTTGCGATTGTGAACAAAAGATTTAAATCTCTACAAAAGTTGCTATGAAACTGCTCTTTCATGCGTACTTAAAGGAAAGTTTAGCTAACAATAATACGGAATAATAAATAAATAATAAATAAGTCAAAAACAGAAATGAAAACGGGTTGCGAATTAGTTGAAAACAGAATAAAAAATTGGTTTAATAATAACAATAAGTACACCTCTTTATTTGCTCTATGTAAAATTGGAATGTTAAAAAATCAAGCTATCCCTATGGTAGGTAACGCGTTTAGGTATATTTAAAGCATAAATGAGCGTTATGTGAGGCTAAAGCTAAAACATCGCAATCGCGCGATTTTCAAATTCTGACAATCGCAATCGCAACAGCGATTGTATGAAATATGACAATCGTCCCATCACTAATATATATATATATATTATATATATATATATATATAATATATTATATATACAGGGTGTTTCAGGAGGAAAGGTCAATACTTCAGGAGTGATAGTATCGGTCATTGTGAGAAAAAAAGTTCATATGAACATGTGTCTAATTCTGAATGGTACGGAGATAGAGCTGTTTGAATCTGATGCGCGCGCAGCTCTTCCTCCCCCTATAACCTTGAACCATGTAAGCTGTAATGTAAGCATGTAACATAAGCCAATCGACAGCTGACTGTTGTGAGTGACATTGTTTGGTGCTTGAAGCAGTGTTAAGAATGCCACACAACTTCACACATGCCGAATATGCAGATATGGTGTATGTCTACGGTTTTTGCGATGGAAGTGCAACAGCAGTTGCAACAGCTGCTGTTGCAGAATACCGTCGACGGTTTCTGAACCGCAGAATTCCGGATCGAATAGTGTTTACCAGGGTTTTCAACACATTGCGTGAGATTGGTACACTTCCCAGCGCTCATGTTTCATCTGAACGTGAAGGTCAACAAGATGTGGATGAAGTGGAAAACATTCTTCAGTTGGTAAAGCGTAGTCCTACTACTAGCTCACGAAGAATTTCTACACGTCTCGGTGTACCACACACAAGAGTATGGCGAACATTACGTGAGGAAGGCTTGCATCCATATCATGTACAGCGTGTACAACCCCTTCAACCAGGAGACGCTGCCATGCGACTGGAATTTTGTCATTGGGTAAATGCTAATCGCCGATTGCTTCGATTAATACTGTTCACCGATGAAGCTACTTTCACCCGTGACGGTATCAACAACACTCGTGACTCTCATCGGTGGTCAGACGAAAATCCAAATGCCACTGTGGAAAAAAATTTTCAACATCGCTTCTCTCCCAATGTGTGGTGTGGTATCATCGATGACCAGCTGATTGGCCCTGTTTCTTTAGAGAATCGTCTTACAGGACAAAGTTACCTAGAATTTCTACAAAATGAATTGCCAGGACTATTGGAGGATGTTCCTTTGGCTACACGCGCTGGCATGTACTTTCAGCATGACGGAGCTCCTCCACATTCTACCCGTCTGATGATGCAATACCCAAATCAAACTTTCCCTGGTCGATGGATCGGCCGCGATGGTCCCATTCAATGGCCACCAAGGTCTCCAGACCTCTTTCCGTTAGATTATTGTTTGTGGGGGTGGATGAAAAGTCAAGTTTACAAAAGAAAGGTGGATACACGAGACGAATTGCTCGCACGCATTTTGGATGCTGCTGCCCGCATAAAAGAACGTCAAGATCAACTCAGACGAACAACACGCGATCTTCGCACATGAGTTGCAAAGTGCATTGAGGTTGACTGTGGGATTTTCGAAAACGTATTGTAAACTGTAACAAATTTGTCATTTCTGTATCTGTTACCATTCAAAATGCCAATGTTTAAACATTAAATGTTAGAAACAGTAATTGGTTTCTCTTTCTTGATTACCATTAACAATGCTTTTGTATTTGTAGATTCAAACAGCTCTATCTCCGTAACCATTCAGAATTAGACACATGTTCATATGAACTTTTTTCTCACAATGACCGATACTATCACCTCCCGAAGTATTGACCTTTCCTCCTGAAACACCCTGTGTATATATATTGAGAGAGAGAGAGAGAGAGAGACTAGCCTGCAGTAAATGTGTGTGAAGATGTGTGTGTAATGCATGCACGTATGTGCGTACATATGTGTATAAGCTATTTCGTACATTAAATAAACTGAGTGTAGCCTTAATTCCATAAAAGGAAACCCTCAAAATAATTAAATCGGCGCATGGAAAAAATGGAGAAACATTTTTAGACTCGAAACTGCAGTATGTCCTCATCTTCTTCCAAAGCTCTAACTGTTTCTCTAATGGATGCTGCAAGGGCAAATCCTTGAAGGAAATGGCCTTGTCCACCAGACTAAAATAATACCCTTCTTAATGTTTGCTTTTAATATATATATATATAGTTACGATAGAAGTGTTCTGCGGGAATTTTATTCGTTTTATATATATATTATATATATATATATATATATATAGTCGTAGCTCAGAGTCAGCTTGGCACCGGTGTATGCCTTTCCCGATGATTGGAAAGAACCACGATGTAAAAGCACTCTTCTCAGTGTCGTCAATTTTGTAACTCGTACGTTTTAATTAAGTATAATGAGTTGACAGAATGTATGACGTGATTGCAGTGTATCGTATTTTAAATAGCAGATACCGGCTCTATAAATTTATAAACATGGTGCCAGGACTGCCTTCCAAATGCGGTGCCATTGAGAGGCGGAAAATGATTCTTTGTCAGATTGAGCGTTGGATGGCACCGCATTTGGGTGGTACTCCTGGTGAATGCAACATATTTCAGCATGTTTACCAGTACACACACACACACACACACACACACATATGATGTAAACCACAAGGAAAAGGAAAAATGATTCCAAGGCCTTTCGTGTATTCAAAAGTACACCTCGTCAGGGAGGACGAGAGGGAGAACGAGGTGTACTTCTGAATATACAAAAGGCCTGGAATCATTTTTCCTTTTCCTTGTGGGTTTGCATCATTCATATTATATATATATATATATACACAGTATGTATGTGTATATACATGCGTTCAACTTCAACTCGGGCAACGCCGGGTCGCTCCGCTAATATATATATATATATATATATATATATTATATATATATTATATATATATATAATATATATATATATATATATATATATAACTCGTATAATAACGTCTAAGATTTTCTGTGATAGTCCAGGAATATTGAAGAAGTTGAATACTTTTTTTGGCGATAAAAAAAATTCAATCTGCTGGTGTGCCAAACATTCTTACTTAACTTGCACATTGCCAAATGTATATCTATAAGATTTATTAAAATATTGCATTATATTAAAATAATGAAATTAACGTAATTTCACTTAAGCTAACCTAACCAAACCTAAGCTAACCTAAGCTAACCTAACCAATCTCGACCCAGTTTTCATAATGAAGACTTGCATTCTTTTCATACACACTTAATTGAGACAAATCCACATAAAGGAGCCAAAACAAAACATTACCATTGTTTAAATATATTTTAAGTACAATCGCACTTACATAAAATGGAAAGTGAAAAGTCAATAAAAGTGAGAACTAGGAGCTAGTGGGACTCGAACCATCGCCGAGGGGAGGAAGTTAAATGATGGATGATCAAACGGCTCATAAATACTGTTCTCTCGTTTGAACGACTCGAACCTCGCGCTTCTGGATGGCATAATCGGTAGGAGTACATACTCTGAAACCACTCGACGCCAGTTCGATTCCCAGTAATTGCTACTTCTCACTTTACTCCCTCTTTTCACTTCCTTCATTATCAACACTATTACTATAAGATAAAATTCTAATTTTGCATTTTGTACAGAAATAATGAGAACATTTACTGACTCGTGAATGACAACGGCTAAAACGTAGTTTTGATGTAAACAAACCATAAGTTATACTCACAAGAGAAAATCTTGGCCCCAAGAAGGACTGTGGCCTCTAACTGCAACTGTTGTACACTTGACATTCTCCAACTTAAGAGTGACATAACCATTGTACTGGTCAGCTGAGGGGAGAAAAACGCAAAATATTAGACTGGTTAACAGTAGATTCGAAAGAGGTCATTTTTAATACACAGAGTGACCACTAAGTCCGGAATTAATGAAAAATATAGTTGACAACTAAAACTATATTAATTCCAAATTTTGTGGCCACCCTACAGTATATAGATGACGCAGCAACCACACGCAATCTCGGACTGATAAAAACAGTTCATGGACGGGGAGTTTCATCAATACTCTTATAACCTAACCTAATTCCAAAACGCTAGTCAATAAAATGGTGACGAAATGTCGTCAGCCGTCAGAATTTCTCTCTTGTTACAGTTGCAACGCGTTACAGTCTACATCGACAACAATAGCAACAGTGATTTTATAAAAGAAATAAATGAAGTCTTTCCAACCCAAGAAATATAACTTCTTAATTATGCATTCAACGATTATAAGGTTAATGACTAAAGAAATATAAGATTCTTCATGGAAATTTTAGAACTTCACACGTGACCTACTATTCATTCATTCATTTTATACACATTTTTCATGGCTCAAAATGCGGTCATTAAAATGAAGCCTGAATTCCATCATCATCATCATCATCATCATCATCCCCAAAACGAAGAAGAAAACGGCACCTTCTTCCAGTGCCACCAAGCAGGCTTCCGAGCTTCAATTTAAATTAATTTTCCAGGAAACAAGGGCGAAAGGCTAACACGATATATATTCTGATAAGGTTTATATTAATAATCAGTGAAGAGGGACAGAAACTGGCACAGCGCACAGGCCAAACTAATGCGGTCCACTGCGCTAACTCCTGTATTATTATTATTATTAACAAGTATCATCGGGGGGTCGAACCTACGACCTCAGTGTATTCACTTCACTTATAGGGAAACGGTGTTACCGAGTGAGGCATGGGTGCTGGGCAAGATTTATATTATCCTAAATAATATTATTATTATAAATTATTATTGGCTATCGCTTATTTAAATACAAACACCAACTAACTTTTAAAAACAGCCAAGAAATAAGCTTGAGCCGTCTTATCTTTAAATAATAATCGTACAAGGTGCTCCATAAGGTGTTTGAAGGAGGAGATTGTAGACACCAATCGACCGGGGTAGTACTCCGGGGGTGAGGACGTTAGATAGGAGACGGAGTGCTGGAACTCCCGTTTCTCCTGTCACTGTTCTCCTTAGCTAATTTTTTTTTCGTGTCTCCCCTGCCCTGTGAGCATTCCAGTATGCTCTCATGCACACACTTTCCCTCTATTCCTCAGTATACTGTACGTACATGCATCTTTCATACAACATAATTTTTTTAAAATTAAAAAAAAGAGGCATCGTTTTTAAGAGCCTCGGTGTCTTGATTTCGGCTGTCTTCTTGTCCTTCTCCGGGCAGGGTCGAGGGGGCATTTTTGCGGGCGCTCGCCCTTGGCTCCTACTTCCGACATAGAAAAACCAGTGTAGGGTTTAAATTAATTGTTACATTTAATCCTACAATGACTTATGGAACACTAATATACAGTATATATATATATATATATATATATATACTGTGTTATATATAATATATATATATATATATATATATATATATAGTTACTTAGTTAGTGTTGTACTTGTAATTTCAACCGAAATGGAAGCCCTTTTTATTAATTAATGCTTATCCGCTTCCTGTGGCCCCCCTCAAAAGACAACTGAACAAATGTACAATTTCGGAAAAATGTTCACCTAGAAACCTAAAATTTCTAAAAAGAATAAAAAATTGCTAATTGGTAATGACTGGGTTTTGTGTTTGAAATTTTATTAGTCACCAAAATGAATAAAAAATCCAAGGAAAACGAAGAACTGTGTCGGAGCGACAGCAATGTCTTCCGTCTATATTTGTGACCCGATTCTTGTTCCTGACACATCGTCTTGGAATACATATGGTATGTGTATGAAGATTCAATTTATGTTCAGAAGTTCAAAAGTTATGGCGCGGATACGAAAGTGTGACGAACGGACGGACAAATGCAATTCAGTGTAACCCCTCCAAAATTACTTTGGAGTGTGTGGGGGTGGTGGTGGGGGCTTAAATATTAGTGATTAGTAATTTTTTTATGCTTTTTAGAAATTTTGTTTATAGGCGAACTTTTTTCTGAAAAGGTACATTATCAGTTTTCGCTTTCTTTTTTTAGGGGACCACCCTGTACACTGGCTCAGTTGGATCACCGGCAAAGAACAATGACCAAGCGAAACACGTAGCCTGGGATCGAATTCCAGAAAGGACAGGGATAAATGAAGGTGTAGTGTGGATATAATCAAATCAGCGAGTCCAGTAGTATGGGCGCAAAAGGAGCGTGCACTACAATTGCAAATGTTGCAAGATATTATGCAACTATGTGGGAGGGGTTATCCCCCAAGTTGCAATGAACTCCCCAGCAAGCTGGGGGACACCTCTTTGGGAGAGAAGTTGGGACGGCCTCACCCCCCGATAGGGGTATACCTAACGTAAGATAGAAAGGAGGAGGAGAGGAAGAGAGAGATTCGCTTGGCAAAAGCCAAGAACATATTAAGACTTCATCCCAGCGCTTCTTGTCTTATAAGCTCCTAGTCAGCCAGTTGGCGTAGAAGCCAGTGCCTACAGGCATTATCAGCCAGTTGGCACATTGTATACGTTTGGACAAATGCACGTACACTCCTGCCTATACGCCCATAAAATATCACGCACACAACTATATGCGCGATTAAATGCTCCGAGTTCGAGACCCGGTGACGGTCCATCCTTCCACGATTGGTGAATAATGGGAACCCTGGTTATCCTAGTGGTTCGTGTTAAGCTGTAGGTCTAAGGTAGAGCGTAAACATCCTTCCACAGATATATAGAGATGGGTGTAAACCCCTTCATATATATATATATATATATATACCATTTATGCATTTCTGAATATACAGGGAGCGGAATAAGACGGTTTACCGAGAATAACGGAAGCATCTTGTGAAAAATATTTATCATTTACTACAGAAATTACTAATTAGTACAAAAAGCGCACACACAGCAATTATGTAAAGAAACAATTCCCTCCATCGTTTAAAAGGAAGATTAGTTTACATGGCGCCTACCATCAACGGGACTCGATCCCAGGGGGAGAGCAACTCGTTCCTCCACCAAACCATGCCTAGAGGCGGGGGCCCCAAGTTGACCTTCATGTGAAGAGAGAGACTAGCAAGTACGAATTGTTCTTCACGTATTTTACAATCAGCGACTCTTTATTATACACACGTACGTACATCCGTCAGTCTGCTTAGAAGGCAGCCACTTGGTATAATTAAATAATATGGTTTACAACCAAAAAAACTAAATAAAACACCATTACATCATTCTGTTCATTTAGACGAATTATTAGAATTAGTTTCATGAAATATACATTCGATAATATAAGAAATACAAACGAGGAATATATACATTAAAAATTATATATATATATATACAGGGTGGGCGGAAAGTAGCTCCCTATTTTGGATTGGTAAAAAATACGTATATTATCCATTTATTTCAGAAGAAATAATATGAAAAGGTAGGCATACATGGTAGGTTTTCTCTAAAATTCAATGTGGGCTCCAACTCTTTCCACCAGCTTCTGGAGCCGCCCAGGAATGGCGTCCACTGACTTTAGCAGGAACTCCGGCGGGATGGAGGACATGACTTCCCGAATTCGGTCCTCCAGTTCTTCCAATGTCCTCGGTTTGGTGCGGTAGACTTCTTCCTTTACCCACCCCCAAAGAAAGAAGTCGCACGGTTACCGCTGAAAAACGGCAGAATCGGTTCAGTGTAACGGTGTGGTGTGGTATGACCTCAGATCAGGTTGTGGGCCCGTTCCTTCTGCGCAACACCATGAATGCTGAGCGGTACCTTGCTATGTTGCGAAACGAGGTCTGGCCGGTTGTCAGCACATGGGAGAACATCGACGATCTGATATTTATGCAAGATGGCGCCCCTCCGCACTTCGCTCTTGTTGTCCGTGAGTAGCTGGATGCCCACTTCCCTGGGCGTTGGATGGGTCATCGTGGTCCACATCAATGGCCAGCCAGGAGCCCCGACTTGACACCGTGCGACTTCTTTCTTTGGGGGTGGGTAAAGGAAGAAGTCTACCGCACCAAACCGAGGACATTGGAAGAACTGGAGGACCGAATTCGGGAAGTCATGTCCTCCATCCCGCCGGAGTTCCTGCTAAAGTCAGTGGACGCCATTCCTGGGCGGCTCCAGAAGCTGGTGGAAAGAGTTGGAGCCCACATTGAATTTCAGAGAAAACCTACCATGTATGCCTACCTTTTCATATTATTTCTTCTGAAATAAATGGATAATATACGTATTTTTTTACCAATGCAAAATAGGGAGCTACTTTCCGCCCACTCTGTATATATATATTATATATATATAATATATATAATATATAAAGTATAAAATGATGATAAAACAATTGATAAAATAATAGTTTATTTTCCAAACAGAACTTCTCTCTCTCTCTGTATCTCCCTCTCCATCTCTCCCAGCTGAAAACCTTTTCTTCCACTTTTGGGGGGTTTGAGTTCAGACTTTCCATGTCTTAAATGATTAAATTCCCCATTAAACTGTATTGCAACACTCGGGCATGTTGTTTATCTGTTTGTTTATTTCCCCCCCTCTCGCTCTCATATATATAATATATATAAATTATAATATATATATATATTATATATATATATATATAAAGAGCTATTTTCCAGGTTTAGGCATAGACATCAAAGATTAAACTCTCACGCTTGATACATCCATGATTCACGGGCAATTGTACCCGAATTCCAAATATATCTTCGATTGTCACTAAAACCCTTCCTTTTCTGACTACCTGACAGCTATACAGGTGAGGTCCTAATATTCCCCAGTATATAGTGCGGTATCTCGAGCCTTCACGCACAGCTGATTTTCAAATTTTATTTAGATGGTCGTCACAAACTTTATACCTACGAGAATTGTTTCGACTTCACGGGCAATTGATTTTTAAAATTATTTTCCAGTTTCTGACGAATTATTTTTCAGAGGAAATAGTAAATTTTTCGAATCTATTTTAGATGGGCCAACATAAACCGATTTACAAACTTATTTTCCAGCATCGTTAAGCCTCTCATATATAAATGGTTGTTCCATTTCCCCTTCCCCCACCCATCTCACGGGCGCCCCAAAAAGCACGATTTATTTTCCAAACAATGCGTTTCTCTCTCCACGGCTCTGGAACGGGCAAGATATATTTGACACGCCCCAGATTTCACGGGGCAGCCAATCACAACCCTGTGGGCGGAGCCCCAGGACCGCTGGTTGGTGGATGGCATCACACACATTATCCTCCGCCCAAATTTCGCCGATAACCAATAAGAAACTAGCGATTCGGGTATTGTGGGATGCTCACAATTACGACCCCGTCTATAAACGGGGACACTTTCATCACAGGCTTCCAATTCAGTTGTTTTTATCGAACAGTGCTTTTGAAATACCTCGCCATGAGCCAATCGCAGCAGCTCTACATCTCCGGAATTGTTTGAGGATAAAGATTTCTACGCCGAGGCAAAGCGTGTAATTTTCAACGCTGTAGACCGGAATGAACTACTTTCAACGCAGACTGTTGCAAAAATTTCTGACGGCGAGAACGATTTTCCCGCTAATGACGTTACAGAGATGTAAGTAATTACGTAATAATTTGTGATTCGGGTGTATATACAACGTTTCATTCATTGCAAGTATTATAATTTTTAAAATTCGTAATAAGACGAAGTGAAAGGATATCTGCTTTGTGATTACAATTTGCTGCGCGCTCTCTTATTGCAACTCCCTCCATATATATATATATATATAATATATATATATATATATATATATATATATCCTAATATAACCTAGCATAGCCTGACCAGGACATAATATAGCATAACCTAACCTAGCCTGACCGGGTGTAATTATGGAAAAACTATACGCGCTCACAACATAGTATCATATGTGGTACCTTTATTTCATAATTAAATATAATTATTAATTAATTGAATTAAATATCTATACAAAATTGCCTCGGGATTGGCGACATAGCCTATTGGGAATGAAATAATTGCCATACGTACAAAGAACCTGTATGTATGCATCGAGCCTCACATAGCAACAAGAAAACCCAATTTATTGTTTAGTATACCACAGAGAAGTAGACCAAACAAAATTTTTCCAGATCGGCAAATAATGAAAATACAACGCGAAGGAGCGAAGTAACGGCTCTCGGAGCTGTTTATTGTACAGCGAACGCTTTAAACAGGGAAGATTTGCTTTTGTCTTCCCTAAAGTTTTGAGTGAATTCCTTATAATAAACTTAATTACTGCAGATAGGATAGGCCTATACCTTTAAGTGTTTATATAGTGACTGCCTATATTAATTACATCAAGTTAACTCATCGCGTAACTCCATCGTGGCGGCCCTACACCGAAAACGATCGTGACGCCCTACATCGAAGCAAACTAAGGTGGGACAATTTCTTTTCGTTCACATATAGGCCTCTAAAATCCCGACGCTAAAATTACCATAAACAATTAAATATAAAGGTCCTTTAAAGACCTACATATTCATAACTCTCTAACGAAAAAACATAGGGCTTTTGTCGTTTGACTCTCCTGAAATCTGCTGGAAATTTCCAACGGATGAGGGCATCAGGCAATCAACCCATAGCCCTATATAGTTTTTTCACAGTAATATAACCTAGCATAGCCTACCTGGTTCATAATATAACCTAGCCTAACCGGCGTAACCTACCATTGCCTAACCAGATATAATATAACCTAACCTAACTATGGTGGACTCTCGTTTATAATTTATTTAGTAATCTAATTTTTTCCTTCTATTCTGAGTTTTTCTACAACGAAAAAATTAATCGCAGGACTTTTTCTCGTTTATAATAATATAACCTAACCTAACACAACTGAACCTAATCGGCGATAATATAACCTAACCTAGCATAGCCTAGCCGGGACATAATATAGCCTAATCTAACAACTGGACCTAACCGGGACATAATATAGTCTAACCGAACCTAGCCTATATATATATATATATATATATATATATATATATATATATAATATATATATATCTCTCTCTCGGCCAGGACTTTTCTCGTTTATAATAATATAGCCTAACCTAGCTTAACCTAACCATGGTGGATTCTTTCTCGTTTATAATTTATTTAATAATCTAATTTTTTCCTTTTATTCCGAATTTTTCTTGTTTTCTACAACGAAAAAATTGATCTCAGGGCTCTTTCTCGTTTATAATATAACCTAACCTAACCTAACCTAGCATAGCCTGACCAGGCGTAATATAACCTAACCTAACCTAGCATAGCCTAATCGGATCATAATATAACCTAAGCTAGCATAGCCTAACCAGTTATAATATAATCTAACCGGCTATACTACCTAAACTAGCCCAGGTCAAACTTTTCACCCCACCCTAGACCTACGGTTTAACGGAGAATCCAACACCCCCAGCGTTTTCTTATTGTAACTCCTCCCCATATATATATATGGTTGTTTTATGTATTAACAACCGGGATCGCTACGGGTGTGATATAACCTAACCGGACATATATAGCCTAACCTATCGTAACCTATCCGGATATAATATAACCTAGCCCAGGTCAAATTTTCACCCCATCATAGACCTACGGTTTAACGGGGATTCCAACACCCAGCGTTTTGCCATTCATCTCTTAATATAACCTAACCTAGCGTAGCCTATCCCGGCATAATTAAACTTTAATTTAACTTAACTTTAAATGATTCAGTATAAACTAATGTTAATTTCTCCTTAAAGGACTGAAGCGGAACTTGATCGTGTTATAGCTACTTTTCGTTTTGATGAAAGGGGAATAAATGATTTGGAGGCTTTACCGCACAGCCAACCCAGGGACATGAATACCGAGGTCGAGGTATTGGCTCACATCCGGTCCAACGAATGCCAGGTCATCGAGGAACTAATGTAAGTTTTTTGGGGGTTAAGAACAAAACACATTGTATTTTCATTTAATTTATTAAATGGTAGAAAACATGTACAAAGCGGCTTACAAAACTAGCGTCCAATAAATAAGCCTTAATGGAGACATTTCAGTTACAAATGTATATTCACCTTTACACAATATAGTTACAAATATATATACACTAGGGTGCATCAAAAATGGCAACTTTCAAAAATTAATTTGGCCCTACGTTATTATGGTTACATTCCCTAAAAAAAATTCACATGCAAAATTTCAGGTCAATTGATTAATATCTACTGGGTCCACCTAGCTCCTAAACTTTTACAAAAATTACAATTTTTGGGATAAATTGCCTTAAATTATTTTTTTCACATATACCTTTATTTTATTGAATTGAATGATCCTTAAGGTACTATAGGCCTAGTATGTTTAGTTTGCTTGTGTTTAAGCCATAGCTACTATTAATAAACATCATTTGCCATCATGAAATACCTATAGCTATTTTTTCTTATTTTCAGGCATGTGGACTACTTTAATATTAATCTGTTTCTATTACAGGTCAATTTTTGATATATGTTGGTGATAATAGTTGATATATGATATAATGGATAATAGTGGTAAAGCCAGTGAAGCCACTTCTAGTGGTAAAGCCAGTGAAGCCACTTCTAGTGGTAAAACTTATTCAAGTGGTGCAGATAAAGTTGATGTAAAAACACGAAAAAAAACCTGTATATTTGGATTAGGTCCTGGCATCACAAATAATGATGCAAAGATTGTAGGATGTCGCTTGCCAACAAGTGAACAAGTTCTTAGATGTTTCCTATTTCACCAGCAACAGGGTCTAAAAGAGAGAAGAACTAAGCGAGATATAGCTAAAATTGTTTTAACAGAAATTCAACCATTCTACAATAAAGCCAACATACCAATGATTACTGAGAAAAAAGCATGAGAAAATAATTTCGTTGTCAGAAAAGAATGCGAAACTGAGAGAAATTCCAATGAAAAGAAGAGAGCTACAAAGTACAAAGACAAGACTAGAAGATATGGAAATGCAACTTAAAATGACTTTTCCACTGTGGATTAAAAATGCCGAAAAAATTATGAGTAATCCAGAAGATATACAATTTCTTCAATCTATGCAAGGGGATAGAATTGCTTCTTTTGGAGCTCATGATCAAACTTTAGCATCCAAAATGAAGCGCATTAATTTTCGAAAATGTGAAGAAAATGCGAGAAAAGAAAAGGAATTGAGACACTGAAGCTTCTTGCAGTTATGTTGAATTAGAAAGCAGTAGCACAAGCGATACAACTACCATTGAGAGTGAGTCAGAAGCTAATGATGGAGATGAAAAAGATGGAAAATCCACACAGTCAACAGTCTGTTTAGGTACTCAAGCTATCATTCCTCATGACATTCTGAAAAGACCGAAACTTGTTTCTTCGGCATCAAGAATGAAAATGACTCCGGCACAACAGGCTGCATTCACAAAAGCTTTTGTTGAAGAATGTGGTGGTAACACTAAGGCAGTGGCAACTTCATATGCTACAGCTGATAGAGCAAGACGCGAAGTAGCCCAAAAAATTTCAAGTTCCATTAAAAAATCCTGGAATCCTCCTAAATTGGCCTCTCTTCATTGGGATTCGAAAATAATTTCTACTCTGCAAGATAAATATGTTACAGAAGAATGATTAGCCGTATCAGTTGGAAATTCAATGGATCTCAAACTACTTGGTATTCCATCATATCATCCTAGTGCTGGTGGCAGTGGCCAATCTGGGAAAAACTTGACTGAAGAAGTTATGAAGCTACTGAAATTGTGAAACTGCTCCGATTCAATAGTGAACTTGGTTTTCGACACTACAGCAACCAACACGGGACATGTGAGCGCTGCATGCATAACTATCCAACAAGAGATTGGACGGCCTTTATTATGGTCTGCATGCAGGCATCATGTTGGTGAAGTTATTATGAGTCATGTGTTTCAGGACATGAAAGTAGAAACTTCGAGTGGACCAGAAATTAATGTCTAACAGATTGAGAAAAGTTTCAGTGGATTTTCAAGGATGAAAAATTGAAAAAAATTTACTTCAATCAGTACTCCAAAGCTGTCCAGGAGATTCTTCAGGAATGGACTGATTATGCAATTCAAATAAGTAATATAGAAAAGCAACATACACGATATGACTACAAACAATTTTCTGACTTAGTTGTGTTATACTTAAATGCAGGACCTAGTGATAAGGATATAACCCTTCAGCGACCTGGTGCTATACATAGAGCCAGATGGATGAGTAAAGCAATATATGCTCTAAAAATTGCATTACTAGAAGATAATATCTCAAAATTACCTTCAGTAACAATCACAAACAAGCAACAAATTCTGAAACTAAGAGACTTTGCAACCTTCATTTCACTGATTACTACCATGGTGGATGACCTGCTCTTCAGTTTTTGATGCACCATGGCACGATTTGCAGCTTTACAAAAAGCTTCTAGATACGAGGAAGTAAACAAGCAAATAGCAAAAAGTGCTCTAACATCTTTGAAACGTCATCTCTGGTACCTTTCATCAGAGATGATTCCTCTTGTATTATTCAGCGATTTGGTTCCAAAAAATGAACTTCGTGCTATAACAAACCATCTACTTTCCTATAAACCACACAAGATTGAGACAGTGGTTCCAGAAAGTAGACATGGATCTAGTTTTGGAAAGCCTAATTTCCCTACCAATCTACGATCGGAAACCACACTAGCTGACTTGGTTGACAAAAACTCATGGTTCATATTCTCTTCACTACAGTTAGACTATGATTTTTTAATGGTTGAGATTGTTGAATGGAAAACAGCAGCATCATTTATATCTTCCAAAGAAAAACTTTTGGCTATAAATGTCATAAATGATGGCTCTGAGAGGGCAGTAAAACTATGCAGTGTCTTTTATGAGGCTGCAAGGACTGAAGAACATCTTCAAAATGTTCTCCAAGTTGTAAAGGCTGACAGAAAAGCCACTCCTAATCTGAGAAAGAGACAAGCTTCTTTATCATATGTTTCAGAAGAAAAAAGGACAAAGAAGAAGAATTAAGATATCAATAAGCAATAAATCAATTTTTACAAGTATTTTATCATGAAATACCATTTTTAATAGGTGGAGGTGGTCGGTGGGATGCTTGGCAAGTTGGGTCCTCATCCCGCATCCTGGTAACTCACTTCATGATTCTCAGAATAATACAAAAAAAGTCTAAAAAGACATAATTTCATGAATTGAGGCTAAAACTTGCCTAAAACTAACTATATTTACAATTTTTTTTCAAACAAAATCTACAACGCTTACACAAGATTTTCTAGTCAAACCAAAAAATTCCACAATTGTCAAATTTTCATCTTCGAGGTGGACCCACTAAATATCGTCAGAACAGCTTGAAACGTGGACACTGAAGGTTTGCTGTGGATTGTAACCATAATATCATAGGGCCGAATCAATATCCGAAGTTCGAAATTTCACCCCTTATAGGCTGATTCACCCTAATATACACCTTTACACAATATAGTTACAAATATATATACACCTTTACACAATATAGTTACAAATATATATACATCTTTACACAATATAGTTACAAATATATATATACATCTTTACACAATATGAATGCGAACATATGGGAACCTTTTTTTATTTGTCTGCATATCATTTCATTATTCATTTCAGTGTCGCACAAATCGAATAATTTAAAAAAATTTATAAATCCCTTCCCACCTGACATGTGCAGGAGAAATGAAAGGCAATACATGCCACAAGTATTACTAAAATATCCTTGAAGGCGGTAAGGCTTCCAGACAATTTCAGGGACATGTATCTGTTCGATAAATTGTACAACCAGAGTGTCACTCCATGGCTGAGTGCAGTGAATCAAAATAGTACATTCTTTCCCTATTTTTAAAATAGATTGCAAACCAATGAATTCCCACATTACCAACAATGTCAGTGTTCACGATAATCCCATACCAATCTCTCGTAGTTGGCAATTTCAATATTTCATTCTTCGCAAACACGCCCATAAATTTGGAGCGTGTGATTCGGTCACTTTTCATTACTCCCTGGAGTGTATTCGCGTCCATTTTAAGTCTGTGACCACGTTCTTGAAACAGTCAACTTCTATTAGAGCCTGTGATTCGAGGTACACGAGTACACTAATAGGCGCGTCTATAGGGTTCGCAAATTCCAACCTGACTGAGATGTTCCCACTTTGTTGTGAACTTAAGTGTGTATTTATACTAGCAGATAAGTCAGGGGTAATATCAAATGAGTAAAGGTTAATTTCTTCGACAAATTCTTTCTGCGTCACGCCAAACCCAAGCTCGTCACAGGCACCGGCATTATGAGCCAGACTACTATAAGCTCTCGCGCAGAGCGGGAACACAGCGTCTGATGAGTAATCAGCAATTATAGGCCTCCAATGCGACGCCATTTACGTATAGTTATATTTTTAAGGCCGAAATTCTCGAATTCAAAGGCGCTTTTTTTATATTTTCAATTAGTCGAAGTGTGATCCTGCATTCCAATTAATATCCTTTTAGGTAGAACTCCCAGGGCCACGCTTTCTAGCTGCTTCAAGGCCAACCCGGCGGGCACCGTGTATAGTTTGATCTGTACTCTGTTAATTGAGTATTTTACTGTTGCGCGTATTACATATTTCGGGGAACTTAATTTCACTCGCCGTACACGTAGATATGTCTCCATGATGTGATCATAACGGGTTTTGCACCATCTTCTTAATCAGGTCCCAGATTTATGTAGATCTCAGGACTCGTGCGGTTGAGCTTTAGTTTCAGGTCGACGCCGTTCATAAGCAGTTTCTCCTGGAACGTGAAGTCTGTATGAAGACGTCCAAAACACTCGTATAACTTTTATTTTAGGATTTTTAAATTTATCGTTTACACTACTTTCATCTTGTCTGATAATAGCCCTCGGCGGTTAAAACGCTCGCTCGTAAGTCTTATTACGAATTTTAAAAATTATAATACTTGCAATGAAAAACGTTGTATATACCCCGAATCACAAATTATTACGTAATTACTTACATCTCTGAAACATCATTAGCGGGAAAATAGTTCTCGCCGTCAGAAATTTCTGCAACAGTGCGTTGAAAGTAGTTCATTCCGGTCTACAGCGTTGAAAATTACACGCTTTGCCTCGGCGTAGAAATCTTTATCCTCAAACAATTCCGGAAAGATGTAGAGCTGCTGCGATTGGCTCATGGCGAGGTATTTCAAAAGCACTGTTCGATAAAACAACTGAATTGGAAGCCTGTGATGAAGATGTCCCCGTTTATAGACGGGGTCGTAATTGTGAACATCCCACAATACCCGAATCGCGAGTTTCCTATTGGTTATCGGCGAAATTTGGGCGGAGGATAATGTGTGATACCATCCACCAACCAGCGGTCCTGGGGCTCCGCCCACAGGATTGTGATTGGCTGCCCCGTGAAATCTGGGGCGTGTCAAATATATCTTGCCCGTTCCAGAGCCGTGGAGAGAAACGCATTGTTTAGAAAATAAATCGTGCTTTCTCGGGCGCCCGTGAGATAGGTGGGAGAAAGGGAAATGGAACAACCATTTATATATGAGGCTTAACGATGCTGGAAAATATATTTGTAAATCGGTTTATGTTGGCCCATCTAAAATAGATTCGGAAAATTTACTATTTCCTCTGAAAAATAATTCGTCAGAAACGAAGTTAATTTTAAAAATCAATTGCCCGTGAAGTCGAAACAATTCTCGTAGGTATAAAATTTATGACGACCATCTAAATAAAATTTGAAAAATCAGCTGTGCGTGAAGGCTCGGGATACCGCACTATATACTGGGGAATATTAGGACCTCACCTGTATAGCTGTTAGGTAGTCGGAAAAGGAAGGGTTTTAGTGACAATCGAAGATATATTTGGAATTCGGGTATAATTCGCGTATGTTGGAGGTAGAGAATCGCTAAACTGGAAAATAAATTGCCCGTGAAGCATGGATGTATAAGCGGGCGAGTTAATCTTTATGATGTCTATGCCATAAACCTGGAAAATAGTTCTTAATATATATATATATATATATATATATATATATAATATATATATATATATGAGAGAGAGAGAGAGAGAGAGAGAGAGAGAGAGAGAGAGAGAGAGGGGGGGGGGGGGAATAAATAAACAGATAAACATGAACGAGTGTTGCATTACAGTTTAATGGGGCAATTTAGTCATTTAAGACATGGAAAGGTCTGAACTCAAACCCCCCAAAAGTGGAAGAAAAGGTTTTCAGCTGGGAGAGATGGAGGGTGATAGAGAGAGAGAGAGAGAGAGTTCTGTTTGGAAAATGAACATTATTTTATCAATTGTTTTATCATCATTTTATACTTTATATAAATATAAATATAAATATATATATATATATATATAATATATATATATTGTTTTTTAATGTATATATTCCTCGTTTGTATTTCTTATATTATCGAATGTATATTTCATGAAACTAATTCCAATAATTCTTCTAAATGAACAGAAAGATGTAATGGTGTTTTATTAGTTCTTTTGCTTGTAAACCATATTATTATAATTATACCAAGTGGCTGCCTTCTAAGCAGACTGACGGATGTACGTACGTGTATAATAATAAGTTTCGCTGATTGTAAAATACGTGAAGAACAATTCGTACTTGCTAGTGTCTCTCTTCACATGAAGGTCAAGTTGAGGCCCCCACCTCTAGGCATGGTTTGGTG
>JAJOZX010001171.1:0-335000 GCA_023014485.1 Bathynomus jamesi | reverse complement strand
GAAAAATGTTTTACCTGAACTCTTAGAACGCTACTCAAAGGATTCAATTTTTAACGCCGATGAAACGGGCTTGTATTACAGAGCTACCCCAGATGGCACATTAGCCAAAAAGGGTGAAGAAGTCAGTGGTGGTAAGAAGAAAAAGGAAAGATTAACTGTTCTGGTAGCTGCGAACATGAGAGGAACTGAAAAATTACCCCTGCTAATGATCGGAAAAAGTAAAAATCCCAGATGTTTTAAAAACAAGAATAACAGTCTTCCCGTTCAATACGAGGCAAATTCGAATGCCTGGATGACAAAGATTTTATTCACTGATTGGCTGATGAAATTGGATGAGAAAATGAGACGCAACAAAAGAAAAATTTTGCTGTTGCTCGATCAATGTCCCGCACACCCAAAAGTGAATGTGACAACAAGCGTAGAAATCCTGTACCTACCAGCTAATACGACATCTCTAATCCAGCCGATGGATGCTGGAATCATTCGTTGCCTCAAAGCGCACTATCGCAAAAAGTTGATGAAAGAGCTAGTGGCACGACTGGATTCTGGGCAAGATGATACTATGGAAAGTGGACTAAAGTTCGTGACGGTTTTAGATGCCCCTTTTATGCTTAAAGGTGCTTGGGCTAATGTAGCCCCAATCAGCATTAAAAACTGCTTCAAAAAATGTTTTCCTACTCTCCAAACTGCAATAAGTCATGAATGTGAAGTTGAAACTGTTGAGGAGGTTATCACCAGAGCTGGGCAATAAATACATTGAATGTATTTAAATACTAAATACTAAATACATGGGAGAAATGTATTTAAATACTAAATACTAAATACATTTTACGAATGTATTTAGATACTAAATACAAAATACATCAATTGTATTTAAATACATTTGTAAATACATTTTAAATACATACAAATTTTAACATATGCATTCATTAATTCATGTTTTGATAAATTTCTACTTTAGGGGACACGGTGACTTCGTGTTTGCACAGCAAGCAGGTGCACTTTACCTTATTACCGTCTTTAGATTTAATTTTAAAGTATTTTCCATCAAACAGAGGGTGCACTAAATTGTTATCTGCAGATATATCACTGTTTGATTCACCGGATTTGCTTGTTGAAGCCATGACACGCACACGATAAAGAAATCAACCGCTTTCGACTAAGAGTGGCACACAACTGATTGAACTGACACGTTGAAACATGAACCATGCTGTACTACACTGTCGACGCGTCGTACTGTGCTAGTACAGAACGTGTATTAAACCAGTAAAAGTATTTACATTTTTATATTTTGAGTATTTAAATACATTGTATTTAAATACTCATTAAAGTATTTAAATACTATATTTAAATACATGAAAAACAATGTATTTATAAATACAGTTCTAAATACACAAATGTATTTAAATACGTATTTAAATACAAATGTATTTAAATACTGCCCAGCTCTGGTTATCACCAGTTTGAATGAAGATTTTATTCAATGTGATAGAAACTTAGAATGTTTCTCAGAAGGTTCTGAAATCTCTGAAAACGAAGAACACGATCATGAAGTTGAAGAGACTCGTGCGACAACCCCATTACAAGCCTTAAACATGTTAGATGAAATAAAAAAGTGTTAGAAACCAATGATCTAAGCACTCTGGAATTAAAAGAAACCCAGAAAGAACTCCAAAATTTTATCATTCGCAAAACTGCTAAAAAACAAACCACTATTCGTGATTATTTTAATTAACATAGGTGCTAACAATTTATGTACTGTACTTGTATAATTCTATACCTATGTACTGTATTTTCTTATTGTGATATGTTCTAATTTTCATGAAATTTTTAAATAAATGTTCTAATTTTAATGTAATTTTTAAATAAATTGTACAATTTTATACATTTGTGTTTTTTTACTTTTATTACATTCATACAGTTAGTAGTAGGTCTTTTTATCTTTCAATAACCTGTTGTACTATATGGCGTACGTGCAGACATTCTGGACGTATTCTATATAAACAAATTATCCCCTATAAGCAAATTTTTTCTTGGTCCCAAAAACTTGCTTATATCGAAGTTCGACTGTATATATATATATATATAATATATATATATATATATATATATATAGATTGGCGAATCTGGATTTGACCGTATTTCGGATGGATTCAGATTCAGATTTGAATTAAAAATCATCTAGGATTCGGTTCCAGATTCAAATTTGAGGATTACTGATTTAAATTATGGTTTAGTATTTCAGTGGTTTGAAACATTGTGATTTCCAAAATGTATTTCACTGTTTTTCCCCTCGACTATCTTATGAATTTGCATGTTGTATAAAAGCTTTCCAAGTATTGTATTTTTAATCATAATAAAAGATTTTAATAATTTGGAAATGAATAAAATGAACGGCTGGTGTGTGTGTTTGTGTGTGTCTTGGCTACCTTACGAAACTGTAGTAATCTTTAGGATACACACCGAACTCTTCGCGAAACGAATATGCGTGTGGCAACATTAGACGTGTCGCTCTAGTTACACTTATTTTTTTTATTAGAAATCATTAAATATGAAAAGAGTATATAATCAAGGTTGGATTAAGTTAATTAGGTTACTTAAATTAGGTAAAATATCTCACAATAAAAAAATGTGAAAATGTGGTTTCTTAACGTTTTATGTAATGGTGTGGCCAGCCCTTTGCATTTGTGGAGATAATGTGAAGGGTTCGGGGTTTCTCCCGGGGTGACGTCTTTTCCTGGGATTAACCTCCCATTGTAAATGATCACTCATTCGTTGGTGGGTGTGTCGATATTGATACACGTCTGGTTGTGCGGACACGAAGATGTTTTTTTCAAACCAATTTTACTCCCTTTTAATTTTACATTATTGTATTTCCCACTTATATTTATGAACGTGTCTCTATCTCGAATTTTTAAACGACAATTACGACTTTCGCTGTTATTATAAAGCACAACAAAGTTTGAATATTTAATGTCAAGTTTCACATATTAAATTAGATTTCTTACGTTATATAATTAATAAAGGGGAATAAGCCTTGGTCGGAAATAAAATAGACCTAAGAAATGGGGAATATGCCCTAGCGGAGACAAAAATATGCCTAGAGCCACAAAAAACTCCTTTTGCAAACCCTGGAAAGGAATTAAATTAACTTTACTGGCCTAAGTTCATCTTAAAAGTAGGCCCCATTTCCCAGGGCACGAGTAGAAATATTAAAATGAAACTGATAAGGGAGGGAAAATGCGATCTTCTGATGGACTATGTACGATCCTCTCTCTATGATAAACTTTTCTCCACTCACTGATTCATTGCCATTTGCCAATATGCGCTGTGCTTTTTCTTCCTTCTGCAATTTGGATTTTCATCTCGCATTGGGGAAAAAAAATTCCATTTGATCCTGGAACTTAGAAACAACTTTAAAATACATTATATTATGAGTTTTACAAATTCCTGTTTTATATTATTTAATTAACTTATGTTACCTATTTGACAATATAAAATTATTTAATTATTGTACATATCGAGTACTATTTAAACACTGAAACTGTTTATGAATACAGGATTGGGCGAACTTTGGTGTGGCATCACATGACTGGTATTCCCACACCTCATTGGTTGAACAAACAACGTCACATGTTCTAGCAAGAACATGTTGAAACCTGTTCAGATGTTTGCATGCATGCAGTCGCCTAGCTTTTTCTAGAAATTACCTGAGGCCTACTTGGAATTTATATCCTAATTAAGTTATGTTTTTAATTTATTTTACATTATTATTTTACTATTATTACTACTATTATTATTTATTTCACATTATTAATAAGTCCCCAATTTTGCAATCCCAACAAATGGCCGAGTATTAAACGTGGGAGGTCTTACTATCACTAAATACTGTATATACACCAAATCCATTTCCTTCCATTTTCCAACAATGTGTTTTAACCTTAAATATTTAAAGGTTGCTAGAGAGATGCCACGTCACACGTGTCACACTTACACGGCCAGCACTAGGTCTAGTACTGGTAGACATACAAAGGGGCTGTAATTTCTTTCGTGGGTACTTCGAATACCTGATATGAGCCCTATTGAATATGTTTGGCAGTTGCTTGATCAGAAGTGGACAATTATTTCCGTCGGGGGGCCACTTGAAATGTCACATGTCACACTTACACGGCCAGCACTAGGTCTAGTACTCGGTAGACATACAAAGGGGCTGTAATTTCTTTCGTGGGTACTTCGAATACCTGATATGAACCCTATTGAATATGTTTGGCAGTTGCTTGATCAGAAGTGGACAATTATTTCCGTTGGAGGGCCACTTGAAATGATTTCGCGGCGATCTCGGGCCGGTTAGCCTCAGAGAGTTTGTTCTAGGTCTGAAGAACGCCGTGTTTGTGCCATCCCAACTAGGGTTTCTCGTTTTCAGGAGTTTTCACTATCCCGGTTTTCCGAAACAAAATCAACAATCGTCCCGGGATCCCGGGATTTCCCGGTTTATAAAAAATAATGATAATAAAGTCTTAAAATGTTTGAGCATTAGATAAATCTAGATTAGTTAGTTAATGTTAAATATAAATATATAAATATTTTAACACAATAATGATAAATATAATAAAGGATAGAGCCTAGGCCGAGTTTCAAACTGCAGAAACATAAATACGGTATATAACCAAGGCGACTGTGCCTACAATGCTAATTTGCAGCTTTGCACTTCAACAAAAATAAATTATATTATAGTGTAATTTATACGAAGACAACACCTTTTATATACTTCTAACTAATTTTTAGTAAAAAAAAAAATATCAACAGCAAAAGGTGTGCCACTGAATTGAAAATAATAACCGAAATTAAAATCCACTAAAACACAAAATGTTCGATTCAGGAAAATCAAATTACTGGCTTTCAGTCCGAGTCATTCATCAAAAATATTAGCCATATTACACATGCACAACATCATACAGGGCATATTATAGGCACTATTCGAGTTGTACAACGCAATGTGATTCGTGCTATTATAAATTTATCATCATAGTCTTTATGTTTGTATTTTCTAGATACAGTAGTAAATTAACGTAAAACTATTTGAAATAACGTTTTTAGAATAATTCGTAAAACCAGGGAAATTTCAGAATTTGCTGCGCTTGTTCCGGGATTTAAGGTTATCATTTTCTGCCCGGAATTCCGGGATCTCAGTTGAGAAACCCTAATCACAACAACCTTGATCGATGGTACTCTACGAGACAACCACGATAGTTATTTCCAACACTTGTTTCGTTTGTGTAGGCCAAGGTATCTCAGCATAAAGTAAAATCGTCCATTACTGTTACCAGGGCCGGATTAAGACCTTTAGAGGCCCTAAGCACTTAAAAGATTTTGGTGCCCCATATATATGTAATTCAAAATATAAACAAAAATAAACCATAAAATAAAATTTTATTTTTTGAAATGAAACAAAACTTACAGTAAGATGGAAAATAATGTTTATTTTTGTATACTTCCACTTCATTTATATTTGAAAAGTTTTCTCCTACTTTTTTTAATTGCAAAGTCTTTGATCAGATCCTCAAAACTAATCTTATGTAACACATCTGCTTCTATACTTAGTAGAGATAAGGCATCCAGCCTGCCTTGTTGCATAGTTGTTCTGTTGGTATTTTTAATATACTTCAACTGAGAAAATGAACGCTCAGCTGAGCAATTTGTGACCATTAATGTTAAAAATATACGAAAGGCAATTTCTACATTTGGGAAGGCACACTCAATATTGTCTTCTACAATTATTTATAAAGTTCAGCATGACTGAATCTTGTTTTTACATTTACTATAGCACACGAAAATATTTAATCTATATGTATTTTTAATATGGCGCTCAAAGATTTGATATAAACAAAATAATAACGCAAAGCGTAAAGTGTGTGATTACAACGAAATATATTTATTCTCTCAAAAGGGTTGTTGTTCACTACAAATTCAAACAATGAAAAAAAATAAATACTATATATGAATATATATAATTCAGTTTTCAACAGCTTATAGGCTATAAGCCGCGATTATAATAGTATAATAAATCCATGGTAAATCCGACAATGGAAAATTTCTGTGGTGCCCCCCTTCCCTTGATGCCCTAAGCACGGGCTTATTTTGCTTAATGGTTAATCCGGCCCTGACTGTTACCTTTTGGGCTGAGTTGTTAAGAAGTTTATGGTGACAACGCGGGACGGACAGAATCTTGTGAAGGGCCGCATCCGGCCTGCGAACCATATTTTGTTTATCCCTGACCTTGATTATCATCTGCAAAAAGAAATCCCCTCTTACACATCTCTGGAATTTTTAAAGACAATCCTAAATGAGTTGAGGTTCATGGAAAATTTACTATAGGCATTAAATGACTTTTCTCCTTTTCTTTTCATCTTGAGTGCAAGTTTTATATATATATATATATATATATATATACACCGGGTTGCCCAGAAAAAAGTAAGCTATTGCTTTTAAGATTTTATTTCAGTTTTATAGGAAGAAATACAAAATAAATAATACATGTTAATAAATACTCCTGTTTATTGTTTATATTATGACATTAAATACTCAAAATATCCACTACCTTGTTGGACACAAAGCTCCAAACGATGGCGCCAGTTATTATTGCCCTGTTTATGAAATTTTGTGGTAGCGAATTCCATTCTTCCGCAGTCTTTTCTTTTAATTGATCAATGTTAGCGAAATTAGTATTCCTATACACTCTTTTCTTTAGTTCATCCTATATTGCATAATAAAGAGGAGACAAATCTGGGTTGTTGCCAGGCCAATCTTTAGGTTTTATGTAGTTAGGAATTTCTTTGTTTAAATATTCAATTGTAAGGTGAGCAGCATGACTTGTTGCACCATCTTGCTGAAATGTATATCGATTTGTCGAAATTTCGCGAATTTTTGGTAGATGTTTCTCTAATATACTGTCGCAATAATAAACTGCATTCATTTTAACACTGCTTTCAACAAAAACAACATCACTTTTACCCAGTTTTAAGACAGCAGGAATCATCAGTTTTTTAGAAAAGTTAAACTGTTGAATTAAAAATATTTGTGTTACTTCTCTCTTGGTTCTTGCTGTAGAATACACTCGATTGTTTTGAGTGGTGATAGGTGATTGAATTGAAAATGATTTTTCATCACTAAACTAGATTCCATTGACATTGAAAAATCTTTCAAGAAAAGCTTGACGTGCTTCCTTTCTGTTCATCTTATTGACTTCACTCAAGATCTGCAGTGGATAGCTTTTATAAACTGCCAATTGCAGATCTTCTTTGACAATTCATTGTATAGAACTTCTTGAAATTTCGGTTTCTGCTGCAATTTCATTCGGTGTCATATGTGTTCCAGGCTTTTTTTCCTGACTTAGAACCATTTCCTCAACCATTGCAATATTTTCATCAGTGTGAACTTCTCTTTTTCTTCCACTACCTTTGGTTCTAACGACACATCCAGTTCTATCAATTTTACGAATATTTTTTTCTATACCAGAATGAGTCCATGGTTTATTTGGAAACACTGATATAATTTTTCTGGCACCATAGTGTTTCTCAATACGTAATTGTTTTATCAATATGAGATCATCTTGACTATATGAAGCCATTTTTGATGGGTGATTAAATATTTTTGAAAAATCTGCAACAAAGATAAAAAGAGTATATTAAAAACAAATATTATAAAGACATATAGAAGTGCTACATATAAAAGCAAATTATTTATTTAAATCGTTATAAAAGCAAGCAAATCTTGACAATAATAAATATAATAGTTGATAAAAGTAATAGCTTACTTTTTCTGGGCAACCCGGTACATATATATATATATATATATATATATATATATATATATATATATATATATATATATATATATATATATATAAAATTTAGGGTGGTCCAGAAAATAAAAATTTGTAATTTTTACCTCACCATGGCTGCTCCTCTTCCTATATCTATCAAACATCTCCATGCTAAATGTCAGCCTAATTGGATGATATTTACTGGTCGCTATGAATTTCATTTTACTACTCATTTTCTAGTGTATTGATCTTCTGGGCTAAAAAATGTGAAAACAAGGGCAAATACTAGTTTATTTGTTTGAAAACAGATTAAATCTCAAAGAAAACAGCTTATTTTTTTAGAAAACAGAATAAGTCTTTAAGAAAACAGATTAATTTTTAAAGACCAAAAATGATATGTTTAATAGAAAATTACATTTATCATTCGTTTATAATATACACCATTACTTAGATTAACGCTTCATCACTGACTCCTTCGAAGACGATGAGTAGTCTTGGCGATGTTTTGCTACTAATTGGAGGATGAATTGTTTTTGTTCTTCATCCTTCGTCAAAGATGTATTATATGCCTTGATAAGGGTGATACCCCTCTCCGCCGAATCATTGACAACTTTTAGGTTGATCGCTATGCGTCGGAACTCTTGAAAGCAATCATCCTCCGTCCAGGAATTGGGATCGGTCCTCAGGAAGGTATCCTCCGCTGCCTTCCTTCCTTCTTTCTTTAACAGATTGAAGATTCCCAGGGTCCTTTTGGTGACCATTTCATACAAATTCAAATCTTCAATGTTTCCTTCAAGCTTCAATCGACGAGTAACAGTGGTATTCTCGTTACGTTGGAGGTTTACGACCATCTTCCGTTTGGTCTCGGCATCGACTCTAGGATCGAAGAATGCAAGGCCGATGAGATGCTCTCCAAGATACCACAGGTGCCGTTGAAGAGCTGTGGATGTTGCTTTGGAAATGGTTTGATTTGGGTACTTTTGCAAGATTTTAAGAAGCAGAATATCGTTGAAAGGAGCATTGATTCCGACGGGGGCCTCGTTCTAAAAACGTGCGTAGACCAAAGCGATAAACAAAGAGAGCTCGATGATATTCTCCATCTCACGTGCTGTCAGTTGTAGTTGATGCTTGAACAGATAAATTTTGAGGACGTAGATGGCCTTGGCCATCCAGCGTGCATGGTGAGTTGGTCCTGGAGCGCGGACCCTGACTTCTTTCTCATCACGGCACCCGAGGAAGGTGAAGCAGAGTCGTCGCAATTCCTCGTAGTCATCACGCGATTGTTTAGACTCCAGTGCCTTTGTAAAGTACTGGATCATTTCCTCTCGAAGCTGGTACATCTTTGGATCTCTAAATAGGTTGTTTGAAGCCTTCATGAAGGAATCCTTCTAAAGTGATGGCCATTTTTTCTGAAAACGTTTAAAGAGAGTCATTTCCGGGCCACCTGTAGGTCCAAGAAGTGCGTTGCAGGTGTTTGACAAGACGACTTCAAGGATATGATGTCGACAAGCGATCCAGACAAGTTCCCTCCCTACTGCTTTTTCAATCATGGTACAGGCTCCCATGTGAAGGCCAGTATTAGACGCAGTTGCGTCAAATACGAGACCTTGGATCTCACCACGAAGATTCCAGTCATCAATCGTCGAAATGCAAGCCTTGGCCTGTTCTTTTCTTGTAGCTCGTTGTATTTTTGGCACGGCTAGGAGTTTGTCCATCCCATTTCCCGTAACGATTACTGCGGTTCGTTTGGCTGTTTCCTTTGCGCCGCCGATGTCGGGAAGTAGTTTCCCATCCCAGTGAAGAAGAAGGGGTCCTTCGACAGAAAACGAAGCTTGATCCCCTTTGGCTGCTGCCTGCCTTGCTTGCCCTATTGAACGACGGATGGAGCTGCGTGAAAGAGTCATCGTAGAAATATCATAGCCCAGGGCTTGAGCGACTGATCCAGCAACGAAGACTGCTCCTCGATCGGGAAGGTTGACGCGATCAAGAGCAGCAACCACATCTGGTGATGTGAAGATATTGTTTCGTTTCGGAGAATGAGAGTGTACATCTGCTCTTCTGATCGAAGTCGACGGACGATAATCATCGTCTTCAGCGTTGAATTCTTCAGAGGATGAAGTGGATGTGCTGGATGATGGAAGAGCAGCAGCTCCAGCCTGGAATGCAGCCTCTCTTTCTTTGTACCTTAGAGCTTTGTCAGCATCTTTCTCCTGTCGACAGCTCTTGCGGTATTCCTTGGCAAAATTAATCTTGTCAGGACCTGCCATACTGCAAGAAAAGACGTCTTCTCGTTGCATCATCAGGAATTGGCGGTCTTCTTCATTGTCTATCATCTTCAAGGCGTCCTTCGAGGCAACATCGAAAAGCTCTGAGACAGTCTCTTGGAACATGCTTCTTTCACTCTGCAGCTTTGTAGCTGCGTCTTGCGGTTTTTCTTCAACGCAAGGAACCCTTCGTATAGCTTTGACAGCTTCATAACGCAGGAATCGACTCGCTGTGTAGGAATCCTTGCTCTCTGACATACTTGCAGGGCCTCTTTGCAGGCCAAGTTGTAGCTCTCTTTCAAGGTCTTGGACTGTTCATGGTGGTGAAACTGAACCAAACGAAGCACAGCACCACATGTGGGTAGCCTTGCAGTTGATAACTCGTTGCTGGGCTTTCCTAGAACCCACGTTTCTGCAGATGAGTGAGTACTTCTAGCCATAACCTGAAAAATGAGAGGAAATAATGCATTAACCGTTTAGCACCAAAGCTCAATTATATAAGTGTTAAAGTAAAAAATTGCAAAGTCAAAATAAATAAAGTAAAAAAAATTGGTTACAGTGGTTAGTGGTTGATGGATAGGAAGATAGCCAAATTTTTAAAAATATATTTAAGAATAAGTAAATAATAAACTTCAAGAGACATAAGATATATACCTTACAATTTTAATCATTTAATTTAATAGCAACATCCTTACCAGTTATAAATTTGCATGTAAAGAACATATATATATATATATATATATATATATATACTGAATAAATATAATACATATGAATTAATACTTAATATATAGGGCTATTTAAAATGATTCATCCGATTTCAACTGAGAATACTTCCGTACCTATCAACCGTGCATCAACTGGGCATACACCACATGAAAGAGGAAATCTCCAAGTTTTACAAGATCACCGCGAGAGGGCTCCAAAGTCACGCCGTGGCCTAGCCTAGCAACAAACAGTCAGTGTGAAAATGGCGTCCGCACAGCAGAAGGCGTTTTGTGTATTGCAGTTTTCGAGCTGTAAATCGGTAGTCACAGTGCAGCGTGAGTTTCGTCGACGTTACAGAACAGATCCACCGGGTGCTCAGAGCATCCGTCGGTGGTATCGGCAGTTCGAGGAAACAGGATGTTTGTGTAAAGGCTTGTTACTGCCGTAGAGTCAGTGACAACGGACATGCTGGAGCGAGTATGGGAGGAATTCGACTATCGTGTCGACGTTGCTCGTGTAACTAGGGGAAGTCACATAGGTAGAGCATTTATGAGGTGAGAGACAAAATTTGGACAGTTTTTCTTTTGGTTGATGTATCACAAATCACTCTGTATTTGTAACATTAAAAAATATTCTCATTTGAAATCAGGTGAATCAGTTTGAATAGCCCATATATGAATTAATAATTATATATATGAATTAATAATTAACATATATTAATTAATACTTACATGATATACTATTCCTAAGCTCTTGAAGTTTGAACGAACTTAAAACCGTCCTCCAACAAGTTTAAACTTGAAATGATGCATGAGTAAATGATTTGTCTGATTCACAAACAGCATTATACAAGAAATCGAACAATTGCATCATCCTCTGAAAGGTGGGCGGAGTCAATGTGGCGTGACTGCCGCGTCCTCTAAAAATGAAGCGGGTAGAAAATGATTAGCTAATTAATTAACTGAAAATGTGAAAATCATAGCGACCTCTTATTATGTACTGAATCGACAGATATTTTATACAAAATCACTTCACATCTAAATGAATAAGAGCAGCCATGTGGAGAGCATTTCCAACTATTTTGAAATTTTAACCCAATTTTTAAGGTTCCGTGCTTTGACCCCATCAAAGTATGCCATATGATGTAGAAACACTGTGTACAAAGTTTTATTGAGATATTTTAATATTTAGAGGTCGCTCAACGGCTTCGAAGTATTGAATACGAGATTCTCAGAAAGTGTGAATATAAACAATTTCCAAATGTATTTAAACAATTTATTATGTTCCTACATTAATTAGCAGGAAGGGCACAAGCTATAATCATAATATTAAGATAAAGTACATTAACATCAGACAGTAGCGTAATTATTATGATTAATTATTATTTCTACTCAAGGTATGTTTTTGTCCCCATGTGCAATGCTTGCGATGATCTTCAACAACCTGGAGAAGAAACTGGAGTTGTTCTTCATCTTTGGTTAGGTATCCAGAAAAATCCTGGATGAGAGCAACTCCACGTTCAGCGAAGTCATTTGTTACAGTTAGAGTTTTTACAGTCTCTTTCGCAGTCTGGTAATGGGTATCCTCTTCCCATTGCTCAGCAGTTTTCTCCAAGAATTCATCTGGGAGGTTGAGCTTCGTGAATAATGATTTTGTGTTTTTTGTTACAAAGTTTTCCAAGCTTTTTTCTTTCACAGTATCCAGGTCAACAACCACACGCTTTGGAGGGTTCTCTTGTCCATCAACACTAGTTATAGATATGACCATGCGATTTTTTATATCAGGGAGGATATCGTCATCAAAAAAAGCAAGACCCACCAGCTCTTCAGACAAATACCATAAATGAGCTGCCATCTTCTGTGAAGTTACCATGGCAATGCGTGGATGGATGTTTGAATACTTTATTAGTGACTGTAGGAGATGAAGGTCATTTTGTGGAGCACTAATGGCGCAAGGGCACGTGGTCCAAGCTTTCACATAGATCATCATGTAGGGTTGCCAAGTGTCCTTTATTTCAAAGGACAGTTCTTTATTTCAGCGACTTGTATGACTTTCTAGACATATTTTATCTATGAATATAATAAAGAAATTGTAAAAAATATTGCACAAGTAAATTTTTATCATGATAAGCAATGGAATATACGGTAGCGTGCAAGTGTCTTTTATTCAAGATCTGTTGACTTGGCAACCCTACATGATGATGATAGATGCATACAATAAAAGTGCAAAAGTCGCGAAGTCCTCTTTCCTCACGGTTTGTTAACTTAAATTGTGATCTGAACATCCAAATCTTTAAGGAACAGATTGCCTTTGGCATCCATCGTGCCTGATGCATCGCTCCGGGAGCATGAAAAACTACACCACGATTAGAGACAGCACCAAGAAACAGACATGCCAGTTCAAGTAGCTCCTTATAGTCATTTCGCGGGATTTTTGTAGTCATTGCAGATTTAGAGAAGCTAATAAGACCTTCCTTTACATCAGCGACAGCAGAAGTGGCAATTTCATCGGTGGTGGAGTCTTCATACCGCTTTGGATCAATGTCGTTCCACTTTCCTTGAAATCTCTTAAAAAGTTGGACATCTGTAGCTAATGTGGGGCCCATGCATTCTTTAAAAGCTGCTGCAGCTAAAAGTTCGATGATGTGATGTCTGCAAGCCAGATGGAGTAGGTCACGTTTCAACATCTGTTGTAAAATAACGCAAGTCCCAGCCATTAGACCAGTATTGGAGCTAGTTGTATCGAAGGATATAGCTTGAACCTTTTCTTCAATATCCCACTTACGGAGAGCTTCAATGACAGCTGCAGCTTGTGCTTTCCCAGTTCCAGATATGAGCTTTGGAACGCCAAGAAGCTGATGTACTCCCTGACCTGTTACTATACTTTTCGCAGTCTCCGCAATAATCATAGTAGCAGCACGATCAGATACTTTACAGCGATCTAGAACTGCTGTAAGACCACGCGTGATGACTTCTTTTCTTTCCCGCTTGAAAGGGGGTTTCTGCCTACTTGTTCCAGGAACAGCTTCAGGTTCTGATTCCTCTTCCTCAAACGTCGATGAACTGCTGCTCTCTAGTGTAACAGAATCTAACAATGAATCCTTGCTTTGTTCTGTCTTTCGCTTTCGACTTTGTTCTCTCAACACACGTTTCTCCTTCTTTGCCTCCTTCTGATGTAGCACAATATCAACAGAAGACATTGTTCCACGACGGCCTTTTTCACGCTGAGCAATGAGAAACTGCTTATCTTCCTCCATTTTGATTATGTCGAGGGTATTTGCATGAGCGATATCAAAGAGGTCGTGAAAACAGTCCTTGAACATGCTTTCATTCTTAGCCTGTACTTCTGTCTTGCGGGATGCATTTTTCTTCAATGCTTTCCATCGTGAGAAGAGTTTTTCCATTTTTCTGATTGTGTCCTGTTTGTGTTGAGTTGGAATTCGGGCACGATTCCAAAACTCCTCAATTTTTTCAATTGTCATTGACGAAGCCTCTCTTAGCGTCTTCTTTTTTATATGTAAATGAAGGAAAAAGGACAGAGCCTGAAGATTTGATGACAATTTACCACCTCTAATATCATTCTCACACTTGTCAATCAAGTAAACCTTATATTTCTTTTGAGTCTCCATCATTAGATAATAAATGTATTTTGCTATATAAATTTACACCTGAAAATAAAAAATAAGTGTTATAGTTATTATGCAATAAAAACACTAATACACACATCCTACTATTAAGACTAAAATAACACATACTAATGCAAACACATCCTATCATTAAGGCGACTGAAATGATACTTGGGTAAGGCATAGAAAGGAAGCGCATTTCAATTTAGGAAAAGTAACGACGCGTCATCAAAATTTTAATGGCCTTGAGCGACCTCTAAATATTAATATTTTCTCATGAAACCTCATAATCAGCATTTTTACATGCAATGTCACATTTCTAGAGGGTCAGACCGAAACTTCTTCATGGTTCAATTCTTACCATACAATTAAGTGACACCCTAATATATACTGTATATATATACAAAATCGTACGTGTTCACACATGGCATTCCATATACATGTGGCCGCGCTAAGCGGGTACTCCGGGGACTGTAGTGATTAGTTTGCCTGTTATGTGCAACGGTTATTTTTAATCAACGCGTCTCATTCCCATGGTGGAAATGTGTACCACCCTCAGTTTTTTTCCTTCACTAATGCCCCTCTCAGTCTGTTTTACTAAATCGGTATAACTTCTCAGTTTACACTCATTTGGTCACTGTACAATTGAAGTATCACTTACCCTTCTTCATTTTGAGTGCGATTTTGATCAGTAAAATTGCCCGTCAAAGTATGAATTCTTTCAGAATTTCATTCAGAACATCGATGACTTTTATACTCCGCGTTCAGGTTTCACATTTAAAAACCAAGTACATTCAAATAACTGATGAGCGAAGATAATTTAGGCGATTTTGGTTCCCCAATTTATCCTGTTTATTTACTACGAACAAAATGTTTTTCAGTTTTAGGTTTGATTCACACGTATTCAAAGAAAGTTTTGAAACAGGACAAAGCAATATTTCAAATTAAAAAAAAAAAAAGTAAAAATGTCACAAAAATTCCTCGCATAAATTCAAAGCAAAAAACAAATGGAGTTCAAACAAGCTTAGTCAAAATTTCGAAATTACACAATAAAGCGCTTAACCTATTTAAGCGAGTATAGCAAAATTGTACACGGGCAAATTAGATCATATATACACTATGTACATAGGAGAGTGTGTCAGGCTGAAGGTATTATACAAGATTCCCCACCTAATCAAACTGCGCAAGAGTTTTATATCAAAATTGTTCTGGGTGGAGCCAATAAAAACTGACTGCCTTAAAGATGGGATTTCTCCTCAAATTACCCACCTATCAACTAACCGAATAGCTACATTAATAGTGATTGGTTTTCCCCTGAAGAGGGTTGGTTCCTTCTTAATCAATTAAAAAAACATCGGTACAAGTGGCTGTTTGGCACTTATAGAACAGATTTTTCATGGATTTTAAGTTGTTTTGTTTCGTGTGGCGACGTATAATGACTGACAGTTTATCTGGAAGGCGCCAGTAAAGAGGGTAGTATAGTTTTACAAAAAATCTTAAATCAAATAAGGAATTCTATGGTTTGACAGAACATTTTTACGAATTATTACTGAATGATTACAAAATAACATTAAAATAAATCAGCGGTAGGTAGCGCGATAGAGGTTCGAAGGCAGGGTCAGTAAGTTACCACTGAGGTGAGGGAAGGAACTTGTGTTATGTAGTAGTTCATGCGTTATGTGGTGGCCACATGAACTATATGTACTAGTCGCATGAAAAGAGGAAATCTAAAAGCATTCAGAAATGACTTCATTGTTATTTGCGCTTTATATCTTTAATGTTCTTATCTATTTAGCTTAACCTTTTTTGTAGGTTTAAGTTATGACTGCGTGTATTTAAAACGTTACCAATTTGTACCAGTTGTCCTGAAAGGGTTAACGTAGCAAAGTTGACCGTTTTACGAAAATGTTAATGTAGTAAAAACGCGAAAGGTTAATTAAAAAAAATATTTAGAGAAATAATTCTATAAATCATAAATGGGCGTCTGGTCAAAAGCATTTGCAAACAGCAAGAATGGTAATACGAGGGTAATTCAATAGGTATCCGCACTTTTTATTTTCACATCTGATAGATTATAAACACATCACTTCTCAACATAGTCTCCCTGTTTCTCAATACACTTAGTCCAGCGATCTACAAGCTTCCTAATGCCATCACAAAAGAATGTTTTTGGCTGTGTGCGTAGCCAGTCATGCACCGCCTCCTTCAGGTCATCATCGCCTTGGAAGCGCTGACCTCTCAAAGCGTCTTTTAGTGGTCCAAACAGGTAAAAATCCGAAGGTGCCAGGTGTGGACTGTAGGCTGGATGGTCGAGAATTTCAAATTTAAGTTCTTGAAGGCATTTTCTAGTCTGTGCAGCGGTATGAGGGCGCGCATTGTCGTGTAACAGAATAACACCTTCCGACAATCTCCCTCTCCGTTTTGTGCGAATTGCTTGCTTTAACTCATTCCGAAGCATGTCAGAATACGATACACTTGTTACTGTAGTTGCACGCTCTAGATAATGTTCAAGGATAGGGCCTCGTGTATCCCAAAACAGTGTTAGCATAACTTTACCTGCTGACGGCTGCGCTTTGAACTTCCTTGCAACGGGAGATGTTGGATGCTTCCATTGCATGCTCTGTCGTTTGCTTTCTGGTTCACAGTGATGGATCCAGGTTTCATCTATAGTGCCCTCAAGAACTTAAATTTGAAGTTCTCGACCATCCAGCCTACAGTCCACACCTGGCACCTTCGGATTTTTACCTGTTTGGACCACTAAAAGACGCTTTGAGAGGTCAGCGATTCCAAGGCGATGATGACCTGAAGGAGGCGGTGCATGACTGGCTACGCACACAGCCAAAAACATTCTTTTGTGATGGCATTAGGAAACTTGTGGATCGCTGGACTAAGTGTATTGAGAAACAGGGAGACTATGTTGAGAAGTGATGTGAAAATAAAATTGTGAAAATAAAAAGTGCGGATACTTATTGAATTACCCTCGTAACTGAAGATTATAATTTGTGAAAATACATACACAAATGTACGAGTATATTTTAGGGGTTACTGCATATAAATAATCGCATATATTTATTTAAGGAAAATCCTTAACTTGTGCCATTTTGATGTTTGTGCGTTAGTTCAGTTTGTGTAGCAAATATCGTCGGAAGATTCTTTCTACCACCGGGAAATATATATATAAAAAAAAAAAAAACTCGTTGTGGGGCAAATTTCTGCTTTGAGTGAATAAATTATATTTTGTAAATTGTAATTGTGAAGCGTGGAACAGTTTTTTACTTTAAAAACAAGTGCAAATTTCAAACTTTTAAAATTTTCCCGTGTGTATGCATATTTTAAGGGGTTTTGCACGCACAAATATGGTATCTGGTAATGATCCGTATACCTTTGATTGATTAGCTTCTCCCCGAATTGTTCATTCTGACGAAGGTCAAGCTTTTCACTATTATATATTATAAGAAAATGATTTAACATATAATAACATTAGTTTATATTACACCAAAATGATGAATTAAAAAACATTACAGTAAATAAGTCGAGGAATTGGTGTGCACCTCCGGAAGAAGTGTTATACTACATTATTACATTTGGTGTTTCGTGGTGATCTATCTGGATTTGTGTTGGGGGACAGATTGTGATGAGACTGAAATCTGTTCTCTTACAAGGTTGAACATTTGGTCTGACTGGCGAAGATTTTTGGCAGTAAAATGAGTAGATGGGTTCTTAGTGAATAAAAAACTGTAAAGCTAAATAAATAAATAAATACTTACTGTATTTCCATTTTTATAACAACATTAATAGGTACATGACCTTCCGGAGTTTCTCGAAGGAGGGTTGAGAGACAGAACGACACATATTCTTCTGAGGGTGCGCAACGAAGACAGCTTGAGGAACCTCCATCAAAGACTAAGAAGAAATAGTGCTACTTCAAGCAGAGCCTCTTCTTCAAGAAGAGGGAGGTACGTTTGAAAACCGTAGATTTAAAGAAAATATAAAAATTCGGATCAATGAAAGAAAGCCACCCCCGCCACCTAACCTAACCAATCGTTAGGTCAACTGTACTCCCTTGACGATTGGTTAGGTTAGGTCGTGACATTTTCGTTAGTTATCCTTATAACTAACTACCTACCTAAATAACTTACATATCAATGAAAAAAAAGCCACCCCCGAATTGTGTCAATGAAAGAAAGCCACCCCCAACCCGTTTGGGGGTGGCTTTCTTTCATTGATCCAAAACTTCTTCTTAAACGCTATTAAAAAGATGTTTCGATTCAACTAATAATCATTGGCAGGTTAAAGAAAATGTTCATAAAATATTTATTATATTCTCATCTTGAGATTTTCAGAATTTGACAGACAATATGACCCACAGTATCGTTTTTCCCAAAATAAATTCTCAACCTGCTTTTGATTGACTATGACTGAATGAATCACACCTATATGACCTTTAACTAACATTCTCCCCTCAACTCAACTCAGCAATGAAACCTGAGAAATTCACTTCTTAAATTTTACTTTTGTGATTAGCCTTCAGTCTGTGATATCCGAAGAGGCTTTTTCTGAAAGCTCATACGAAGTTGTTGAAGTCAATGCGAACTACATCCAAAACAAAACACCAAAGTGGAAAAAATTCCTGGAAAGACGTTGTTCCAGAGACAGTCTTACATTTTCCAGTTCAGATTCAGACAAAATTAATTTACCAAAACGAGACTCTATTAAGTCTCCGACATTAAGGTTTCGGTGAGACGGTTTGTTTACATCGTATCGTGTGATTGATGCTCTTTTCTTTTATCTTCATTTCAGTTGTGTAAAACTTGTCGTGTTTTGAATGTTCGTCTGACACTTTTTTCGTGTTATTTTAATAAAATGAATTAATCACGTAATCACAACAAAAATGTGTTTTTTTAAGTGTAATTTCGAAATAACCAACACTAAGTGTTATTAAATTGGGTGATTTTTAAGAATAAAATTTGCATTATAGTCTATGCAAAAGCAAATGATAGCTTCGAATATACAGGGTGCCCATAAGAGAACTGTACAAATTCCTTTTTGAAATAAGTTCAATTTGTACATTTCTTTTGTGCACCCCCTGTATTTTTACTGTTCGACTAAAACATATCATATTGCATGTGTAATAATAATAATCTGTGAGGAGGGCCAGAAGCTGGCACAGCGCTCATGCCAGACGAACGCAGCTCATTGCGTTAACTCCTGAATTATTATTAACTATCACCATCGGGAGTTGGAACCTTCACTTTGCTTACATAAACGGTGTTACTGAGCTACAGACGCTGCCCTGGGATGCATGTGTAATTAATGAAAACAAATAGATAATTAACTAAAAAATAAATTTATTTCCACACTGTTTAAGAATGCATGAACATTTTCGTGAAGATATTTTTCATATAAAGATACAATACTTGAAATTTTTACAAATACTTTTCAGTAACTGATCTTTTTGGACGTAGTAATTGAGCACAATATAAGTTGATATGTGTAATCAAAATTCCGAAAGAATGAATGTAACAGTCTGGAAACTCGTTTCCCCACTGCCTGTGGAGGCGATGAGAGTGCCACATAGTTCACCTAAGCCCGAGCAATGGCAGAGTGAGTAGCCGGCCCAACCCAACCCAGGAGCCAGTAGGTGGGAGCGAATCCAGAGCCGAACAACTCAGAGCCCGACGCCAAGATCAGTGAACTACCGGGAGCCTCGCATGAAAAAGAATTAACGTTATTATTATACAATTTATTACATCATGTTAATATTTCGATGCGTGCAGCATTAAGATTGTTCCTGTCAGCCCGCAGTGAAATGATTACATACAATACTCATAGATCAACGGGCCAACGATGTTGGACCATAAAAAGTTCCTGTGGTTTCTTAGAAATATAAGATTTAGCCTATATCATCGTGCTATTAACATGAATTATAGGAATTAGCACTAAATGCCTGTCCCTTTAACTATTAAATATATTCATTATGACAATGATAAAAAAATAATAACTAAATCAAAATTATGAGCAGTGCAGAAGATTTCGTTAAAGGCTGCTGCTATAAGTTGGATCCAGAGAAGCTGGGAACCCGTGCAGATTGCTAGCGTGGGCCTCCGCCTAACGTAGAAACGTGTATTATGAATCCCAATACACGCGGTCTATGGCCGTCTCTCCGAGTTCGTTGAGACAGCCTTGGCCAATTTGTTTGAATTTTGCCTCATTTTACCTAAATTTTGTATCGCCTCTGGGTGTTGGGGACCCCTGTATACAGGGAAGCTCTTGCAGATGCATGGGCCGCACATACCGGGATCCGGTACTGGCTGCCATATAAATATAATTAGATATATCAATAACTTCTATACGTAATCAGTAATGCTTTGAAGATACAATCAAATCCTTTTGAATACTTCGGTCCAAATTGTTTTCTCAGGATTAAATATTAAAACCAACGGGTTTTTACGTTGTACTTTTTGCTTTTGTGAGTAGCTTTTCCCAGCGTGGAAAACCCTTATATTACATTTGGAAATAGCCTCGAATAAATTTTAACTGTTTCTGTTTGTCTTCGTTTGCAATTACTTTATTCCTTCTTGTCTCCAATTCCCTGTTCCTCCCCTTCGAAGTTTGTTTACTCCAGTATGAAGCGCATATTACTCATTAATCTTCAATAATGACCGCATAAAGATGTTTTTGTTCCTCCCTTGTCCCATCAGTGAGTTTTCATACCATTTATTTTAGCCCTCCATTAATTAGAGGAATCGCAATATATGATGATCCGGAGGACAGACCAAGACGTCTCTCTTATCCAAGGAATCACATGCTTTTGCCGGAGTCTCGGTGTTCCATAGAAGAAACCTCTCCAGAACGACCCAGTATTGAAGGACTGTCCCCTTTACTTGGGATTAAGGGAGAATTTGGATCGAGACCGATATCTCCTGCCCTTTGCGAAGTGCTCACTAGAGGTATATTCGATTGGTTCCAATATTTTCTCTATCACCTGTTTGAACAAACTAGTGATCCTGTATAATTAAATTGGGTGTATGCTTACGTATAACGTGTGTGGGTTTTTAAAACTACAAAAATAAATTTTCTAAGGAAAAATAGCTATAGTGATTAAGGTTCATTAGAAATTGTTACCTTATTAAGAAGGACAAAAAATCTACTAAAAAATAATTAGGAATTCATAAACAATTTAGCAGATAAAAAAAAACTTTTAAAACCAGCAATTTTCTGTGTCTTTGAAGCTTTCGTAATCTTCTTCCAGTTGACGCCGCGAGAACCTTCCCCTCAAACGGCAGATCTGCTACGCCTGACTTCCCGACCCGCCAAAACATGCCTCGGTCCATTAGTGCCTTTGAAAACTACCATGGACCTTTTATGTCTGTTGCAGTGCGAAGCAGAAGTGTTCTTGACAAGCCGCTGAATCTGTATAGGTACCCATATTCTTTGTTATTGTTTATATATTGAATGGTACCATTGTTATCATAATTAAGTTCAAATTTGATTTATGGTGTTTACGCTGACCGTGAATGTCACTGACTTTTTAAAGACAATTTTTGGACGAAATAAAAGATTTTTTTTTAAATTTTGATATGCATTTTTTTAGTGTAGCGCATATTGTAAACATTGACAAGTTATTTATGGTATGTTATTTCCCAACCAATAGTACTCTTCCAAGACGAAACCAAAGCACGAATCATGTCGACATGAACGAGTTTTCGGAAGAAGAAGAAGAAGTGCATTTGTACACACTCTCCACTTCCACTTATCTCTTCCACCTCCTTCATTCATTGTGGATGACATCACTTTTAGTAGGGAGAATTTTTATTGAAATGTTTAAAATCTGACAGATTTGAACAAGGGACAATGGCCGTCAGTGGGTTAAAGCTTTTTCAAAATTCTATTAAAAACTTAAAAATATTAGCTTACTGTATTATGTAACTAATATGTTGAAGTTCCTTTCTTTCTATCCCTCAGGTAACTTCCCCTGAGATGAATTCTTACCTTCAGTTGAATGAGGAAGGGATGGACCAGACTTTCCGAAGTTTGTGCAATGACCTACGGAAGGCCACATCTCTGGAAGAAAACTGTTCTCTCCTTCTAGATCTTCGGCAAGGCATCAGGAAATATTCAATAGTTAGACGATTCTTTTGGCGGGTACGTCACATTACGTCACTATGTATCATCATAAAGCAAAAAGAAATATAAACTAATAACTATATAGTAATTATACACTAGGGCTTAAAAACGTTATCTAATTGTTCTTTCGTGTTCAGGATACAGAAACCTTATCCCTTGTCAGAAGCCTATTG
The DNA here is from genome assembly GCA_023014485.1 of Bathynomus jamesi. Lineage (NCBI taxonomy): Eukaryota > Metazoa > Arthropoda > Malacostraca > Isopoda > Cirolanidae > Bathynomus > Bathynomus jamesi. The sequence continues at coordinate 312,281 of JAJOZX010001171.1, read as the reverse complement.
AGAAGCTACTGCCATCCCAGAAGACTTGGTTTGTCTCCTGCTAATGAAGACCCTTTTGAACAAAGAGAAAGTGAACTGAAAATAGTGATCCTTGCCCTAGAAGTCATAGAAAGCTCGCTTATTCATTCCCAAGGATGCCCATATAAAGCAAAGGTAAAAATAATATTTTTCACAGAAATAAATAAGCATTTTAATTTGTTTTGAGTTTAATTGAGTTTATGCAATAATAAGTTCAACGCTCTAACGAGCCTAATGGTTGAATGAAAGTAATCTTCCACGTCTTATTAATATTACAGACTTTCAACAACAACTTTCTTTTACAAGAGTTGCTTAGAGAGGTGTTGGCCGTCCCTGAGATCCCGCCTCCTCATAGCCTGACGTGCAAGCGATTCCTAACCAACTTCAAGGAATTTTCTGAAGGAGCCTGGCATTCCTTACCAGAGAAAGAAGTAAATAAATCAACTTTCAATGATAAGGGTTCTAGGACAACTGCCCTCCTGGACAACTGCTCCCTGACAACTGCCCCCGTAGGACAATTACCCCCATCGAACAATGGTCCCTGTCCCGACATTTACTCCTTTTCGTAGGAAAAAGGATGGGTTTACCAATAACTTGCATTATGTTATTTATTATTTTATTGGGTTCAGAATCCCAGCTGAGCCTTCAACGGCCAAGCTCTGAAGGGCCACTTCAACCTACAGCCCAAGTTAAGCTAGACTAAAACTTACGGACTTGAAGTCCTATTAGGTCATACCTCAGGGTTGCTGACTCGATGTGGGACTACCTTAGGCCTCAGTTGCATAAAATTAAGATAAAAAACAAAAGGGGCACTATTTATGGTCTTCTTTCTAAACCTTGCAACAACAACACAACCTGAACCATTGCACGATGCAACAATCTTGTATCTAAACAACCAAACTGAATTGCAAGAGAGCTCTCTATAAGACCACGCCCTGTAAGTGCCGCATTCAACAAACGAGTAGAAAGGACGCGCCAGTGCCCCAAAAAAATGATGCCACAAGAGCTCAAAAATGCTAGCTCTAAATTAAGTGAATTTTCACTAACTTTACAATTATGAGATGGACATACACACCTTAACTTAATATATACAAGCAATGCTGCATCAATCAGCTTAGTCATCATATCGCCTTGGGGCAAGTGACAGCAATGGCTCTTCCTCTTCTGGATTTTCTAACACATTAATCATTAAACTTGCATTAATACTTAGAGGTTAATATGCAGTAAATGCCATGACCTGCGTTTCTAGCAAGAAACCTAACCTAACTAGAAAGCTCCAAAACAGGAGCGACGGTCGTACTCAACTATGGGCAATAGTAGCTGTAGTAGTTCCTGTCAAAACTAACGAAAATATCACGACTTAACCTAACCAATCGTCAACGGCGTACAGCTGATCTGTACAGTTGACTTAATTTGTTGTCAAAGATTCAGATAATTGCAAAATTACAAAACCAAATGAAAGTATAGGAAATGGAACTGCTGATTTAGAAATAATATATCCAAAATAATGTATTACATTCAACTGAAAAACCGGTTAAAATCACACATTGAGCTAAAGTAGCCAACATGTACGTATAATTCATATATCGATTTAGCTCGCTGAAATGCTGATAACGGGGGAGCAGTTGTCGGGGGGAAGTTGTTCAAGGGGCAGTTGTCCTGATACCATAATATGATAAGACACATCCTGACAATATTAATTATGTTTACTTTTACTTATCTCACTGATAATAAAGTGTTATCACGTTTATATCAAAATTAATCTTTATATATTTTAGGGACAGCTTTTGGAGTTGATGCAGGATATATTCCAGACCAGTGTTGGAACCGCATTTTACATGATCGAGGCCATCTTTGAGATTGGATGGAGCGATATTTCTCAAGGAGGAACAACAGCTTCTTTAAATATGTTGCTACGGGTAAAAATTTTATTTTTAACTACCTGAGAATTAAAATGATGTAATTTGGTTGTTGATTTTAGACGGGTGTTCGATATCGAGTCGTCCTGATATGAAAATCATGGAAGTTTGTAAAGGGTTTTCAACAGCATTGAGACACTAATAAATTTATTCCTGCTCAGCACGTTCCACTTGACAAATGGTTGTCGTACGCGATGCCACAACTTCTGCTGTTGGTACAGCCGAAATCCAGAGATGTCGAAGCAGTGCTCGCCAGAGAAGACGTCGTCCTCATCTACCAGTTCTTGGGTGTGCTGTTGGCTTTACTGAAGCAAAGTCCAAGAGCCCTCGCTTTTTGCATAGCAAATTACTCGGAAGAATTTAGGTAAATGTGTGGTCGCTGTTTTCAAATGCAGTTTTTATACCTAAATTATTTTATTGTTGGGTAAAGTTTACTTTAATTTTGATTGAAAAGTGATTTTGTGTCATATGATTTCGAGAGAAACAAACTTTTTTATTTATATAAATTTGTTAGTTTCAAACTTCAGTTTTACTCATGGTAAACTGTCAGCATTACCTTATTCTCTCAGGATTGTACACACTAATAATAATAATAATAATAATAATTCAGGTACTACATCAACGAATCAGTCTTGAAACGGAAGTTTGATTCACTGGACCCTCTCACTCCTCACGCCTTTCGATTGGCAAAATCGCTCTCAAGATTAGTTTTGAGGTAAAGGAATGAAGAATTGCGTGGTTCTACGTGATCTTTTGAACAAATGTACCTCGTGCATTTATTCTTCACTCTGGATTATAAATGCAATCGAGACAATCTGAGATAAAAACTATCCATTTATGGAAAGCAAAACTGCTCGTAATATACAATATACTGAAAGTACATACAATATCAGCCCTCTTTTCCATACATTTATCGTTATCCAAAATTAATTTTCCATTCTCCATGGGGTGGGTACAGCGCTTGAATTCCAGATGGAGACACGCCAACCCAGTTCAGTCGTTCTACACACTTAAGTGTGTAGTAATAAGGTACCGTCTCACCCTCGGAGATCGAGTGTTTCCTTTCATGAAAAGAAGGGATAATACGTACCTCTTCTGACAAGTAAAACCAAGGGTTTTTATCTACCTCTTCGACACATCTTCATTCATCACTATCATAGCTCAGAATGTGATCTCAAATGTAATGTGGACATAACTTGGTCGAATAAAGGTTTGTTTAATGAAGCTTAACTCGAGACTTTAGCTCATGTATACTTTGAGGAAGTTCTGTATGCTATGCTAATTTTTATTTAATTTCAGCCAAGTAGTTGCTAAACTTTACGGGAACGATGTCAAAATGAAACTTTATAAAAAATAATCTCATTAAGCGCCATTTTGCTTGAAACATCTTATTACTTTTTATATATGAGTATATATTGTATTTTCTAAAACCTAAATCTTGAAATTAATTAGTTTAAGAAGTTTTTTAACAATTGGGGATAATTATGCAGTTAAATACATGTCCCAAGATTCTAGTCAAATCTATACTTCTCTAGTGTAATTTAGTGTTTTATTGAAATCTGACCTTTATTTCTTGTGCAAAATTGCCAAAATTGTTAAAACCTAACCTAACCTAAATTAAGTTTACATAAGAAATGAAGGTCAGATTTCAACAAAACACTAAAGTACACTAGAAAGCTATAGATTTGACTAGTATCTTCGGCCATGTATTTTACTGCATACTAACTAAATTGGGTTCAAGTATGGTGATCACTTTCTGTTATATACGAAGCATCTGATTTAGTTTAATATTTACTGCACTCACTGATGTGCCGAAATTGGCAGTCAGACTTTGTAGTCATGAAGTTTTTAACACGAGTGTGCCTTTAGGGAATGAGTGAAATATAAGAATCCTGTAACCTGTAACTAAACAGCAAAATGGTTTGTATGTTACTTAATGTTGATTAATTAGTGATTTACCTTTAGAAAGTACAGTATATTTTTGTCCAAATTTTAGTAACTTTAGTGTAAGAGTCAACTTAAGCTTTATATCATAATCAAAATCTATAGCGATTATATAATAAAAAGGGTCCGATCAGAACTAGCTTCTGTTCATTTCTGAACTAAGTATGACAATACTTAGCTCAAATTTTAAAGGTAAGTAGACATGAATCAGCGTTCTACGGTAGAAAAGGTAGGTAGAACTTCTATCTACCTTTCAACACTTAAGGGTTCAATGAGAACAGTATAGCCAACATGCACAGCTGTGATCCGTAACTGTAATACCTTGAAAACTTATATTTATATTTCTTGTTAAGATAAGTTGTTGTTGATGATGATGATGATGTTGACTGTATTAAAATACTTTACATGAATTATATATTTTAAAGCCATCTTAATTACGGAATATTTTAAATAATAAGACACAAAATCTCTCATGAAAGTAAATAGCACTATATACATATTACTTTTAGTCCTTATGATATATTTAAGTTTTTTCAGCTATGTAGTTTCGTGGTCAACTCGTTTCTGGCAAGGTCAAAATCAGTCGAAATCCCGTTCGTTCCAGTGGTGGACAATCGTTATACATATACGTCATTAGAGTTTGCTGGACAGTCGTGAGGTGAGGATATGTCCGAGACGCTCACAGATTTAATACAGTTAATACAAAATGAGAGTGAATTAATAACGTATTAGCAGTTTAAATTACTGATAAACCATCTAGCAATTTGTACAAAATGCGAAACAAAGTGCAATTTGTACAGAAACCGTTGAAGATTTGTGGTTAGATTGTATCGGAAGAAGTGCTCATTTAAACTACCCACTATCGAAAGGTAATACATTTCCATTTAAATTATAAGGTTCTATTACTCAAGCATTTGTTCATATGACCACTTCCGAATGTTCATTTATATTTGATGTCATTAAAAAGTTATTGATTAGCATAATATTTGCCGGGAGGTATGCACAAATGCTTGCTTAACAGTGACAGGGAGGATGTTTAAGTGTATACTGTACATGTGTCGAGCTAGGTACCGAAAGGAGGATTTGTTTGAAGAATTCGTGAAGGTATATCCCTATCAATCATACAGTGGCGGAGCTAGGCTTTGCTGGGCTTTGCGGGGCCGCGCTGGGTATTCGGAATGGGTTTTTGTAATTGATGTTAAAACTTATTTAAATTACTGTTCAATTTATAATGGTTAACATACGAAAATTATAATAAGGATTATTGTATAATTAATTTATATACAATGGAAAGTGGATTTTAGGTCCCACAAGGCCACAACGTTGCCAGCGGGGCAGCCCAAGCGCGGGGCCGAGTGCAGTGCACCTCCGGCACCCGCCTAAAACCGGCCCTGCCATCATAGGTTATGATAGAGTGACCAACGGATACTTCGTCGGCTTTGCCGACAGAATGGTCCAGACAGCACATGCGATAGTATCACTGATTATGGTCGAGGTTCAAATTAGGGAATGGCATTACCAATTTAATATGGTGCAGCTTCTGAATCCTATAACAATTCTACCATACATCATATTTCAAATGGTTTCCGCCTATATATATACATACTACCTTCGGATCGTAATTGGCCAATCAGGATCTATGTACAGGATATCGACTTTGTCCAAAACTTGGTGACCACGAAATTACACACTTACCTTTTTTTCAAAGTTTATCTGGTGTTTTTAGAATTAATGCCAATTTTAATACGAGTCTTTTTGCCGATATTCTGTCACTTTGTTAATTTTCATGAATAGAAGGTGAGATAACACAAAAATGACACCAAAGTCACATTTCGAATTTCTAGTCCAACGAGTCAACTGTTAATGAGTTTCAGATAATAGTTATCAGTTATGGAGCGCCGACAATTCAGCGCAAAGACAATTCAGCGCAAGTCAGTACAGTTAAAAGTTTAGTTAAAAATAATAAAAATAAATCGCAATAAATAAAAAAGAGAAAAATTTGTATATTTATATATATGCTAAATTGGGTCTGTATCGAAGGAGTGACATTTCAAAGGAGTGACAAATCGGAGATAAAATTCAAAGGAGTATAATTATTAAAATTTTATTTAAAAAAACAAAATTTGTTAGAATTGTTAAAATTAAGATTTTATTTCAAAAACTAGAAACCAAACCAAACCAAACCAAACCAAACCAAACCTAACAGTTGCAAGCCTCTCTTCCCTCTGGATTTGTTCTTTCTTCTTCTTTGTTGGTATTTTCGCGCTGAATTGTCTTGAGCTGAATTGTCTTTGCGCTGAATTGTCGGGTCACGATCAGTTATATGCAGTTTAAACATTACATACACACATACATACATAAACACACACACACACACATATATATATATATATATATATATCAAAACTATTGACTTCTCCTTAGGGAAACGGAGCTTACAGATGAAAAGAAGGATCAACACAACGGCAAACATTTTCATTTATTTGTACATCAGACGTTTCGACAAATCTTTTGTCATCATCAGTGAGTTAAGTCTTAAAACCTTAAAACAAAATTGAAAAGTGAAAGTTACATCAATACAATATTAAAACCATTAAAATTAAAACCTTAAAGCAAAATGAAAATTGCATCAATACAAAATTAAAATCATTTAAATTTCATCACTATAAAAACTAAAATTAAATTAAATTTCATCACTATAAAAACTAAAATTAAATTACCTCAATAGGTAAATACACAATGTTTACATCCACCTCCATACTTGGCAAAGTCTAAGGGAATACTGGATGGTCAGAGGATTAGAAAGGGTATGTCTGTGAAAAACGGTTGGTTAGTTAAAAAGAGTTGTAATTTGTAGGATGAGCTATTATTATTAAGGGAGGGTTTGTTTCTATAGATGTACAAAGATTCTAAAATTCGGAGTTCTGTACGGTTATTGGATCTAGTTAAAATTTCAAACTGAGCCAAATTCTTCGTTCCCTTGCTTTCAAAACTCACCTTTAATGATTATTCTATTAACAACTCGTTTGATTTTGCTAAAGAGATAAAAGAGATCAATCATACCGATTCTCTTACTATGGCCAGTTTTGATGTCTCGTCATTGTTTACTAATGTCCCGTTAAAAGAAACATTAAATATCATACTAAATAAGTTATTCACTACTGATAATACTCTTATTAATGGCCTCACTCAGACTCAATTTAAAAACCTTCTCGAAATAGTGTGTTTTGATAATCTTTTCTTATTTAATACCAACCTTTACAGCCAAATTGATGGGGTAGCTATGGGTTCCCCGTTAAGCCCAACACTAGCAAATGCATTTATTTGCCATTACGAAGAAATTTGGTTGGAAAATTGTCCTAGTAGTTTTAAACCCATATATTACAGAAGATACGTGGATGACACTTTCTTAATATTTAACCATCCTTCACACGTAAAACTTTTTCTTGATTATCTTAATAAACAACATAGTAATATTAAGTACACGTGTGAAAACGAAACAAATAATAGTTTACCTTTCCTGGATGTTTTAGTTAAACGGGCCCATAATAGTTCCATACTTCACTATTTCGAAACAAATAATAGTTTACCTGGCTTTGTTAACCAATTATTTAAGTTGTATGTTTTATAAATATAAGATTAGTGCTATAGTAACATTATTAACAAGAAGTTACCGTATTTGTTCGGATTACTTTTCGGTAAACGAAGAATTTAAATTTTTAAAACAGTACTTTATTAACAATTACTACCCTTCTCATCTATTCGATAACCAATTAAAGAAATTTTTAAATAACACTTTTGATACTAAACTCCCCATAACTACAGTACAAAAAGAAACCAGATATATTAAATTACCTTTTTATGGTTATTTATCATTGCGTATTCGAGGTGAATTGTCCAAACTACTCAAGTCTAGTTATCCCCAAATAAATTTTAGATTCGCCTTCGTCAACCCACTTAAATTATCAAATTTTTTAAAGTTCAAAGATGAATTCCCCAAAACTGTATGCCCCAATGTTGTTTACAAATACACGTGCGACAGCTGTAAGGCTGCGTATATTGGCAGCACTCAACTCCAACTGGAGGTGCGCCTTTCTCAACATTTGGGCTTGTCAGTCCGTACCAACCGTCCCCTCAGTAGCCCTCCACAATCCGCAATTAGAAACCATAGTAATGAAAACGACCATCCCCTTCACAAACTCAGTTTGAAATTTTAACTAGATCCAATAACCGTACAGAACTCCGAATTTTAGAATCTTTGTACATCTATAGAAACAAACCCTCCCTTAATAATAATAGCTCATCCTACAAATTACAACTCTTTTAACTAACCAACCGTTTTTCACAGACATACCCTTTCTAATCCTCTGACCATCCAGTATTCCCTTAGACTTTGCCAAGTATGGAGGTGGATGTAAACATTGTGTATTTACCTATTGAGGTAATTTAATTTTAGTTTTTATAGTGATGAAATTTAATTTAATTTTAGTTTTTATAGTGATGAAATTTAAATGATTTTAATTTTGTATTGATGCAATTTTCATTTTGCTTTAAGGTTTTAATTTTAATGGTTTTAATATTGTATTGATGTAACTTTCACTTTTCAATTTTGTTTTAAGGTTTTAAGACTTAACTCACTGATGATGACAAAAGATTTGTCGAAACGTCTGATGTACAAATAAATGAAAATGTTTGCCGTTGTGTTGATCCTTCTTTTCATTCATATATATATATATATATATATGGGATGAACTTCACAATTAAACACGTGAAATGAATGAATGATGCAAATCCACAAGGAAAAAGAAAAATGATTCCAAGGCCTTTCGTGTATTCAGAAGTACACCTCGTCAGGGAATGAAGAGAGAAGGCGAGATGATAAAAATATATACATATGTACAACGGGACGGAAAAATAAAAAGATTAGCACCTGATTAACAAGAGTTAATTAGAGGCAAAAGGTATTTATATAACAGGATATTGTCAATTTTATACATTTTCGCATTGTTATTGAAATTATATTATTTTTAAAATGGATGTATGCACATTCTAGAATATTCCTTTCAATTAAAAACAGATATAATTGAAAGGAATATTCTAGAATGTGCATTTATTAATTTTAAAAATAATTTCAATAACAGTGCGGGAATGTATAAAATTGACAATATCCCGTTAACATACCCTTTGCCTCTAATTAACTCTTGTTAACCAGGTGCTAATCTCTCTATTTTTCAGGGCTGTGGAGTCGGCACATAAAAAACCGACTCCGACTCCTCAATTTTTTGTCTATCCGACTCCGACTCCGAAGGTATATTAATTCTAAATCTGCTATGATGATAATTACACAAGAGGCATTTCATCACCACCACGTGAAGCATCATCATCTGTGGTCATTGTTACGGTAACTTTGTCTGTAGTAAAGAATCTTGTAAGTGGTGCTTGTCCTTCAGTAGATCTCTGATCTTTTGTTAACTTTGAAGTAGTTGGAAGGTTTTTATTACTATCTTTCTCAATGACAACTTCTAAAATTTTGGGATGGAAACACTGCAAATGTCTTTTCAAATTTGATGCTCTGGTTGGTGCATTTTTATCAGAGCCAGTAAAACCACTGATTTTTGCTTCACATAATTTTTCATCATCATCATCTTCTATCATACACTGACACACGAAATGTTTCCCATCTGTGGTTATTGTAAAATATTAAAAAACTGCTGACTTTGTTGGAAGTGTCTTTGCCATTGTGAAAGGGGTTTTAGACTTGAAAGTTAAAAACTTATGAAATTTAGAAAGAACTCGAAATTAAATAAGCATTAAAAATAAAAAATATTATCTGAAAAGAAAAATGAATTAATGGCATTAGTGTCTGAAATGGAAAACATTGTGTTTATTATTTAAGTGGTTTAACCACCATAGCTGCCAGTGATATCACACAAAAAACATATTTTATTAAAATTTATATTGAGGTCGGAGTCGGAGTCGGAGTCGGAGTCGGTACATTTTTACCGACTCCGACTCCGACTCCAGCACCACCAAAATTGCTTCCGACTCCGACTCCACAGCCCTGCTATTTTTCCGTCCCGTTGTACATATGTATATATTTTTATCATCTCTCCTTCTCCCTTTATTCCCTGACGAGGTGTACTTCTGAATACACGAAAGATCTTGGAATCATTTTTCTTTTTCCTTGTGGATTTGCATTATATATATATATATATATTTATTTATTAATTTATTAATAGTTTTCTCAATTTTCCGTATGACATTTTTCAATAATGTTGGTAAATTATAAATAATATTTCCAAAATTTTCCGACGTTTTGATCTGAACTCGAGCATCTTCAGGGAATTCGTTTGGAGCCATCTTCGTAAAATTTCTTGTCAGGGCGCTCTCTTTTATAGCTCATTTCGGAGGTTTTCCCGCAGTTTCGCGTACGTGTACTCACGGGATTGGTCAGTTTCGTACGTGTAACTTGAGGATTCGTTCTTGCCCGGTTTGCTGATTGTTTATTTTCGGGGAAGTCTCTTTTATTATTAATGCTTCGATGATATGAAGTCTTTTCTCATCCCTTATTTGCGTTACCAAGTTTGTCGCTTCCACTATCTGTTGTCTGGTCAGGTTTATTTTGTGTATGTTCCACATGTGCTTTAAGCGTTCAATCTCTGAACGCTAAAAGCAGCTACAAATTAACAATGGTTTCACAAACACCGAAATAGAATGAGAAATTTAAAAAAAATTGAAAATGAAAAGGGAGGCAAATACAGCGGAAAGCAATCAGGCAAGAAAAGAGGAGACGCCTAACAGCGCTGTTCATAAAATTGTTTACCAAAACCAAATGTCGCCTGCATATAAAACTGACGAAAGAGTGAAGGAAAACGTTAGATGTAGAAATCAAAATAAAATATCGCTTGCCATCTACTACCGAAACATGAAGACTAAAAACTTATTCAGGAAAAAACACATCACTCAAAACACCGAAAATCTACAAAAATCCCACGTAGTTTACGAATTTCAATGTACGAACGAAGATTGCAAACTTCGAGGAAACGTGAGATACGTGGGCTCAACCATAACAACACTGTCAAGAAGGCTAACAATGCGCTTACAAGAAAGAAGTCCAAAAGATCACATGTAGAACATACGTAAAATAAACCTGACCAGACAACAGATAGTGGAAGCGACAAACGTGATAAGACAAATGAGGGGTGAGAAAAGACTTCATATCATCGAAGCGTTAATAATAAAAGAGACTTCCCCAAAAATAAACAATCAGCGAACCGGGCAAGAACGAATCCTCAAGTTACACGTACGAAACTGACCAATCCCGTGAGTACACGTACGCGAAACTGTGGGAAAACCTCCGAAATGAGCAATAAAAGAGAGTGCCCTGACAAGAAACTTTCTGTATTTCCCATTTCCCCACTTTCTGATATCACTCCCACAACTCTAATTTCACCTCTTCTAACGTCATCATCATCATCAGAAACTTTCATTCTAGGTAGAATACCTACAAAGATGGCTCCAAACGAATTCCTTGAAGATGCTCGAGGTCAGAGCGAAATGTCGGAAAATTTTGGAATTATTATTTATAATTTACCAGCATTATTGAAAAATGTCATAGGAAAAATTGAGAAAACTATTAATAAATAAAAACTACGGTCGATTATTCAACCAAACATGTTTAAAGGAAAAGCTGTTCCCCAAATATATATATATATATATATGCTGCAAACCCACAAGGAAAAAGAAAAACGATTCCAAGGCCTTTCGTGTATTCAAAGCTACACCTCGTCAGGGAATGAAGATAAAAGGCGAGATGCCCATAAATATATACAACGTACAGGAAAAACAAAACAATTAGCACATACTTAACAAGGGTTAATGAGAGGCAAAAGAAATTTTAACATGATATCGTCAATTTTATACGTCCCCGAACTGTTATTGAAACTGTTTTTAAAATGAATAAATGCACATTCTAGAATATTTCTTTCTATTATATCTGTTTTTAACAAGCGCTTTAGAACTATCCCACTTGATGCTATGGTTACATCTATACATATGGTTAAATAAAGCATTGGAAGTATTAGCTGTCCTACACGCATATTTATGCTGTTTTACCCTAATATCTAACGTTTTACCGGTTTGGCCTATATATACTGAGTTACATTGTGTACATCCAATCGAATACACACAACCAACAACATTATCAGGGCTATTCTTTATTAGGCGTGATTTAACAGTATTATTATACTTAAAGATTACATTAATGCCAATTGCTTTAAGTACAGTTGGAAGGTATTGAAAATTAACATGGTAAGGTAGGCTAAGGATATTTTTACGCTGAAATTCCTTTACAATTACATTATTATAATACCTATTATTGGCTTTCTTAAGACAGTTATCTAAAAATGAAATAGGATAACATAATTTAGTACCAATATTCATGATATTGCATAACTCAGAATCTAAAAATTCAGGACTGACAACTCTCAATGCTCGAAGAAACATAGCAGAGAAAATAGAGGATTTAATCGAAGGATAGCCTACCTTACCATGTTAATTTTCAATACCTTCCAACTGTACTTAAAGCAATTGGCATTAATGTGATCTTTAAGTATAATAATACTGTTAAATCACGCCTAATAAAGAATAGCCCTGATAATGTTGTTGGTTGTGTGTATTCGATTGGATGTACACAATGTAACTCAGTATATATAGGCCAAACCGGTAAAACGTTAGATATTAGGGTAAAACAGCATAAATATGCGTGTAGGACAGCTAATACTTCCAATGCTTTATTTAACCATATGTATAGATGTAACCATAGCATCAAGTGGGATAGTTCTAAAGCACTTGTTAAAAACAGATATATAATAGAAAGAAATATTCTAGAATGTGCATTTATTCATTTTAAAAACAATTTCAATAACAGTTCGGGGACGTATAAAATTGACGATATCATGTTAAAATTTCTTTTGCCTCTCATTAACCCTTGTTAAGCATGTGCTAATTGTTTTGTTTTTCCTGTACGTTGTATATATTTATGGGCATCTCGCCTTTTATCTTCATTCCCTGACGAGGTGTAGCTTTGAATACACGAAAGGCCTTGGAATCGTTTTTCTTTTTCCTTGTGGGTTTGCAGCATTCATTCATTTCACGTGTTTTATTGTGAAATTCATTATATACAGTATATATATATATATATATATATATATATATATATATATATATATATATGATAAATTTCACACTTAAACACATGAAATGAATGACTAATGTAAATCCACAAGGAAAAAATATATATATTGCAAGGATTTTCATGTATTTAACAATACATTCCCAGACGAGTTGAATTGTTGAATACACGAAAGGGTTTGGAGTAATTTTTTTTTTCTTGTGGGTTTCATCATTATACAGGGTGTCCCATAAGTCCGGCATCATAGGAGAAATTCATATTTTTCTATTTCTACAAACCATAATTTATGCTCGGGATGCCAATTTCCCGTCCACCATTCTGTTCAGTGACGAAGCTGTTTTTTATGGAAATGGTGAGGTAAATCGACAGAACACCCGCTACTGGTCTCAAAACAACTTTCACTGGTATACCTCTTCAAAGGAACAAGGTGCATCTCGGGTGATGGTATGGTGTGGCATTTGGAAGGATCGCATCATAGGCCCCCTCTTTTTCGATGAACATGTCACTGGAGGCACCTACCTACGTATGCTCAAGGAAGAAGCATTTCCCAGTGTCTTGAACGAAGAAGGAAATTTCCCAACATGGTTCCAGCAAGACGGCGCTCCTGCACATTACAACACCCAAGTAAGGGAATACCTGTACCAACAATTCCCTGGTCGTTGGATAGGACGTCGAGGGCCTGTGGAATGGCCAGCTAGAAGCCCGGATCTCACGCCACTAGATTTTTATCTCTGGGGCTACTTGAAAGCGCTGGTATACGCAGAGAAAATTAGGAGTGTTGAACATTTGCGGCAGCGCATTATTGGGGCATGTAACACCATTACTCCTGACATCATTCACCGTGTTTTGCTGACTGGGTATCACGTCTGAATTTGTGTACTGAAAACAATGGTGGACATATTGAGCACGTTCTGTAAATAAAAGCTTTTGCTTTGCCTTTTTTTATTATTTTTCCTATGATGCCGGACTTATGGGACACACTGTATAATATATATATATATATATATATATATGAAAATTGTGTTCCTGAGGATGTCATTAGACGAAAGCGCTTGAGCACCCCTTTGTGTTTCTTTTCCATATATATATATATATATATATAAAATAATTCGCCAGAAATCGCCTCCAAAGTTCAGCAATATTCTCGCAATAGTATCTCTGTTATTAATTGAGCTAGAACGTTCATTTTTGGCTAAATTAGAGTTCTAAGTATGCTAATGAAGATGTTGAGTTTTTGGAATAGATTTTCATATTTAATATTTGATATTTTTTTAAATTTTTTGATTTTCTTATTATGCCGAACTTTGGGTGAACTTTTGGCTGGCGATAGAGGTGAAAAAAGTAGTTCGCTTCCTAAGGTTTTCAACCATACTTCGTGTCGTAAGGTCATTATAACCCAAACCACGCGATAGAGGAAGGGTGAAAATAGTGATATCCATCAAAAAAACGTTTTCGCCTGTGGTGGCGATTAGGTATCTTAAGACGCGCGACCCCTCAATATATATATATAAATTTTAATAATAATAATAATACTGGGTAACAGAATCCAGAATGATGTCTGGAAATACGTTACTTTCAATACATCTTCCACTCATGTTTATTCAGAACGCCGGGTTAGAGATTATGAACTGTCCAATCGGAAACCAGGTTTCATTTCTGCCAAAGGCTGACTAATCAGATGAAAGAAAACATGCCCACACTTTAAATCCAATACCACTTCGTTGTAACATGAATACAATGATTTAAACCTAGTTTTCAATTAACAATCTGGCATAGTGTGAAATACACTTATTTTTAAATTCTTATTGCGCCTAAACTAAAGGAGATATTCCAACCGTACTTTTACTGTTTACAATCCTAACCCTTACCATTTATGTTTAACATTCTGTGGTCCGATGAAGCTATCTTCTATGTTGGAGGATTTGTTAATCACCACAACTGTCATTATTGGGCAGAAGGAGATCCAGCTATGAGAGTTAAAAAAATGCAGTCCAGGCCCAAGGTAACAGTTTGATGTGGAATGGGTTCGACACAGTTTGTCGGCTCGTGCTTGCTACGAGATACCATGAACAGTGAGCGATACTCGGAGATGCTCCAAAATTTTGTGGCGTACCATTTCTGAGTTGGAAAATGCTGCAGAATTGCTCTTCATCCAAGGAGCAGCTCCACCACATTTTGCATTTACTGTTCATGCCTGCTCGAAGTCCAGATTTAACGCCATGCGACTTCTTTCTGTTGGGCGGCCAAAGAAGTGTACAAATCAAAACCAAGGACCATTGATGAACTCTAAAACAAAATTAGTGATGTTCTTGGTAATGTACCATGTGACTTCTTGAGAAAATTTGTTGAAAATGTACCGGTAAGGTTGCAGAATTGTGTGAACAATGCTGGAACTTACGTTGAACTTTCTTTATATTAAAGCTTTTCAATTTTGTAATAAAGTAAACGGTAATAAATAACTTCATTTCAGTTAAAGGAATGTTTTCATATCCCTTTTCGTTTAGGAGCAATAAGAATTTAAAAATAGAAAGTGACTTTTCGGACACCCGGTACATGCTTTGCCCTCAGTACGGCAGTTTTAATACTTAAAAAGACGTCCAGTTGCTATGGAATGGGATATAAACTAAACTTAAATGACTAGTCGAATTTACTGTAATAGCAAATGAATTGTACTTAACTCTAATAATCTAAAGTTATCAAAAATGCACGAATATTACTTTTGGTATTCATTTTCTGTCTATACTTTTCAACTCCGATTATGTAGTGTGATAACAGCTTTTTCATACTTCCAGTGAAGCATGAAAAACATTTCTTCGTTTTTAACGTCTTAGAGTGCTTCTATCTTGTTTTGCGGAGATTTTAAACTTTAACTTTCTATCACATTATCGTTGTTTTAATATGTTGAATATTTGACAATCCAAAGAATATTGGTCTCAAATAATATTTAAGTTCCCGAGCCATATTTTAGTATTGAAATAAGCTACGGTGTTACCGAAGTTTTGGTACAATAAAAACTTTAAAAATTATCACTTTCAAAGGACTATCTTTTTCCTTAATATGTCATGAAATAACGTCATAAAATTGTCGCGGGTTAAAATTTTGTAAAATGTTGAAACTTATCGGATAAAATGTAAAATTTATATAGACATTTTGGTCCATTGTTACAGAAATTATTAATTGGTCGATGAAAATAAAATCAAATTTTGGCGAGATAATTATTTAAACCTTTTTAAATCGTTGTATATCCAAATAAAATGAACATTCTCAACGCAGACCTCTTACTACTGGTGTAGCAAAATTTTCTCGGTTGCTTCAACAGATGCTAAATGTTTATACATCTGAACTTCAGAATTAATGAACTTGGAAAACTTTGATTTTTTCTTTAGGAATTAATTCCTGCTACAGAATTTATTCTTAAACTTTAACTGATGATCAAAAAATGTAAATCCTGAAAGTTTGTGTACAGACATTCGAAAGCGAGATTATCAGTGACCAGTTCTCATGGATGCCGCTTCTTGCACTGTTCAAAGGGCAGAGACACACTAGTCCATCAGTTTTTTTTTTAATAAACAGTAGAGCTTTACATCAACTGAATGAAGGTCTTTTCAAGCAGGATGTTTCAATAATAAAATAAAAGAATTTATCATCTTCAAAAATAATTACATTTGAATCACAGACGTTTTCAGACTTCTACAACAGAGTTATTGGTATAAAAAATCTGTATTTAAATATTAAATATATTTCCTTTATTATAATAGGCGATTTCTAAAATAAACTTTTCAATCTTAAAAGTCAAAAAGGGAGAAAGAAAAACAAAAATTCCTTCAAAGCAAAAATGACAACAAACTTCACCACGAACGGAGAACAGAAATTCACTCTTGACTCGTGCTTCTTCTGAACGTCATCGATTTGAACTGTGACCCAGAGCTATCTTGCTCTCTGACCCTTCCTGACCACTTCCCTTTGCTCTCCCTCTCATGGTGGTAAGAATACCCCTTGCGGGCACCCCCTTTTGCGCCCCCTCTACTCCCTTCGTAGTCCTCTTTGTATTTACCGTGCCCTCCTTCCCTCTCCCCATCCCAGTAGTGGTTGCTCCGCGAATCTCTATATTTGGAGGCTTTCCTTTCGTATCCCCCTCTGCCCCCATAGTTCTTGCCCCACTTCCCCTCCTGCTCCTCTTTCTCTTCCTTCTTCTCCTCGCTCACCCCCATAATGGGGCTGGCGCTCGAAGACGACGATTCACCATCGTTGCCCCGCTCCGCCCCTCCTTCTTCGTTGGGCTTTAAGCGGGCCTTCAGGCGAGACTGACCAGGCCGGTACAGTTGCATAGCGGGCCGGTCCTGCGGAAAAGGGAAATCGGGTGAGTCCAGTTTTCTCGTGAATGACAAAAAAAAACGGTAACGAGTCAAAAGAATTAAAACAGGTAATAGGTAGCATCCGGAACCCAAGTTTCACCGCACCTGAACCCGGGTAAACAACTCCAATCGCGGTGGCGGTAGCGAAGTCGAAACCAGGGGGTTTTTCGAGTCCAACCTAAAACCAAGCGAGCCAAGGGAACAATCACTCGTCACACACGAAATCTGGGACTCTGCTGCGCGACGCTTGATGAAATTTCACATCTTCAAAGCGGATTATTTTCCTTTGAAAAAGAGCCTAAAAGCTTCCCATTTGATACCTCGATTTCGTCACGCTGCGAATGTTTCTCGTATATAAAGCGAAGACGTGTGTACAGTTTCGGAAAAAAATTCGTCTACAGATTTAAAATTTCTAAAAAAAGGATAAAAAAATTACTAATTGCTAATATTCTGTTATCTTTAAAAAGTTTATTCATTTTGGTGACTAATACAATTTAAAAAACAAAGCCCAGTCATTACTAATTAGTAATTTTTTATTCATTTTAGAAACTTTTACGTTTCTAGGCGAACTTATTTCTCAAAACTGCAAAAGCGGGTGAAATTTTTACTAAAGAAGCGGAGAATAACTTCGGTTCTCTGAATTAAGAAAACTCCTTTTAATTTATTACAGATAAAAG
Source organism: Bathynomus jamesi (assembly GCA_023014485.1). Lineage (NCBI taxonomy): Eukaryota > Metazoa > Arthropoda > Malacostraca > Isopoda > Cirolanidae > Bathynomus > Bathynomus jamesi. The sequence continues at coordinate 294,175 of JAJOZX010001171.1, read as the reverse complement.
TCTGATCCCGAAATGAATCCGATGAGATTTTGTCTGAAAATCTTTCCTACTTCCCAACAGCATATTCAGATAACAATGCTCTGATTATTTATTGATTACTCGCCCCTAAATGCAAAATCGAACATAAATGCCAACATTCTGTAAATCTATATGGATGTGACGTTTCTCCTGAACTATTTAGTACTGTATACCTTATGTATTCTTTCTAAATAAAGATACGAGGGGCGGTCAGAAAATAAGTTTACACGGCGTATAATTTCGTAACTAAAGGACCTACATTGATTATGTTTGTATCAGGTGAATTCGTTAATCATTGTTGGCAACACTGCACGTCGATTCGGCTGCCATCTACCGTACATTGGTTATATGAGTCAGTTGAACATGGCGGCTGGACTGGAACAGTGCCCTGTCATTTCTGCAACGATATTCCGAGTCTGTTACTGGTCAAGAATTTCTCGAGCGCATTGTCATAGGAGACGAGACGGGTTCATCACCGTACTCCGGAAACAAAACGTGCCAGCACGGAATGGAAACACCCTGGGTCCCCGCGACCAAAGTAGTTCAAGATTGTGAGGTCCGCTGGCAAAGTGATGGTTACCGTGTTTTGGGACCACAAAGGCGTTTTGCTCGCAGACTTCATGCAAAAAGGAACAACAATCAATGCAACTGCATATTGTTCAACACTAGAACGTTTATGAGCGGCCATTAAACGTAAACGTCCTGGACTGCTTCATCGGACAAGCACTGTTCCAGTCGAGCTCCCATGTTCAACTGACTCATATAACCATTGTACGGTAGATGGCAGCCGAATCGACGTGCAGTGTTGCCAACAATGATTAACGAATTCACCTGATACAAACATAATCAATGTAGGTCCTTTAGTTACGAAATTATACGCCGTGTAAACTTATTTTCTGACCGCCCCTCGTAGTTTTTCTTTACAATGCTCAGTTGCTCACTAAAACTGAAATTCTGCATTACATAAAGAATGCAATACATAAAAGTCACTAAGTCGATTGCCTTAAAAGTCTAACACCGCCTTCGTCATATAACGGACCCCAAACTTTAGTAATAATGTTATTATTGTCGTTGTTATTAGATAGAAATGGGAAAGGTAATAAAATGGGAAACTGGAACCTAGCGGGACACGAATCCCCGTCGCGTGGTTTCAGTCACCGTTCCAACGGACTACACCATCCAGAACCCCCAAAAATTACTATTAAGCTGACGTTATTATCTCTATTACATACGCGAACATGTAATGTAATATGAGCGTACAGTTACGGAATTGGATTGGTGAAAATAAGAATTATTTTGGCAGGGATTTCCGATGTTATCTAGGCCCCAATCTCCATCTTCTGCACAACTAATTAATGAAGGAACTACTAAGGTTTACTTACTTTATTGCGTATTCGTCGCTCCGTCCTCGGGTCTTTGCTGTTGATCTTGTCATCTTTGTCGTCCTTGCTCGCTTCCTCCGATTCCTCCATCTTTTCCATGGCCTCCTTCGAGTCTTCGAGCCTCTCTTCCTTATCAGAAAACTCCTCTTCCTTATCAGAAAACTCCTCTTCCTCCTCCTCCTCCCTTTCTTCCTCCGGTTCTTCTTTCGGATTCGTTTCCTTTTCCGTTTTTTCTTCTTCTTCGTCGTCATCGTCGTATTCTTCTTCTTCTTCTCCTCCTCCTTTCTCGATTTCCTTCAACGAAGATTCCGCAACAGTTTCTTTAAGAGAATCTGCTTCTCCCTTTTCGTCGTTTTTTCCCCTTGACGACTCCTTTTCCTCCCCTTTTTTATCTTCGGCTTCGTTCAATGACCTGTTTTTGTCCTCTTTGTGTCTCTTCTCTCTCTCTTCCTTCTTCCTCACTTCGCTGTATCGCTTCGTCTTTTGAACTTGATCTTTCTGCTTTTCTTCTTTGTACGAAGAACCGCCTTTGCTCCCGCCAGACGATTTTGAAGGAAATTTCTCTTCGGCGTTATCTTCATTTTGCTTCATTTCTGATGTGTCTTTCGTCTTAGATCGATCCTCTGGCTTATATCTTTGGGAGGGAAAATACATAACTAAATATTTCATGACATTATTACAACTATCTATCTATCTATTTCTCTATCTATCAGGTCATCCCATAAGTAATGTCGTTTTTTTACCTTAATTTCCATATGAAAATAAAAGTACATCAAAATAAATTTTAATCAATTATATATTTTCTTTCACTTTCTATGACTCTCTGCCACCTCCCTACAAGTAATTCCATGTTGATAAAATTCCTTCGGTTTAGAAGCAAAAAACTCGGAGAGGGCAATGTTGATAGCCTCGAAACTTTAAAGTTCTTTCCCGTCAAGATAGTTTAGAAGACTTTTGAATAGGTGGTAATCTGATGGTGCAAAGTCTGGTGGATACGGAGGATGTGGAATTTTTTCCCAACCAAGCTGTTCAATTCGGCAGTGGTGATTCGAGTAGTATGAGGAGGCGCGTTGCACTGTTCAAACACAACACCCTCGCGATTGACCATAAAAGGACGTTTTTTTCGCAATGCAGCGCTCACTCTTTGAAGTTACTGACAGTAGACTTCGGCTGTAATGGTTTGATTGGGCTGTAACAGTTCAAAATAAATTACTCCTTGAATATCCCACCAAACGCACAGCAAAACCTTCCTGGGGTACAGATGTCCTCTTGGCTGTGGTGTAGCAGATTCCCCAGCACGAACCCACTGCCGATGACGCTTAACATTATGATAAAGCACTCATTTTTCATCCCCAGTAACGAGTCGATTCAGAAACGGTGCTTGAAGTTGGCGAGAATGCAATGAAGAGCAAATGTTTACACGATCTCTACAGTTGTCTGGTGACAACGTATGGGGAACCCACTTCCCAAGTTCCGACACTTTCCCCAGTCGTTGCGGGTGGCGATTAACTGTGGAACCGGTCGAATTTAGTCGCTGAGCAAGTTTTTCAACAGTTACAGCAGGATTTTCAAGTGTAGCTATCAGAAGGTCATCATTGAACTCAACATGTCGGCCCGAGCGCCCTTCATCAGTTAACTTATAGTTACCAGACCTAAACTTCTGGAACCATCGTTGACATTTCCTTACATTTAAAGCTTCCTCCCCATAAACATCCTGAATATTTTTTGCGGCTGCAGTCGCGTTATTTCCTTTTCTAAACTCATAAAGCATTATATGCCTAATGTGTTCTTCTGACACCTCCATCTTATCCGTAAGGGTGAAATAAATGAAGATTGTTAACGCGATAAAACTTCACTTAGACTGAGAAGTAACATGTCTATTTATAGGCCAGGTCGAAAATGGGAATTTTTTTATTTCTTAAAAAGTACACTATGTGAGAAGTTTAATTTTATCATATTAACAAAATATTAAAAAATGAAGCATGTGCTACCCTACTACCCCTATCACATGCCCCTCCTTCCTTTTTTACCTTCATATTTGCATATGTTTAATGTTGTTATATGTTACATGATAAGTTGTTTGTTTAATGCTTGATATTTTTATGTTTCGGACAAATAGAAATAATTTTTCAGATAAAAAGAAATAATTTGCATTTGCTTTAATTGTAATTTGAATTATCATAAATTATAAATTACATATAATTTGATTTTACTTCTGAATATAAAATATAACTACTAGAAGCAAATCCTCAAATGCAGCCTTTGGATATCTTACGGGATTCCCAGAAGCCATGACTCCTTCAAAAGCAGATGTTGTGAGACACTACCTTTTTGTGCGCCGTCGTGAAGAAGCTAAATCAAAAGGACCAGCAACTGCTAATGATTGTTAACATAGTTGTTGTAAAAGATATTGAAGACATTTGGATGAAATTTTCTTTTCCTACGATTAACACCAAAGGTATCTATCTATCTTAAAGTCAGTCGACTAATAGAAGAAGCCTCAAAAGTGAACAAGGTGCCGTTACATCGAAGAAATGAAAGTTTTGCCTTAAAAGTAGCTCAGTATGATGAAATGTTTGCTATATCTTCTTGTGAATGCTATGATAAGGGAATTGATAGGAAATCTTGCAGGTGTAAGGATAAAATACCAATGGCAGAATGGGAGTCTTTTGTGGGTCAAAAACAAAGAAACATTCAGTTAGGACCAATTGGTCGCATAGCTAGTTCAACAGAGAGATATTTAGCAAGAGCCCAAGAAGCACAAAACCGTCAACTGAAAGCACAAGAAGAAATGACTGAAGCCACCAATGTCTTACCATCGGAATTTATAGAAAATACCGAAGAAGACATGGATGTAGATTCAGAGAGTCAGGATGTAGATTGAGGCCGATTTAGAATTGACTGAGAATATTTAGAACAGGCGCTCCTATAAAAACCTAGCATTAACAGCAGATCGTTATCGTGTAAGTTGTAGAGTTGCAGCTGCAATAGTCAATGCAGCTTTAAAAGATATGGGGATCCTTAACCACACCAACATGATTGACAGAAAGAAATTAGAGAGAGAAAGAAATCGCATGGGTGAAACAAATACTTTTAGGTCTAAATCTGAAAATCTGAAGATGGAGTGCCTTGTATTTGATGGAAGGAAAGATAACACATTAACTGAAAGTGGAAAGATAAAAGAAGAACACTATGTTATTGTGAAAGAACCTGGAAGCATCTATGTAGACCATGTCACACCAGATAATGGAACTGCTCGCTGCATAGCAGAAGAGTTGATAACTATTATTACAGACTCGAACAGCACAGATACTATCAAAGCTTTACTGTGTGATGGAAAAATTGGTGGAGCCATAAAACTGGTTGAAATTCATCTTAACAGACCAGTGCAGTGGTTGGTGTGCCTCTTGCATTTGAATGAGCTGCCTTTTATGCACGTCTACAAAGCCATTGATGGTAAAATAACAGGTCCAAATACTTGTGTGGGTTCAATTGGGAATAAACTGAAAACAGATTTAACAAAATTGGAGGTAGTCAAATATTCTCGTGTAAAGGGAAACATTAAAGAAATTCCAGAAAATGTGAAGGAGCTAAGCAGTGATCAAAGATATCTCTATGATATGTGTCTGGCAGTGCAAACTGGAGACACTTCTCAAGATCTGCCCACTCGATCCCCAGGTACCCTTCACTATGCTCGCTGGCTAACTCTAGCCAACAAGGTCCTTCGATTATATATCTTAACGCCAAATCCCGATAAAAACCTTCAAGATATAGTCAAGATTATTAAGGTACCTAAGCGCCACCACAGGCGAAAACGTATTTTTGATGGATATCACTATTTTCACCCTTCCTCTATCGCGTGGTTTGGGTTATAATGACCTTACGACACTAGAAGTATGGTTGAAAACCTTATGAAGCGAACTACTTTTTTCACCTCTATCGCCAGCCAAAAGTTCACGCAAAATTTGGCATAATAAGAAAATAAATTTTTTTTTAAATATATATATAAAATATGAAAATCTATTCCAAAAACTCATCAACATCTTCATTAGCATACTTAGAACTCTAATTTAGCCAAAAATGAACGTTCTAGCTCAATTAATAACAGAGATACTGTTGCGAGAATATTGCTGAACTTTGGAGGCGATTTCTGACGAATTTTAATTTTGGCGCTTAGGTACCTTAAGACGCGGGACCCCTCATATAATCTCATCCTAATGCAACTGATGGTGCATATAACTTTTGGCATTTAATGTGCTTGCTTCGAAATTTAGATGAACAACATAGATCAATCATAGAACCAGTATTAAAGAATAACGCCTACTTTGCCCACCCAGAAAATATAGAATATACTCATATCAATGGTAACTGACAAGGGACTAGAAGTTAGGGAGCAAGTAATTCAGAAAATCATCCTTTCAAGAACAGGATTTTCAGGTACCAGAAACTTTGAGTTGCCTCGAACTCTGACTACAGCGAGATGATCGATTGGCAAAGAGAGATCATTACTCCTCCACTACTGCTAAACAATTTTAGCGATGATGAGCTTCTACAGGCTCGATGTAAGCCACTGGAGATAGCTTCTTTTCCATGCCACAGTCAAAGTGTGAAAAAGGTAGTGAACCTAGTAACAAAGGCATGTCAGGAAAGAATAAGATATGACAACCATCAAACGTTTATCTTAAACTCATTAGAATCAAAGCGAAAACTGCCCAAGTTTGAATGGAAGGCCCAGTGGAATGAGTAAGAAACATATGAAATAAAATTTTCTAATGATATTGAAAATTTCTTCCCTTTTGATGTGATAAGGAACAATGAAAGAGTGAATTGAATTTTAGCACATTTATTATGCTTCTAATTTTTTCTTCTGAATATATTATTGTACTTAATTAATTTTCCTAATACTGTACATTATTAAATAAAATATTATAAGTTAATAAAGATTTATATCATCGAAAAACCTGAATGTAGAATAAGTCTCGTATAAATGGAATATTCTTCAATATAGGTCAAAAAGTGAAAAATTGTGCCAGGGGTAGGAGGTTTTAAACAGCGAGAATAATTTATGAGGGCGTTCCTGTGTTCCATTCAAACCCCTCACAATATGTACCTTTTCATTATAAAATTTCAACCCAGCCTAAATTGTCTAAACATAAAAATTCGAGTTTTCCACAAAATATACACAGAAACACGTGCAAACACGACGCGAGTTTAGCAATGCAAAAAACCGACATTACTTATGGAATGACTTGATATATATATATATTTGACATTAAGACTTACTGTATGAAATTACAACATGCGGTGGCTAAAAAACACAAAATATCGTATGGAGGTCATCCACAAAAAAAAAGAAGAAAAACTTGCAAATCCTCTAAAACAAAAAAGTCATACTTCCCCAATGTTCACGAGCTAAATGTTGTATAACTGAATTACTTATACAAATACACTACTGCTGTTATCAATGAAAATTATACAGTACCTCGCCCATTCAAAGAGAAAGAATTTTTATTTGATCTCTCATCAAACGCGTGATCATTATACCCCAAGACTCCCCAGCTACTTTCATACATAAATTATAAAATCGAAACTGCAGGAAATGCTCTCTCTTTCAAAGAAGCAGACGTACGGAGTGCAATTCTCATAAATATCAGACCCGCCTTGTCTTTAAATGTATTTTGGAAATCACTAAAGCAACTTTTCATTAGCTCCTATTGTAAATTTTGTCAAACATTAAAGCCAGCAGTTCAAAAAGATTTCACAGTTTATTACTATTATTAATGTAATTGTTATTATTATTATTATTATTCTTGCTTGCCATTGCGCTTCCCTACCATCGATTTTGCCTGAAAAGCTTTCATACTTCCTAACATATTAACATCAGAATATTTCAATTACTTTAAATATTTACTGCATATCGGATATATGAAATGTTTGTACAGATAAAAGGTAATTCTTTTTGAATACATCGTAAAACTAAGTTGTTGTTTTAAGTTCAGATTTTCTTTAGTTGCAGGTTGTTTCCGTAAAACACAGTTTCCATTTCTACCATGAAAACCTCCCTTTTAACCACAGTCTTTCCATTGTCTACCCACTGAACATCACATACTAAATCCCTTTTTAGATATTAAGATCATTATTAACAACTACTGGGTATCTCAGATGTCGTGCACCATATTTATAGGTGGGAATGACCCGAATTTGAATAAAGCTTATGGTGCGCGACTTCTGAGACACCCTGTATATGTACATCATGCATTCTCCCGATCGCTACAGAAACATCTGTCACATCATTTATGAATATAGTAGAATACTTCTCTCGTAGTAGGTATTCAAGATAAAACTACTTACAAGATATGAAAGCCTATTTTCCTACTTCAATATTACAGTTCTTACAATGCTTTCTTTCACGTTAAATTAGTATTATAGAGAACGCTTGTTACAGCTTCACATCCAGTCACTGGGCTCTTTCATTTTCCCCATTTTCCGACACACCTTTTTCGTTAATTATCTAAATTATAAAAATGTAATCAAGACACTCCCATTTGAACGTTTTTATACAATATGAAAACCGCTATATTCTTCTTTGTTAAGCAAGCATTAAATATCAAACTACTAAGTAGAGTAACGCCATATACAAGTATTTATAAGGGCAGCAAAGATAGGTACAGGTTCTGTTAACCCGAAGCTTTAAAAGGTAAGAACATTTAGGGTATAAAAGGTGTGGAAACTAACACGAAATGTTTTCAGTTCGATCGGAGTTAGAGTCTAAAGGAGAAAAAAGGAAGAAAGCACGCAAAAAATGAAATACCTTTCCACTCTCTCTTTTTTAATATGTTTCTCTCTCTCTTCTCTCTTCTCTTTCCATTTCAGCTTCTCTCCTTCTCTCTTTTTGGCTCTCTCTCTATCTCTTTCCTCTCTCGCGTAATGCTAGTAAGGAACACAATAATTAGATAAACAAAAATAGGGAAAAGAAGATTGAAAATTACGAGTAAAAGTTTAAATTTTTATGTTATATAACTAGAAAATTATCAAGAAAGGAGAGTCGACCGAGTTTGAGCATTTATAAGTTTGCTTTACAATTAAGTGCTTTCACCACCTACAAGAACTAGAATGGTGTACATGTATTAATATTTTGATATATCTTGCTCTTTAGCAACCCAAACTGAACAAAACGCGGAAAAAAAAAAAAAAATCCCAAGAATCTGACATAAAATGGCTTAAACTGCTAAAAATGAGTAGTTCGATTTTGAAAACAATTTTGAAAACAAAACATAATCTTTTAGGAACTAATTCTTAAAATTTGCTACAACGACTATGATGAAGCAAAACCTAACATACAGTTTCCCTTCACCTTCGGTCGGCTCACGGTATCTTTCGAGTCACTGATTCGGACACAGTTAATGAGATTATTAATCGGGAGGAAGTATAATGAGAATAGATTTAAAGACTAGTGCTTCAAGGCCCTGTCAGCCCTCTAGTACCACTTAAGTCTTATCTAAATCTCACGCAAATAAGAGTTGCGCATGACTCGTACACTGCCTTCCAGGACAGATTTTTAAATGATAAAAGACATATACTTTTATTTCATTTACCGTTTCTCGCTTTCTAACAACGGATTTTGGGTGCTTTTTCTTTTTCATCTTTAAGAAACATTTGAGAACTTTTTAAGTATATACTACCAGTGGTACTCGCATGATCAAGGCCTAAATGAAAAGCACTGTTCTAGACTGAGACCTTAGTTATGTTCTAATTTGTACCAAAACTTAAACAGAACCTTTTTTGTCAAGAAAGAGTGGCGTGTGCGCATCATTGCCTCGCAACTAGAGGGTATACAAAGATTGACCTGACCCTTATCAGAACTGCTCTATGAAGATTTATATCAAGTTGACACTGTAACGAAATTTAACTATTTCCTGTTCAATGCATTACGCTACATTAAGAAAACATGGAGCCACTCAAGCCTATCTAAAACTTATTATATTTTAACTCAGTGTTTCCCAACCTGAATGCAGCGAAATTTCGCGAAAATGACAAAAGTAAGTGACGGAAGATTCAAATGCTACTGAAAATACAGAAATTTCGAATGAAACAAAAACAATTGCCATTTATCACGTCTGTATGGAAACTGTGGGAGACCCAGCTTGAAGTTAAGTGGCAGTGTGTTGGAGGAATGGATGTTAAATAGTAGAAGACGAAACTCCACCGGAGTGCCGCGAAACAAACAGATGGCACCGGGGTGCCTCGAGCCAAAAAAAGGTTGGGAATCACTGTTCTATCTCGTCACTTAATTCTAAATACAAATAAAATTCAAAGGCAATGACGAACTTACATCTTCCCGCTTTCTGTATTCCTTAATGATATCTTTCCTTTTCCTTTTCTCTTCTTCTCTTGCCTTCTTTCTGTCATATTCCTTCCTCCTCTTCTTATCAGGACGATATCTTTCGACATTCCGCTGTTCAATGTATTCCAGTAACGGTGTTTTCACCTTTATTAAACCATTATTTGCTAAAAGAAAAAATCGTTATAACTTTTAATGGAAAAGATTTGGCCTCAAGTGATAGCTTAGAATGCTTTCTAAAAATGACTTTAGTATGCGTCATAACTACCCTGCTGGATAAGAGTTAGGATACACTGGGCTGATAAGTACGTGTGGCCCAATGTCTCCCAGGTTTTACGACTGACTGTACCTATTTACGTACAGGAGTACAGAAATCTTATGAATACAAAGAAAAATCTGTAAATATGTAATTTTGCAGCCACGTGTCTTTTGACAAAATTGACAGCCAATCCTTTGGATTGCGGAAGTTGGTAACGTGGGAAACGGCTAACTAATCTTGTATTACTACCATACCCTAACCCAGGGTTAAGACTCTGATCGGTATCACCTACGAAAGGGGTGTGGTTTTTGGCTCTCAAGAAACTGGTGGTCAGGAAACTACATATTACCAAAAAAAGATTTAATAATACTGAAGCCACATAAACAAGCACAAATGGAAGGGGTCCTAAACTTATGTTATTTAGTAGTTTTGGGAAAAAGTTCACCTACTAACAAAAATCTAAAAAGCATAAAAATTTACCAATTGATAACATTGTTTTTCTTTGGGCATTTTATTCTTTTGGGTAACAATCATCAAATTTCAAAAACAAAACCCAATCATTACCAATTAGTAATTTTCAGAAATGCTATGATTCTAGGCAAATTTTTTTTTCCAGACTGTACATATGAATGTACCATACTTTAATTTTACCTCGAGTCTCTTTCTCAATATTTTCAATTTCTTCAAGTAACGTTTCAATCTGGGGAAGTGTCACAGTTTCTGGGTTTTGTAGAAGTTCAAGAAATCCAAGATAATCAGGGTCCTCATCAATTGTTCCACACCGAATATCCTTCTTCAGATGACTTGATTTTGGAATCTTTTGAAAAGGAGCATATTCGACTAATGCTGGATATTCATTACCTAAAACATAAAAACCTCAACAGCCCTTGTTCACTGAGAGCAGAATCCAAATAAAAACTTATCAATTAAGAGTTAACACTTAACAGCCTATTGTAGTTCATTAACACTTGTATGTAAAATTCTACTTAGGCTATGTAAAACCTTGACACATGGTCGACTGGCTGGCATCAATGACTTTAATGTTACAATGCCAAAGGGATTATCTCGTGATCCAAGATCCCAAAATGAAGCAAATGAATTCTATAACTATAAATAACCTAACATTAGCTGTTCCAAATTTTAGTTTATGGTATAAAAATTATTTTCATAGCAAGTATACTATGAGACAGACAATTTCTTGGGTCAGACCATGCCTTTACATCTATGTTCTGGTATTTTATATTTTGACAATGGAAGTTGGTTAAAATATTACAAATAGGAGTCAATACAGTATGTCAAAAGGGGTTTTTATAACATTTAATCACTTTTAAGTTTATATTTTAAGAAAAATTATTTTTTACTAACATTTAAATTTTTTTTTTTCAAAATAATAATGAAAAAAGTTACATCAATATATACTCATATACCACTATTGATATGTGTGTAGTGGCAAAGATGCTTTCAAATACTTTAGCAATGTTCCATCAACACAAACATGACTAAGATGATATCATACAAGTATGACCAAGAGATGACATCACAGCACAGGACTACTTCAAGGCATCACACCTCAACTTTGTTACAAGGACTTCTTGATGCACCTCAACTCTCTCTTTCCAAAAAATCAGTGACATGAAAGCCATCACCATGTGAATACCATTTGTGCAGGCCCCATTTTGGCCTGGTGTCATTCACCTAACTTTATATAAAGACTAATCATTACCTTGCATGTTATTAATAGTGAAGTCATTATTATTTCAACTGTAAACAATCAACATATTCTGTCTCATTCCTGAATCATTTATTTTGTTTAATAAAAGAAAACTCATTCTATTGCTCAACCTAATTAATAACATTATTTGATCTGCAAAGATCTGGTGACCTCAGCCTAAGCATTATCATTAACAATCACTTATAACTATTATCAATTAACCATTATTATCATCATTATAATTATAGTGCCAATATTTACGCTATAAACCAGTAACTATATGTATATTACTATTTGGAAACCAGTGGTTTCAGAAGATTACCTTATCTAATATTACTGTATAGCAAATTAATATATATTACTCTTGTAATTGCACATTCAATGCTTATTACCTACTAATGATTATAAATTATGTAATACTAAAACTACTTTTATTTAATTAATTAATTGAAAAAAAAAGAAGCCTATTCTTAAACTCTTATGATAAATAATATATAAAAAATATAGTAAATTCAAACCTTTCTGGTCAACAAATACATATCCATCAAATCTATCTCTAAAAGAGAATATTTCTTCAGCATTCACAAAATTCATGTATGCTCTAGCATAAGCATGTGTGCCAAGACCTTTGTCAGCAGGAACAAATGAAAAATAATTATTTTCTGGAATGGATGATACTGCATTTCGAAATTCTTCTTCTGTAAATGTTGATGGGAGTTTCCGTATCACAATCTGTAAAAACCCAGAATTTGTGAAAATATAAATAGTTGGTCTACAATAAACTACAATAGATGAGGGCCTAGCTAATTTATATATATTATATATATATATATAATATATATGGTAAATACCAACTGCAATGTTGGTACATGAATCAATATATACCTCCAAAATTAGGCTGACCATACGTACCGTTTTGAACGGGACAGTACCATTTGTTTTATATTTCCTGGCCATCCCGTCGTTTTAATAAAAATGTCAATTTTGTCCCAGTTTATGTACTTACTTTTTCATGAATACAGAATATTACATAACCCTGTCCCTTTTTTGCCATCCCAATGTCCCGTTTTTGTCTCAAGGAAATATGGTCAGCCTATCCAAAATGGTACCATAGGGTTAGAAAAATCTCAAGTTTGTTATATAACTTTCAGCCTTTTGATATAAAACATTTTTAGTGGCAAATTAAATACTCACCTTTGTGATGAGGATATACTTTATTGGCAGGATAATTGAGATAACACTAAATTGTAGAATAAACTCAGCCAAGAAAAACAAATTAATTAATAGACAAACATGCTAAATAATTATAGTATATGAAAACATCAGTATTTAAAAAGAAATATTTTAAAATGGTCTTAATATTTAGCTGATCAAGACTATATTTATTGGCTGCTTTTAAAATTACAAAATTTCTAACAAATGTCCCACATTATGCTGTCCTTACTGCAGTAGCCTAGATGACTACAGTAATAATCTACAGAAATGGCTTGTTAGTTAGGCTCCTATGCACTATTCATTAAATTTATTTTAGTCTACCATTTGGATGTCAAGTTTATTTTTGACATTTCACAACTTAACTTACAATGACTCTCTCACAATGTGCTTAGCTAATTACAGACTTTAACAAGAACTGTGTTTGAATATTAATGTCCCTGTCTATATTTGTGACTTTGACCTTTGATGCAGGGGCCTAATTCTTACTTATAACACAGTGTCTTGTGGTGTGTGTGTGTGTGTGTGTGTGCACGCACGCGCACACACACTTACATATAGCCACTTTTCTCTCTAGAATACTTATTTAGGTTCTATAGGCTATTTGAGAAAAGCCCAAATTAGCATGCTCAATCACTGTGCCCTTAAATAACATGCTAGTTACTAAAACATGAAAAATCACTCTACTATAGCCTCAGTGCACAGAATTCCATAAAAAATCTTTATCCTGGCACAAGTCAAATGTTTTTTATATCATAAAAAGAACACAAACATTTTAAATAAATATTTAAAACTTCTAGTGCTATACACTAGGACCAAAAGCTTCTAAATACAAGTCAAACCCTAATCACAGGAGAAATTAAGAAAGCATGGCTTGATGTGTCACAGGTTATTTAAATCCAAGAGCCAGATCAGCCAAATCAACTCAGGCCCAGTCTTTTAACAAACTGAAACCTAACTTACTCTAATAGCTTGACTGAGAATTAATAGTGACCTAGGCCCCTAAGCAGGTATTACTGGTTAACTTAAACAGGCATTAACAGTACTTAACCTAAATGAGCTGCGCTGACTCTTGTGCCAAAATGACTGTATACCAATGTAAGATCATGAACAGAGAATAAATTTAAATCTCACCCTAAAGACTCCATGTAGTATGCCTTATTTAAGTTTATTATATTATATAGACAAGATCTATCCCAGGCTGTGGTTCATCCAAATTAAAGAATAACCTATAGCTACAAAAGTTTTATATACTATGCAAACATTTTCACCAGTGAACATCATATATTAATTATTATATAATAATTTTACTATATTTGGTAAATTTTGCAAAATATCCTGAGATCTTGGTACAAAATTTCATAACTTCCAAAAGATTTTTTTAATATATAGCTACTTGGGGACAGTCTAAGGGCAATGCAGTATTTCAACAGTTTTGCCTCAATGCAGACTATGCCAAATTCCATAGAGGGGAATTTTATTATTCATAATAATAATAATAAATAATGTATCATACCAACAACTTATAAAATATTAACATATGTACACTGAGTATGTGATGACTTTTGTCTTAAAAGAATAAATGTTTATATCAATATTAAGGTGCATTATTAAAACTTTTCATGGGAGAATATGCAATATTATATATATAATATGCAATATATACACAGTGTGTGTATATATATATATATATATATATATATATATATATATATATATATATATTAGTCATGCGGTTTGCTTCTACAAAGCTTCAATTTAATATTTAGGAGAAATCCAATGACAAGGAGGAATGTAAATGCCATGAAAAGTCTTCTTTAATGCGCAACATTTCGAGCAATACGCTCATCATCAGGCTAGATAATAACAATATGAAATTAGAATCAATAAATAAATGTGAACAAGACAAAATAATTTCTATAAAAAGACTAAAAGAAGAGGGTTAAATTCAAAGTTATAAAAATTTACATATTCGCATATGGGCATAAGTTGCCGAACAGGTAAAATTTTAAATAAAAAAGAAGCCTCCAGTATTCGGGAACACAGTATAAAATGTAAAACTGATGTCACTTTAGATAATTTTAAAATTCTCGGTTGTAATTCTTGTCCTAACTCACTTTGAATTTTGGAATCTCTTTATATTAAAACATTGACCCCTTCTCTAAATGTGGATTCCTCAGCTGTCCCTCTAAATTTTTTATAAACCCCCCTCCCCCTCCCCTAACTTATAACTCCAACCGCCCAACCCATAGCTTGTTCCTGTTTTGTTTTGTTTTAAATTACTCGTGCCTCGGAACCAGCATTGAAAGGTTCGTAGTGTAATTATTCCATGTATTAGTGTTAATTATTCCATTATTAGTGTTAATTATTCCAGGTACTAATTTCAAATTACTATATGTAATTTAAAAATAGCTTTTAAATTTCGTAATTTTATATGTAAATTTTTATAACTTTGAATTTAACCCTCTTCTTTAGTCTTTTTATAGAAATTATTTTGTCTTGTTCACATTTATTTATTGATTCTAATTTCATTTGTTATTATCTAGCCTGATGATGAGCGTATTGCTCGAAACGTTGCGCATTAAAGAAGACTTTTCATGGCATTTACATTCCTCCTTCATTGGATTTCTCCTAAATATTATATATATATATATGTATAGAAAACGACGTAAGTATAGAGGAGCATTCTGCACACGAGGAAGAGAAATAACGAACAAATGAAAAATGAGGTAACCGTGGTGTAGTGGATAGCATATCTGACTGGCAATCGGAAGATCCCGGGTTTGATTCCCGGGCGGTTACCTCATTTTTCATTTGTTCGTTATTTCTCTTCCTCATGTGCAGAATGCTCCTCTACACTTACGTCGTTTCTATACATTAATATACTGCATGGTCATTGCAGTTAAATGTACATATTCACGATTTGCGAGGGTGCCCTCTCAGGGCATTGGTTTCTGCCCTATGTAGGAGAATTACGACTTCTGACTGATCGAGGCCCGTGGTGTAGTGGATAGCATATCTGACCGGCAATCGGAAGATCCTGGGTTCGATTCCTGGGCGGTTACCTCATTTTTCATTTGTTCGTTATTTCTCTTCCTCGTGTGCAGAATGCTCCTCTATACTTACGTCGTTTCTATACATTAATATGCTGCGTGGTCATTGCAGTTAAATGTACATATTCACGATTTGCGAGGGTGCCCTCTCAGGGCATTGGTTTCTGCCCTATGTAGGAGAATTACGACTTCTGACTGATCGAGGACCATGGTGTAGTGGATAGCATATCTGACCGGCAATCGGAAGATCCCGGGTTTGATTCCCAGGCGGTTACCTCATTTTTCATTTGTTCGTTATTTCTCTTCCTCGTGTGCAGAACGCTCCTCTATATTTGCGTCGTTTCTATACATTAATATACTGCGTGGTCATTGCAGTTAAATGTGTGTGTGTGTATATATATATATTCAATGATAACCAACATGGGCTTTGGTCAGGTAGATCATGCCTATCACAACTAATGGAACACTACAACAACATTATTGATGCACTTGAAAGTAATGAAAACTATAGTGTAATATACACAGACTTTGCCAAAGTGTTTGACAAGTGTGACCATGGAATCATAATACATAAACTGAAATATACGGGAATAACAGGAAAAGTAGGAAAATGGATATATAATTTCCTTAGTGAGTGGTGGCAAGTTGTTACAGTACAAGGAGTATCTTCATCAGAATCAGAGATCCTCAGCTCAGTACCACAAGGAACAGTATTAGCTCCACTACTCTTCATAGTCATGCTAACTAACATAGATGGATGTTACCAGAGACAGCACAGTAACATCCTTTGCCGATGACACAAAGATCAGTAGAAAAATAAGAAACCCCAGAAGATATAGGATCTCTACAAACCAATATGAACAGAATCTACAAGTGGATGGAAGACAACAATATGAAGTTCAACACCGAGAAATTTCAGCTGTTACGGTATGGAAAAAGAGAGGACCTAAAATCCATGGAATATTATACCCCAAATGGACAGGAAATTCAGAAAAATTCTAGAGCAAAAGATTTAGGGGTTGCAATGACTGATGATGCGAAATTTGAAACACAAAATAAGATAGCAGTAAACAGAGCAAAGAGAATAAGCTTAGGCTAAGCTCAGTGTGTTAATAGGTACCATATACATAATTCGTGAGTGTAAGATATATTATTGCATATATATATATATATATATATATATATATATACAGGGTGGGCGGAAAGTAGCTCCCTATTTTGGATTGGTAAAAAAATACGTATATTATCCATTTATTTCAGAAGAAATAATATGAAAAGGTAGGCATACATGGTAGGTTTTCTCTAAAATTCAATGTGGGCTCCAACTCTTTCCACCAGCTTCTGGAGCCGCCCAGGAATGGCGTCCACTGACTTTAGCAGGAACTCCGGCGGGATGGAGGACATGACTTCCCGAATTCGGTCCTCCAGTTCTTCCAATGTCCTCGGTTTGGTGCGGTAGACTTCTTCCTTTACCCACCCCCAAAGAAAAAAGTCACACGGTTACCACTGAAAAATGGCAGAATCGGTTCAGTGTAACAGTGTGGTGTGGTATGACCTCAGATCAGGTTGTGGGCCCGTTCCTTCTGCGCAACACCATGAATGCTGAGCGGTACCTTGCTATGTTGCGAAACGAGGTCTGGCCGGTTGTCAGCACATGGGAGAACATCGACGATCTGATATTTATGCAAGATGGCGCCCCTCCGCACTTCGCTCTTGTTGTCCGTGAGTGGCTGGATGCCCACTTCCCTGGGCGTTGGATGGGTCGTCGTGGTCCACATCAATGGCCAGCCAGGAGCCCCGACTTGACACCGTGCGACTTCTTTCTTTGGGGGTGGGTAAAGGAAGAAGTCTACCGCACCAAACCGAGGACATTGGAAGAACTGGAGGACCGAATTCGGGAAGTCATGTCCTCCATCCCGCCGGAGTTCCTGCTAAAGTCAGTGGACGCCATTCCTGGGCGGCTCCAGAAGCTGGTGGAAAGAGTTGGAGCCCACATTGAATTTCAGAGAAAACCTACCATGTATGCCTACCTTTTCATATTATTTCTTCTGAAATAAATGGATAATATACGTATTTTTTTACCAATCCAAAATAGGGAGCTACTTTCCGCCCACCCTGTATATATATATATATATATGTAGCGGATCAACAAGTAGACAGACAAATTCTTCTTTCCACGCCTTCATCAAACATTCGTGGAAAACACACGTGGGCAAAGAATCAAACAATGGAAGCATCTATTTTCTTCCAAACAAAAGGACGTGCGGACAAGGCATCTTAAGATTTGGTGCAAAATCCCACGTCACAGGAACTACGTATAAAAGCGAGTTTCCACTCACACTCACCCTCACACATTCGCTTTCCACCTCCATGAGCAGATCTCATCACATCAACCGCCCTCTGGCTATCCACCAGAGGAGCGGCCTGCTGCTTCCCTCAAGGCCTACAATCTATCATCAAGTAAGATCTTCTACAGACTGCCTGCAGAAGCAATCCTTCGAAGCCCAACCAGAATCACTTCGGGCCTACGGTCTACAAGGTCAGCCTTCAAATTTCTCTACCATCTACAAGAGATATTCAGCACCTCAGGCTTATGTCTGCAAGATCATTTATAGGCCATCCTACACCTTGAAAAGTAACATCACCTCAGGCCTACATTCTACGAAGCCTACATCAAGCATCTCCATCTCAAAAGGCTTAACAGACAACGACAACTCAAGCCCATGGTAATAGGTTCCTTTTCAATCCTCCTTCAACAGAGTTTCCATCATCCTGGTAACATATGGGCATCCTTTTCTAAGTACTCTGGTGAAGCCTACATCAGCTTACCGCTGAATGGTAGACTATACCCCAAGTGTAATTAAGTGTTCCAACTGACTCTCGTTAAAGAACGCAGTAGGCCTATTATCCAATTCAAGTGTCATTCCGAAACTGTAATTCTGTGTATCATTCATTATTGGGTTCAATTCATATATTTATGTGATAACTAAATATTCTCTTGGCGTAATCCCTTAGCATCACATAATGGCCTGATTTATAAATGATATTTGTGTAACCATTGCATTGTCAAGCATTCAATCCATTATTATTGGGCCGCATAATTCATTGTGTCATTACGAGGCCCATTCAATCATCTAGCCTACTTAATCAGAGTTTCATGCACACACAGTTCTGCATTATTTATATCATTTACTAGGCCCATTCAATGTTCCATTTTGCATGCCATTTTTATATCATCAATGAATGTATTACGTGTCAATTTAAGCTATTAACCATTCATCTTATTAGCTAATTTCCATGTCATCAGCATAACGTAAAGGCTAGCCATAATCACTGTCAATCCTTTGTTAATTACTGTGAATAAATAAACATCTATATTTTCATAATAAAATACAAAACAATAAGGTATTTTTATAACCTTAACAATATTTGCTCGGGTGTAATCCGAGCTGGTGACCCCAAAAGCAATTTCATATCACTCCCAATAGTATGGTGGGCCTATGCCCTTAGCCATTTCCAACTGGTGATACTTTACAACATCATAAATTATTAACCCAGCCTATCATTAATACTCAGTCATTGCATCAATTAATCATTAGCATACAATCAAATCATTATCACCTTAAATGGATAAAACTAGGTCCACTATATATATGAGGGGTTGTGCATCTTAAGATTCCTAAGAGCCACCACAGGCAAAAACGTGTTTTTGATGGATATCACTATTTTCACCCTTCCTCTATCGTGTGGTTTGGGTTATAATGACTCTTACGACACTAGAAGTATGGTTGAAAACCTTATGAAGCAAACTACTTTTTCATCTCTATCACCAGCCAAAAGTTCACCCAAAGTTTGGCATAATAAGAAAATCAAAAAATTAAAAAGTATATATAAAATATAAAATATGAAAATCTATTCCAAAAACTCATCAACATCTTCATTAGCATACTTAGAACTCTAATTTAGCCAAAAATGAATGTTCTAGCTCAATTAATAATAGAGATACTATTGCAAGAATATTACTGAAATTTGGAAGCAATTTCTGGCAAATTTTAATTTTGGCACTTAGGTACCATAAGATGCGGGACCCTCATATATATATATATATATATTATATATATATTATATATATATATATATATATATATATATCAGTGGCGATTTCTTAATGAATGCATGCGTTAAATATGTTCTCTTTTCAGATCTAAGTAAGGATTATAATTGACAAAAATAATTTTCAGAAACTAAAAATAGGCTAAGGCTTCAATCACGCATGTACTGGCTATTGGGCGGTGTAAACAAAATTATGTCTTATTTCATTAGACAATTAAGAACATTTTTCTGTACACAGATCGAAATACTTGTAGCTAAAGCATTCACTAATTCAGTCTGGGTACAGAAAAATGTTCTTAATTGTCTAGTGAAATAAGACATGATTTTGTTTACACCGCCTTGCCTTGGGCAATTTTTTAAGGAGACTTCTCACTATCCATAAGATTTTTTTTTTGAGCCTCATAGCTAAATTCAAAAGGCAATATGTTTTAAAATATGCTTAGAAAATTTACTTAATATTTTTACTAAAAATAATTAAAAAGCTTTGTTCTGATTTTTTTAATTAATGAAAATAATACGGCATGCATTCAGTTTTATAGGTGCATTCACCAAAAAGTAACATCTGGCAATTCTGACAAGGCTTCTTTCCAGTACCACAGCCGCAAGCTCCACTTGTGTTCGGTGTTCCCTTAAATAAATTATAGCATTGTAGTGCCCATAATGACTGACGATGTGTTTAATCAATTGAAGACTAGAAGATTTTACTCACTCTCTTTTGATGAGAAAAAGCGCATATTGAATAATGGCAGACCGATTCCACATTTGAATTTAAGCAAAGAAAATAAAGGCTTCACTAGGAAATTTAATCCTAAGCTGTATGATGATGTTCCCTGGTTATGTGGAAATATTTCAAATAACAAATTGTACTGTTGGTCATGTTTCCTATTTTCAAGAGATAACTCTGTGTGGAATTCTGTTAGTCGTGGATACGACGATTTAAACAATTTACATACTGCAATTTCTCGCCATGAAAAATCTCTTGCTCACATAAATGCATTTGTTGATCTTAAAACATTTGGAAAGTCAGAAAGAATTGATTTAATACTCGACAAGCAGAAATCAGTTGCCATTTCCAGACATAACGAAGAAGTTAATAAGAATCGAGAAATTTTGAAACGTTTGATTAGGATAACATGTTTTTTAGGTATGCAAGAATTAGCATTTCGCAGTCACAATGAAGAAGAAAATGCTGACAATAGGGGTAACTATATTGAATTGGTATTTTGTATGGGAGAATTCGATGAAAAGCTTCAAAACCATTTAAAAACTGCGACTGTTTTTAAGGGAACATCATCTGCTATTCAGAATGACATAATTCAATCTATTAGTGCAGTTATGTTAGAACAAATAAAACGTGAGCTTATCGACTGCATGTATGTGGCAATTTTATTAGATGAAACATCTGATGTCAGCTGTTTTTCTCAACTCTCTACTGTTGTTCGTTATGTTAATAAACATGGAGAGATTTGTGAACGATTTATAAAATTCAATGACGTCAGCAATGATAGAAGTGCAGGAGCGATTTCTGATTTATCTATAAGGCAACTAGGTGAACTGGGCTGTTTGAAAAAAATTAGTTGCTCAAACCTACGACGGTGCTGCTGTTATGGGGAGCGATCTTAATGGAGTACAAACAAAGATTAGAGAAACTGTACCAGAAGCTATTTTTCTTCACTGCTACGCCCATAAACTTAACCTTGTTTTATCCCAAGCTGTCGCTGAAATTTCCGAATGTAATAATTTTTTTTCAGTATTAGGAAGTTTGTCATCATTTTTCAGCAGTTCAACTAAGCGAACTTCAATGCTTGACAAAGTTGTTGGAAAGCGTTTCCCTAAACTGGCTCCAACGCGGTGGAACTATTCATCTCGTCTAGTTGAAAGAGTTAAGGAAAATAAAGAAGATATAATAGATCTTTTAAAAAGCATTCTTGAAAACCCAAAGAAATTTGATGAAAAAACAAAAAATAGTGCACGCGGATTGCTTGCTGGTATCGATACTTTCGATTTTAATTTTTTATTAGAAGTATTTTCTTCAATTTTTCCTTTTACTGAATATCTATTTAATGTGCTGCAAACAAAATCTATGGATATTGTGTATAGCTCAATCACTGTTGAAAGCACTATGAAAAAAATCAAACAAATAAGGGATACAAAATTTGCAGATATGTGGGACTTGATAACAGAAAGATGTGGTGAACCTGTATGTAAAAGGAAACAGAGTCTTTCTCCACAAGAGAAGTATAGTCAACTATTTCATGAAATATTCGATAATATACTTCTTCAAATGAAAGAGCGTTTCAGTTCAATGGAAAAATTGGAATTCATTGAGCTTTTAGATTGCAAAAAATTTGAGTTCTATGATGTTACTTTCCCAGAGAGAGCTTTTGAATCTTTGAAAAGAAGCTACAATTCATTTTTTGAGTTTCCTCGTCTCCGTTCTGAATTGTGTGTTTTATATTCGCACAAATCTTTTGCCAAAAAGAATGTTGCTGAGCTCCTAAAATATCTACTGGAAAGCGAAATGCACAAAGGTCTTAAGGAAATATATAAATTGACGAATTTGATTCTAACTATACCAATATCGACAGCAAGTGTTGAGCGATCATTTTCTGCGCTTAAAAGAATTAAAAGTTATTTACGGAGTTCCCAAAGTGAAGAAAGGCTATCTAATCTTGCCTTAATTTCAATTGAAAAAAATTTCATCAAGAAGCTTATGGAGAATCGAGAGTACTTTTACAATTTGGTCATCGAAGAATTTTGCAGGAAAACTAGGAGAGCAGAATTTCAATTCAAATAATGCTTCACAATTATTTAAGGTAAATTTTAAATTTGTATCTTTTTCTTTAGATCAATTCGGTAACTACTATATATAAATATGTCTAATTTTTTGTTCGCATATTTAAGCCTAACATTAAATGAACTTTCCTTCAAAGAGGTCCCCAAAAGTTTGTAAAACACCTTTAACTTGCTAAGTTCTATGTAAACAATATGCAAAGTTTGGGCAAGAGGGTTAGGCGGATGTTTTTCTTCCATTCCATAACATTGCATGCCTGAACAAAAATGTCACGAGTCGCCACTGATATATATATATATATATATATATATATATATATATATATATATATATATATATATATAAGGAAAAAAAAATTTTTTTTGCTTCATTAAATACATTTTCACTTAATAATACATGTGTCTATTTTGTATTTGAACTTTGTTTTCATTAAAGGGGAGCTTCTCCCATAACAACTGCCTGTTCAATGAAAGTTGTCTGATGAGTCTTGTGGCTGAGATGAAATGAGGGAAGAAATTCTGTTTTGAAACATTGAATAATATCAAGTTCACATTACTCAAATTGAGTTTTATCATTTAAAATGGTGCATACACAATAGGGTGTTTCACGGCAGTGTGGTTGATGGATGAAGTGGAAGGAAGTTCAATCCACATTGATGCCCCTGTTCCTTTTGCCGAGGAAACTCGTCTGAACAGGTTTCAACCAGATCAGAACATGTTTAGGGGTCCCGAGATTTGACGCTTCAGATTGCTTAGGTATTTCTAATTTCAGCTGTTCTAGTGTTAGTCAACTGCCTTGCTTCCTGATGGAAGGGTGCACTGCTCTCTATCCTTCGTGTCAGTTGTCGAGTTTTGTCCTTGTTGTGTCTACTGTTGCGTATTTATACTCTTTTCTAATTTGTATATTTCATCATTGCAGATAAACATGGCAACTCGAAGCAAGAAAGAGGTTTGGCTCATTGGACACCCGAATAAGGAGATCCTGCGTAGCTGCCTGCTGACAAAGTTGCAAGTCTTGCAAAAGTGCTTCTTCCATCAAAAACAGGAAAACCTAGGACAGAGAAAATGTCTGAACCTCTGTTTGGATGCTGTGATGGTGTTCTGGAAAAGAGCAAGGATCCCTACTATGAGGCGGGACAGCACCCTTTGGAAAATGGAAGCTCTGCTCCAGCATCACGACAAGTTGGTGAAAAGCAGGAACAGATCCGAGGAGAGCTGTCATGTTGTGGACATGTTCAAGGCGGAACTCAAGAACGAAATCCTCGATATTGGTCATTCCAATGCCCTTTCTATGATGACAAACAAGGAAGACAAGCTCTTCTACAAGAGTCAGCAGGAGGATCCAACAGAGAGCAGTATGGGATCAGCAGACATGAAGCTGGCCCAAATGGAGAGTAGGAACAGCAGGAGGAGAGACGACACTGGAAATTCGAGTGGGCCAAGATGGTTACCGAAGTTGCTACTCTTGAAGACAGCTCCTCGTCCTCGGTGTCACCATCTGCGGAAGATGATCCCTCCTTGGCAGCCTCCACATCTGCTTCATGTCCTTCTCCGAGGAAGCAGTCGAGGAACCTCATCACTCAGGATGTGGCTGTCGCGTATGACCAGATGAAAATTTCGGTGCTACTATAGCGTGATTCCTATCTCAATTTGGCAGTCTACCTTTTAATTATAGCTTCTTACCTTGTTTACTAATTGCTTGTTTACATTCCAATGTCCATCACCTTTGATGATTGGTTAGGTTTAGTCATGATATTTTCGTTAGTTTTAACGAAAATGTGACTAAACCTAACCAATCGTAGGTAGACCACATACTATAGTAGCACCAAAACTATTTTTTAAATAAATAAAATTGAATAATAAATAGCATTTTATATTTATTATATTTTCATTTATACCTTGGATAGGAATCACACTCTACAGTACTGTAGTTTCGAACCAAAATGGGTAGGAATCACCCTATAGTATCGAAGTCACCGGTAGGAATCACGCTATAGTAGCACCAAAATTTCTTATCGTGATGCAGCGATGTCCTACGCCGTCATCGCGCAATCCTTGGGGCACGATTTGAATGAGGTATCCATCTCCTCTTCCACAATGTATCGTGCTCGCCAGTCGCTTCGGAAGCAAGCAGCAGAGGCGTATCAAGAGGGAGAATTCTGTCCTGAGGAGCCCTTGGTATTGCACTGGGATGGGAAAATGCTGCCTGAAATCACAGGTGATGGATCTGTGGACCGGATTGCTGTGCTGGTCACTGGGAATGGCCAGGTGAAGCTGCTTGGAGTTCCAAAAGTTCCAGCTGGCACGGGAGCGGAGATGGCACACATCTGCATTGATCTTGTGTGGGAACACGACCTGTCCAAACGAATCAAGGGGTTATCATTCGACACAATGGCATCGAACACTGGGATTCACGTGGGAGCCTGCGTCAAGATTGAGGAGGGTCTTGGGAAGCAACTTCTTTACCTAGCATGCAGGCACCATATGTACGAAATCGTCCTGGCCCAAGTCTTCTGGTCTTCGATGGGCCCCACCTCTGGGCCCAAGACTGGGATCTTCAAAAGATTCCAAGAGCAGTGGGGTTTCATCGACCAATCTCTTATCACCACTGCTATTGATTCAGATAGCTGCAGCATCGCTGGACCTCTTCAGGGTCTCAAGGACCGAACTGTCCTTGTCGTGAGGGAAGCTCTGGCTTCTGGTCAGCCGCAGGATGACCACCAAGAACTTCTTCAACTGGTTATCCTCTTTCTCGGGGAAGAGACTGTCACCAATGTGCCACTGCGGAAGCCAGGAGCATACCAGCATGCGCAGTGGATCGCGAAAGCCATTTACGGATTGAAGCTGTACCTCCTTCAGGACCAGTTCAGGATGACCGGGTGGGAGCTGAAAGGAGTCACAGAAATCTGCCTGTTCATCGCCCTGGGCTACGCAAAGGCTTGGAGTCATGCGACGAGAGCAGAGAAGGCCCCACGTGTGGATCTGGAGTTCTTGCTGGACCTGGAAATACTGCAGGAAGATGCTGTGATCGTCGACGTCGCCAAGCAAGCGCAAGCGGCCATGAAACGACACCTCTGATACTTCTCTGAGACGCTGGTCGGCTTGGCATTCTTCGATCAAGGGGTTCCTCAGGAAGAGAAACAAAGGATGCAAGAGAACCTCGCCAAGCCAGCATCGAGGAAAGGGTTGAAGCATCTGGAGGGGAAGACTGTCCTTGGCTCCTTCAAAGGAAAGATGATTTCGGATTTCGTTACCTCGAGGATGAAGGATCTCTTCACTGCACTCGGGACCAATGGTGCCTTCGTCGAAAATCCTGCTTCGTCTTGGGAAAGCGACCCACACTACCAAGCAGACCTAGCTAGGGTCCGCATCCTGGCTGGGGTGAACGACTCGGCTGGCTGAACGGGGGATCACTCTCATCGAGAAATTCAATACTGCCCTAACAACGAAGGAAGAAGACAAACCGTACCTGCTGAAAGCAGTATTCAAGAACAGGAAGGATTTTCCGAAGAAGCAGAAGGGGGAAATGATGAAGAAGTGATGAGTCTGTGCTCTCTGACGTAAGGCGTGATTTCTCGGGACCCCTTATTGTTGTCGAAGGAGTCTCATTTTCGGCCAGAAGTGATAAATATGTAAAACAAACACGGGCATCTATGTGGATTAAAAATATAATGTGGTTCTCATTTATGAAACACCCTAATACACAAACTTTTACAACTTTTACTGAAATTCAGTACCTATCCAAGAGGTCAAAATATGACCTTTATAAATCATTTCAATAACTTTTGTTTTTTCAACTTGCATCAAAATAGATGGTATTTTTGGAATCTACAGATCATGCTGATTCTAAATATATATACATATATAGGCCCAGGACCAACAGGAGGCCAGCTATGACAATTTGAATATAGCGAGGTCAACCAACAACCGATGACCTCAAAGTGACCTTGGCCATAATTCATGACCTTATTGGTTGGATTGAGATAATATTTGAAAATTCTTGTTCTTTACCCAAAGCCAACCCCTGGACCAAATTTCAGCAAAATTGAAGAGATGGTGTTCATAGCTGGTTGATCTGCCATGGAATCCCCCTAATGACACTTATCAGTTGTAATATCGCTTTAATATTTTCATCAGCAATATTCATGGCAAAAGTAACCTAACCTAACCAATCATCAAGAGCATACAGTTAAAACTAATGAAAATAACAACTTAACCTAACCAATTGTCAAGGGCATACAGTTGACCAAACTGGGTATTCAATTAACCTAACTGGGCATGGGTACCTCATAATGAATTTGGGAGCCAGAAAGGTAAGTAGTACCCCTAACCTAACCTAGGCCTAGATGACATCCCACTCAGACTGGGAGCTTCCACCACAGACAGCCATTCTAAAGTGATTGTTGAATTCAAATTTCAGCCACTGGACCTGCATGGGAGAATCATATGACAATAGGGCAGCTGCTGATTGGCTAATAACAACAACATGACTACATACATCACAGGACAAGATGGTTTGACTAGTGAATAATGGCACAAAAATTTAATAATTTCAAAAATAAATATCTCAATAAATAGGAATTTCCACTGAAATTAGTATAGAATAAAGTATTCTCATTTTGGTTGAAAATAGCAGAAAATTAACTCTCTATCAAAAATGAAAGGGGCATTAAAATGAATATTAACCATAATTTCTAATGCTAAAGTATATGTATATGGTACCATTTGGGTAATTCTACGAGAAATAGACAAATGAAGTACACAGTAACCTCTTCAAAATTCATGAAACTTGGTGTGAGGGTTGGTTTAGGTCCAAATTACAAATTTCTGAATTTTTTTGAAAATTGGTCAAGTTGGTCAAATTTTATGGCTTGACCAAATTTTGGTCAAATGAAAAAACCAATAATTTTTAAACGTAAATATCTCAGCTCCTAATTGTGGTAGTGTAGTACGTCTTAAATGATAAAATATGTAAAATTAACTGTAGTTTCTAAATATGTATAATTTTTTTAGGGTAACAAAAATAAAATTATGATTTTTTGGAAAGTTTTTTTTTTTTTTTTTTGGATTTGGCAGCGAAGATATCATTTTTCGAAAAAAAGACCAGGAATAAAAAATGTTTATTTGATGTATATACACCATAATAAGTAATAAAAAGTCAGCTTATCGACGATTATTATGAAAAAAAAATGACAAAAAAAAATCCTCCAAATTTAATTTTTTGCTTTCTTTCCAGATTTTCAGTATATACCTAATTTTCTAGTATACGTAAATTTACCTAACCCTTAAAATGCCTCAAAACACAAAATTTTGTTGCGATCCTATGAAAAAACACAAGAAGAATTTTCTGTAACATCAAAAAAGTAAACTCTGCCATGGCAGCTGCAAGCTATGGAATTTTGGAAGAAAATCAATTACTATGCAGCAATTGCTATGTCACAATTAAAAAGAAGCCAATTGTATTAGAACATGTTCAACGTTCATCCAGAGAGCCGGAACCTGCACCAATACCTGAGCCAGACATACTTAACGAATGTATATGGAGCAGTAGCGATTCCACGAATCCACCACCATTGGAAGAATTTGTCGTTCAAGACAGGCAATTCAATAAAGATTTGCTCAGCGACAATATTTTACCTTTATTTGATGAAAGCCCTATTAAAACAGGTAATAAAACAATAGAGACTCCGTTCAGGACATTTGTTTCTTAATGCCAAATTCGTAGTTTTCTGTTTTTAAATATTAGCATCAGCACTTGAATACATATATACAAAATATTTGATATTTGATTATTTCACGCAACCTAAATTTATGAATTTGTTTTACAGCTGGATTGAAGCCGGGACAAAAACAGATAAAGGCTTCTACGAAATTCAGATCGACAAGGAAAAGGTTAAACGAAGTTTTGAAGCTGCTTATGGGGCTCCTATTGACTATTCTGAAGCTGGTCCATCCAAAAAAAGTTGTTTGGAAGATGATTTAGAGAGGCAAGACTACTTTTCGGACATAGTTATTGAAATTTGACATTTTAAATTAAATTTAATACAGTCATCGAAGTATATACTAAATTAAGTTTTATCTGTTTACATTTTTATAATCGGACAATATATACATATATTTTATGAAAAGTTTAATTAAAAATATACTAATTAAACTTAATGTCAAATACACTTTATTTCAGGTATCAAAAGGTTATGGAAGAATTAAAGGAGAAATTTCAAGCAAGTAACGATCGCAATCTTAGGTTACAAATACTATCATTGTATCCCTATCCCATTGAAAAAACTGCTGACTTCTTTGGAGCAACAAAGTATATGGTGCGTAAGAGCCGCAATCTTCAAAAACAGTTTGGGATTCTTCCTAACATTCCAAACATGACGAAAGGGAAGGTCGTCACAGCTGAAATGAAAAAAATCATTCGGAGTTTTATGAAAATGACGAATATAGTAGGATGTGCCCGGGAATCAAAGATTATAAGTTTGCAATAAATGAAGAGGGTGAAAAAATAAAAAAACAAAAAAGACTGGTATTGTGTAACTTGAAAGAGTTATATGCTGAATATGCAAAAAATGATGAAAATCCCAAAATAGGCTTTAGTACCTTTGCTCATCTTCGACCGTCGTGGTGCGTGCTTGCGGGACAAAGCGGAACTCACAGTGTCTGCGTATGTACGCATCACCAAAATCCGAAACTACAAATATCAGCGTTAGGCATTAAAGATTTAGACTACAAAAAATTAATGTCTTTATCCATCTGCGGCATGGACAATGAAGATTGTATGATGCACCGATGCAAAAGATGCCCGCGAGAGGTCGGAATCAAAAATTATTTGGAAAGTTTGGACTTCATGGCGATGGAAGAGATAAAATATAAACAATGGGTGTCCGTCGATCACTGTATGTTAAAAGATATCACCGAAACTCCAGAGGAATACGTGGAATCGCTCACCAAAAAAATTGCACAACTGACAAGACACCACTTCACGAATAAATGTCAGTCGAGTTACTTCAAAAATCTAAAAGAAACTCTGCCCGAAAATGAAGGTGTTTTGGTGGGCGATTTCGCGGAAAACTTCTCATTCATCGTACAAGATTGTGCCCAGGGGTTTCATTGGGAGAACTCGCAATGTACAGTGCACCCATTCGTTTATTATTCCAAAAACAATGCAGGAAAACTAATTTGCAAAAGTTACTGCTTCGTTTCAAACCGTCGCAGGCATGATACAATTCTGGTTCATAGTTTTCTCAAAAAATTAATCCTGTGCATCCAACAACAAAATTCAAACCTAACTAAAATTCATTATTTCACAGATGGATGCGCGGCTCAGTATAAGAATAAAACAAATTTTCTAAATTTATGCCATCATTTCGAAGACTTCAAAATTCATGCTGAGTGGAATTTTTTCGCGACATCCCACGGGAAGAATGCCTGCGACGGTATTGGCGGAATGGTAAAAAGAGCAGTCGCCAGAGAAAGCTTACGACGGCCTCTCGACCATCAAATCTTAACAGCTGAGGACTTCTACAATTTCTGCTCTCAAGAATTCCTAACCGCTATTGACTTTTTTTACGTCTCTGAGGCAGAAGTTGTAGATGTAGAGCTTTCTTTGCAAAAACGTCTGAGTGAACCTATTACTTCTATCAAAGGTACTCAACAATTACATCATTGCTGTCCCAATTTCCAAGAATTCGTTGAAGGTTTATCCACTCTCTCAGAGTGCACAGTCAGTCGAAATAAGAGAGCTCATTAGAGTTTCTGCTTCGGATCAAGAACATAATACTGTCTCTCAACGCAAATTGAAACAGGCTCTTTTGTGGGTTGTATGTATGAAAATAAACTATGGCTCGGATTAGTCCAGTCCTTTGACTGTGAATATGATGATTTTCTGATAAAATTTCTCCATCCTTCGGGCGTATGTCCCTCATACATTTTTCCTGCGCAAGATGATGTTTGTCACGTTCCAACAGAAAATATATTTGGGAGTATGAAGCAAGTTTACGAGGAGGAACAAGAATACAATACATTTTCTGCTTCAAGAATTAAATAACTTTTCAAAGAAAATAAAATAAATTCTATCGAATGTATACTATTTAAGATTGTCTATATAATATTTCTAAAATTTTTATCTAAGATTTGTGTATCTACTTAATAGTTATAAAAATCTTTTCAAATTCTTTTTTCTTTTATATTATTATTAGTGTCTAAATTTGGATTCACTGGATGAGAATACTGTCTCTTAATTCATTCTCAAAGACTTGTGTACGTGGTATTAGGAAGAGTATTTTATACTCTGATAAGCGCTTTATAAATTAAACATTATTATTGTCAATATATTTTGTCCCTAAATATAAGAGGTTTATGTATGTACATTGTACATATATTTTAAAAGATTTTTTCTCCTTTGGTTTATCTACATGTATTTTTATATGATTGAAATTGTCTTTTTTGGACCAACAAGCCTATAATAAATCTTCGTCGTCTGAAAAAAAAATTTATTACTTAATTTCAAACTCAGTTTTCAGCCTTATAATAAACTATAAGCTGACTTTTTATTACTTATTATGGTGTACATACATCAAATAAACATTTTTTATTCTTGGTCTTTTTTTCGAAAAATGATATCTTCGCTGCCAAATCGCAAAAAAAAAAAATTGACATTTTTTCCAAAAAAATCATAATTTTATTTTTGTTACCCTAAAAAAATGATACATATTTAGAAACTACAGTTAATTTTACATATTTTATCATTTAAGACTTATTATGCTACCACAATTAGCAGCTGAGATATTTATGTTTGAAAATTATTGGTTTTTTCATTTGACCAAAATTTGGTCAAGCCATAAAATTTGACCAACTTGACCAATTTTCAAAAAAATTCAGATTTTTGTAATTTGGACCAAAACCAACCCTCACACCAAGTTTCATGAATTTTGAAGATGGTGGAGTGTACATTTGGCACTTTCATTTGTCTATTTGTCCTGGAATTACCTATTTATTCCAAAAATGGGGCCACTAAATGGAAAAAGTGCCATTAAATCCATATGTAATAAGGAAATAGCCTATACATAAGTGAATGAAATATATACACAGGTTTGTAATCCTACAAAATTTCTATATCATTACATCAGTTGAATCATGATTGTGGGCAGAGCATCACTGATTCTGTCTCTGACCTGTGTCTGGAGAGTAAAGTTTTGCAAAGTTTTAACTAAACTTAATGTAAGAAATTTCTCTCTAAAGTGAATTAGCCCAAGACTTTGAAATATTATACATTTTACATTTCATTTGGAAAACATGAAGTCACTGGGGCCTATCGAGGCTATTCAAATCATGAGCTATATTATATCATAATAATAAAAGGTAATTATTGAATGTTTCACCAATACTGAAATTATCCAAAATACATTTTTCTAATGTATTTTGGTGTGTTCTGTTCAAATATGACCTTCATATCTTGCGCAAATGAGCTGAAACAAGGTTATGAATCTGTTGGTGAAACATTCAATAATAACCATAATAAAATCTTGCAAAACATCAATTATGTACCATACAAGAATTTTTCACAAGGTATAAAACTTTAACAATTTGGAAAGCAAGAATTTTGGCAGGAAATGGGTGTCACACAAGAATTTTGCAGATTCCAGTCTAGGATAAATGATATAGCCTAAAGCTATATTTTATAATCAATAGGCCTAACTTAGCTTAAATGATATCCAATCCACCAACCAGGCCTATACTAGGTCATTATGCAGAAAATGACATGGCCTGAAGTTGAATTAAAAAATATATTTTTGTAGTGTATTTTGGTGTGCTCTGTTCAAATATAACCTTCATTTCTTGTGCAAATGAACAGAAAAACGTGTTTGGGCCAAGCAATGACAACTGTATTTCTGTTCATTTGCACAAGAAATGAAGGTCATATTCAAACAAAACACACCAAAATACACTTGAAAAATATATTTTTGACATTTTATACAATAAAGCATAACCTAACATGTTTATATTACGAGATCTCATAAACAACGCATTACCACAGGAAATGTTCAAAACACCTCAAAATTAACCAGAAAAGTTTGCTCTTGTCATTTTCGTTTAAACTAACGAAAATATCACGACTTAACCTAACCAATTATCAAGGGCATTCAATTAACCTAACCGGGCATTCAATTAACCTAACCGGGCATTCAATTAACCTAACCGGGCATTCAATTAACCTAACCGGGCATTCAATTAACCTAACCGGGCATTCAATTAACCTAACCGGGCATTCAATTAACCTAACCGGGCATTCAATTAACCTAACCGGGCATTCAATTAACCTAACCGGGCATTCAATTAACCTAACCGGGCATTCAATTAACCTAACCGGGCATTCAATTAACCTAACTAGTTACTATTGGTTATTTCACCTAAATATCTTCTGATCTTTTCATATTAGGCACTCGCTGTCACATTTCAGGCAAGTTAAGGATGAGAGAATAATGCTGTAATTGATAAAAACATCCAATGCTTTGTCTTCATCTAGGGCACATGACGAATCAAGTTCTCAAAGTTGGAACTATAATTCTATCACAAACAACATGAAACTGAATCTAATTAGAAAAAAAATATAGCCAGAACAGAAAAACAAACTAATTAAATTGCAGAGTAGCGAAAAAAAATAGCCCAAGATTATACTCGTCGGACCAAAAATTAGTGTATTTATATATATATTATTAGTATCATAATGTTCACCATTAATATGCATTTGCACAAAAAATGAGTGACAAATTCGAATAAAGCGACTAAAACTACCTCATAAGTTATTTTGATTTACAGGTCCAGCCCATGTCATTTAATACCTATTGGGTATTATTATAGTTTCAACCACAATTTGATTACTGCATATTTGATGTGCTGTTTAGCTGTATCTCTTCATTTCAGACAACTTTTTCTAATACTACTTCCGTCATAAATGGATAATAACGGAGATAATAAATATAATAATTTTTGGTCCGCCATATTGTCTCAGTCTAGCCATGGGTACAGTGTATGAAGGTTGTGCTCTTACTCCGTTTGAAGTGATTCATAAATTTTTTAAGAATAACATTGACTCATTAGGTTAATTGAATGCCTGGTTAGGGCAACTGTACACCCTTGACGATTGGTTAGGTTGTCATGATATTTTCGTTAGTTTAACAATTTATTTTTTAAACTAATTTATAGCCAGATTCTGAAGGAATCGTTTTGTGGACCGATTCTGAAGGAATCGTTTATCTTATCACTCTGTCATAACCCCAACCCAACTCAATCCAATGGACTGGATTGAGTTGGGTTAGGTTATGAAACTTATGTTTTTCCTATATTTTTTGAGGTGATTCACTCGAATTTGACATCCATTTCCACCGCAAATCACTCATTTTTCATAAGTTTCATGTTCAAAATGAATTGGGGCCGAAACTGCAAATTTACCAGGTTTGGTTCCTAGGTTTTCTGTTGGTTTCTGATGTGATTCATCTGAAAATGACACTCATTTCCATTGCAAATCACTCATTTTTGATCCCCCCCACCCAAAAACCCTGATTTCTCACGCATTCCTATTGTGCGCATTCCTATTGTGCTGGGGTGGAATCACAAAAATGAGTAATTTGCGACGGAAATGAATGTCATTTTTGGATGAATCACATCAGAAACCACCAGAAAACCTAATTTTTATTTTTCAAAACGAGTTGTAGTTGAAACTATAAATTTACCACATATTGACCCTATACTGGGCTATGTAAGCTTAAATGAACTGGGATCTATGCTAGTGTAAAAAGGAAAAAAAATTATAGCCTAATTAACACATACCTTAGCTGGAGGTGCTTGAACTCTTTCCTTTCTTGGTTTTCCAGATACTTTTATGTCTATTTTCTTATTTGTGTTGTCGTTTACCATACTTATAAAATTCAAACTGCCTGGACACCTGAGGTAACAAAACGAATTTGTAATATTTTAGAAACCAAACTCAGTTAATAGACAATGCTTTGACTAGCTTTCTTACTGAGTGTCTTAGGAATTAAGTTAGGACTAGTCCTAGTAAGAGTTTTAGTAAATTACCTACTGAGAAATTACTGCTATGTCCGATGTTTAAGCTGAAAAATTGTAGGTCTGATTGGACCTTAATTTATATATCAAAATACAGAAATTCTGAGATATTTTGTAAACAGCCCCTTCTCTGGTTTTTTGTTTATATCGTGACGTCATAACAGACTAATTTCAGGAGGTGAAGAAAGAGCCTACTTCTATCTAGTCAGTCCACACTTATACATTTCATACTCTTTGAAATCGAGGAAAAGCCAGTGGGACCATAAATTTAAAAAAGTACCATAGCTATCAAAAGTTTCAGCTTCATACCCAAAGACAGTAAAACTAAATTTGTGAAGCTGCACTCAAACTTTAAAGCCGTTTTTTACTGGCCCGAAGTAGGACTTGACTTCATGTCACATTCTTTCACCGACTTCAAGTCAGATTTGAGGAACCAATAGAACGGGATAATTTGAGTTTGCTGAAGTTACATGCAAACAAAACTCAATTATGTCAACCCTTGGCTAGGCGGCATCTACTTAGTGTACATGGGTCAAAGGCTTAGTCATTTGTCTGGACTGCAGGGCCGCCGAGAGGGCGGGGAAGCCGGGTTAAATCCCCGGGGCCCGGAAAGAGGGGGGGATAAAATCTAAAAATATTAATAAAGCAATTGATTAAATAACAGAGAGGAAATATAATTAATGAACATACATTTTATAGAGATTATCATAGTCAAACTGAAACATAAAATATTATCTGCGATCCACCAATGCCCAAGACCGACTGACAGAGCTGGGAACCATTGTAATTGAAAGCCAGTTAGCCCGCCATACTTTAAATTTCATCAGAATCATTTACCACTTTGCTAGAGAGAAGGCAAAGAAAGTACATTTCTAATTATGAAAATCTTGCAGTAAACAATTGTTTTGCCTGCATGGACTGGTACTGCATTTGTAAATTGTATGGTGATAGAATTAATATAACTGATTCGAAAAATAAAATGGTAATTTTCTTCTGAGTTGTTTATTCATACTGTATGTTTTGAATAGTGACTTGGACTTATAATCAGTTTGCTTGTTATGTACACAAAAAACATTCATAATAAAATACTGAGTAAACAGGGGGGCCCATATACCAATCCTTCCCCGGGGCACGTGGCAGCTCTCGTCGGCCTTGCTGAACTGTCAATACAGGGTAGCAGATCCCAAGTTCAGGCTTCCACAATGAATTCATTTCACTCTAAGATTGAATAAGGCCTAGGTCTGAGCTTGCTCCAGCTTCAAACAATATAGTCTCAAAGTTGCAATGATGCAAGGACAATTTTTTTTTAATTAAAATGTATAAATGCGCAAATTTAATCTATCATATTCTTTTAATATCATTAAAATGTATTTTACAATATAAATTATGTAGTGAATTCTTGAAATTTTTTTTATTTGGCTGATGGCATATTGTTTGTTTACAAAGAATAACCCAGCTTTTGGTCAAGATATCTCTGGAGCTGTGGCTACCGTGTGATCATATCGCAACATTGCTTCTCGCCAATCAGCGAAATTAAGTACCCCTAGACAATGTTCCCTCTAAGGTGTGCGCGTGTGCGCGCGCATACGCGTTGTGAAACCCGCGCACACAGCAAAATAAAATGCGCACAGGCTCAAGCGTATCATGATTCACGACAGTAAATGAAGTAATTTCAAAAATTTCAGTTTAATGAATTCAATAAAGAACAAATTAAGAAACCGCTTGAAAGAAAATCATTTGGACATGCTCATGCGAATTAAAAGTTACCTGAATGATGATGGATGTATTAATCTTCATAGAGTTTATTTGGAATAGGCAAATGCTAAAGATCGTAGGGAGAAATCATAATCATACTTAAATGAAAGGCACTTTCATTTAATGTTATTTTGATTATATTTTATTTTATTGAATTTTACTATTTTTTATTTTAGTCCTATTTTGTGAATGGATAAAATCCTGTACTAATCTTGATAGTCTATTTTAAATTGCTAAATGCTAAAAATTGTTTTGAGAAATGATAACTAAACTAGTCATTTTCAATTAATGTTATTTTGATGATATTTTATTTCTTTATTTTGTTGAATTTTATTTTACTATTTTTTATTTTATTCATATTTTTAGAATGGATAAAATGTTTTCTTTTTTAAGAATATCTAATATTGTAAACAGCTTTTTAATATCCATTTAATAGTACCCTAATGATCAAGCTATCACCTTATGGAAATAATATTTATTAAGTATTTAATATTTATATATATTTAATTTTGAAGATAATAGCGCTCAGAAAAGTTTGCACAATTTTTCACCATGAATCTAAATGTATGCACAACGAAAATTTCTTGCGCACACGGACTAAAAAAAATTAGAGGGAACATTGCCCCTAGATCTGAGTAATAGTCAGCTAATTATCTTTAAACTTTTTACAAACTAATGAAGTAAGTTACATTACTTGAGCTGAAATACACATTATTTACAGAATTTACAAACTGTCTTACGAAAGTGTTAATTTTTTCCTTAGAACTAACTAAGGAGCTACAATTTACCACACCATATAGCAAGTCATTCCATAAATCTACTAAACTATGATATTTCTAAAGGGCCGTTCACAATTATCGATCCAAACTGAATTGTTTGTGAACTCGGTATTAATATTATAGTGTGACAGTTTTGGATTCTACATTGTTAGTACGTTTCCTTTATTCTAATAATGCTAAATTCCAAATTTTTTTTTAAATTTGAGAGTGTGGATATTAACTTGCATATCTCTAGTTTTTCAATACACTACATTGTAAAAAAATCAACATTTTTCTTTGTACATTTTTTGGGAGGGGAGGGATTTTTGAAAAAGTGTACACTTTTGGGGGAAGGGGGGGTCTTGAAAACGTGTACTCTTTGTACACTTGTGAAAATGTTGATAATTGTGAACGGCCCCTAAAAATGTATATTTGTAGATCGAGTCTACAAGTCCGTTTTCTATTTTTTTTTATTATTATCATTATGCCCTCGAGTTCTGCCAAACTCTAAGAAGAAAAAGTGACTTGCCTCTAAAGTATCCAAACATTTTGAACAGCTGCATCAAATCTCCCCTCAAACAACGACTCTGAAAACTAAACATGCTCAATTCCTTTAATTTTTTATTGTATCCCAATTGTAATGTATCTTTATATTGGGGTATTCATATTGATGACAAATGTTCCATTAGTTTTAATTACAATTGTTGTTTGTCTGAATATTGCGTTTTCGATTGCTGATTATAATTGGTGTTTTGTTGTTTCAGGTGTGTTGAATTTTTGTTGAATAAAGCTTTGGTCTCAAAGTTTTATTTCCTCATAACAATTTATTCAACAAAAATGAATCCGAGTCCGACGCTACGCCCTGACAAGCTCGAGGTTACTCCCTCCTCACCTGATGCTGCTCGGGTGTTCAAGCACTGGCTCTTTGTGTTTGAATGCTTCACGAGCTCGATCGACGGGCCTGACGCTACACGACTCGGACACCTGGCCAATTGCCTTTCAACCGAGAACTTTGATGTCATCTCGGAATGCCGGACTTTGGAAACCGCTCTCAACGCTCTCAAGGCGGCTTTTATCCAGCCTCCGAACGAGGTGGTCGCTCGTCATCGTCTGGCTACTCGTCGTCAGATTGAGGGGGAATCCGTCAGTGGCTACCTCAGAGCTCTCCAGAAGTTGAGCTCAGACTGCAACTTCCAGAGTGTCTCAGCTGAAGCTCACCGGGACCTCTACATTAGGGACGCGCTCATCACTGGCCTCTCATCCTCGCTTATACGCACTCGCCTGCTTGAAAACAGGTCTCTGACGTTGACGGCTGCATTCGATCAAGCCAGGGCATTGGAAATCGCAGCCACTGATGCCCGTACGTACTGTGAGATGCCTGTAGCTGTCGTAGAGTCCAAGGACCCTGGACTTACTGAGCAGGATTTGGAAGCTTGCGCCTCTACTCTGAAGAAGGGGACCTGCTTCTTCTGCGGTGGACTGCGGCATCCTCGTATGCGATGCCCTGCCAGAGATGTCATCTGTCTGAAATGCGAGAAGAGTCACTTCGCAAAAGTTTGCCGCTCTTCATCATCTAAAGCGAGTGGCTGCTCCTCTGCCACTCTAGCGGCCACATTTGAAGGTTTGCGGAGTTCTGTCGTCGAAGTGCTAATCGATGGGCTACCTACTAAAGCGCTCATCGATACAGGGAGTTCTGAGAACTTCATTTCGACCTCCACCTGTCATCGACTTAAATTAAATGTTTCCGATTATTCAGGAATAATATCTATGGCCTCCT
This sequence comes from Bathynomus jamesi, assembly GCA_023014485.1. NCBI lineage: Eukaryota > Metazoa > Arthropoda > Malacostraca > Isopoda > Cirolanidae > Bathynomus > Bathynomus jamesi. The sequence goes on along the minus strand of JAJOZX010001171.1, from coordinate 254,937 downwards.
CTTCACTCAAGACGCCAGTAACCAGATGCTGCACTGCTTCCCTTGAAGTGCAAGGCCGCGTCTACCCTCAAGCCCGTCTCCTCGTCCTTCCCGAACTCTGTTCCGAGGTTATTCTGGGCCTCCCCTTTCTGAAGGAGCATTCCCATGTCAAGATCTCCTACGGGGGCGCTCTCCCAAACCTCGAAATCTGTGGCCTCGCTACCCTAAACGTGAATCCCGTTAAGGTGTTCACTCACCTGACCCCTGATTGCCGGCCTATCGCTACCAAATCTCGGCGCTTCGGATCAGCGGATGCCGAGCTCATCCGCTAGGAAATCGATCGCCTGCTGTCGGAGGATGTGATCGAGAGCAGCGACTCACCTTGGAGGGCTCAGGTCGTTGTCGTCAACCAGGGAAAAAAAAGTTAGTAGTCGACTACTCTCAAACCATAAATAAATACACTCTATTAGATGCTTATCCCCTACCTAATTTGGACGATCTCGTCAACAAAATATCATCTTATAAAATATTCAGTTCAATCGATCTTAAGAGCGCATATCACTTAATCCCCCTCTCTGAAGAGGACCGCCCCTACACCGCCTTTGAAGCTTGTGGTCGTCTTTTCCAGTTTAAACGCTTGAGTTTCGGCCTCACGAACGGGGTGGCAGCATTTCAAAGAATCATGAACGAGATCATACATCAAGAGGGATTGGAAGGCACCTTCGCTTACCTCGACGATCTGACGATTTGTGGTTCCACTCGAGAAGAACATGACCGCAATCTAGATAAATTTTTCCGAGTCGCTCAGAAGTACAATATGACTTTAAGTAAAAATAAATGCGTCTATGCCGTATCCACCATTCGCCTATTGGGGTACGAAATCGGTAATAACGAGTTGCGATCGGATCCTACTAGGCTTGAATCGCTAAAACAGATGCCTCTCCCTACTTCACAGAAAAGCCTTTCTCGGTTGACCGGACTGTTCGCTTACTACTCTCGCTGGATTCCTAAGTTCTCCGAACGAATTCGCCCTTTAGTAGAGGCTACCTTCCCCCTATCAACCGACGCCTTATCAGCCATCTCAGGATTGAAGGAAGCAATATGCGATGCTGTAAAGACCAGAATCGATGACAAATTACCGTTCACTATCGAGACCGACGCCAGTGATTCTGCTATCGGCGCTACGCTGAACCAAGAAGGACGCCCCGTCGCATTCTTCACCCGCTCACTGAATCGCGCCGAAAAGAACCACAGTGCGATAGAGAAGGAAGCTTACGCCATCGTTGAATCTGTGCGGAAATGGCGCCACTTTCTGTCAGGGAAACGTTTCTCGATAGTAACTGATCAACGTTCGGTGGAGTTTATGTTCAATCAGCAGCATAAAAGCAACATAAAAAATGAAAAGATACTAGGATGGCGAATAGAACTCATGCCCTACTCTTTTGAAATTCGCTATCGACCGGGTAAATTTAACGCTGCAGCAGATGCCCTCTCGCGACAGTTCTGTGCTGCTACTAGTCTCTCTGACCTTAAGGGTTTGCACAACTCTCTCTGCCACCCCGGCGTGACGCGGCTGCTTCACTTTATACGGGCGCGTAACCTTCCTTATTCGATCGACCAGGTGAGAAGTGTCGTCTCTTCCTGTGAGACCTGTCGTCGATTAAAACCTCAATTCCATAGCCCTAAGCCCGGTACCCTCATTCAAGCCATGCGGCTTTTAGATAGATTAAGCCTGGATTTTAAAGGCCCCTTACTGTCCAATACTCCTAACAGATATCTTTTAATAATCGTCGACGAATTTTCACGCTTCCCTTTCGCTTTTCCGTGTCGTGAGATGTCAGCTTCTGTCGTCATTAATTGCCTTACTACCCTCTTCTCCATCTTCGGTCTTCCCTGCTACCTCCATTCCGATCGGGAATCCTCTTTTATGTCTGGCGAACTAAGATCATTCCTATTCAATCTCGGTATCTCTACAAGTAAATCCATTCCTTATCATCCGACCGGAAATGGCCAATGTGAACGGTATGTGGGCATCATCTGGAAGACGATACTCCTCGCCCTCGAGACGAAGAAGTTGGACAGACGCGATTGGGAAGCCGTATTGCAGGACGCCCTTCATTCGGTGCGCTCTCTCTTGTGTACTGCGACTAATGCTACGCCTCACGAGCGCCTCTTCGCGTTCCCTCGCAACACCTCTAGCGGGCAGAGTGTACCATCGTGGCTAATGACCCCTGGCCTAGTCCTTCTCAGAAGGCAGAGAAGAACCAAAGATGAACCGCTCGTCCAGGAAGTCGAATTAATAACAGCCAACCCTCAATTCGCTCATGTCCGTTTCCCTAACGGCCGTGAAGACACTGTCTCCGTTCGAGATCTTGCGCCCTCAGCTGATTCCCCGCTAGATTCCCCTCCAGACTCTCCCGATCAAACGGCGCCCGTTCCTGTAGTCCCTGAATTACCCCTTGTAACCCCCGATCGTAATGTGACCGTAAATGAAAGACCCTCGTCGCCCCAGCAGCCGCCTGAACTTGAGACGAGTACGCCTTCGACCCCTACTCCGACAACGCTCCCTCGCCGATCGAGCCGTGTTCGTAAACCCGTTGATAGACTAAATTTATAGAACTGTATGTTGGGTTTTTATGAATACTTTAGCATTGTGTATATTCTTTTATTGAGGGGGGCGAGTGTAATGTATCTTTATATTGAGGTATTCATATTGATGACAAATGTTCCATTAGTTTTAATTACAATTGTTGTTTGTCTGAATATTGCGTTTTCGATTTCTGATTATAATTGGTGTTTTGTTGTTTCAGGTGTGTTGAATTTTTGTTGAATAAAGCTTTGGTCTCAAAGTTTTATTTCCTCATAACACCAACCTCTTTACGCTTGGTTGCCCTACCTTCAAGCGTATCTATATCGTGCCTATGGTGAAGAGGAACAAACTTGAACGCAGTGTTCTAAGTGAGACCTAATACAAGAATTATATAATCTACAGATGAATTCCTTTGTACTTTTGTAACTTATGAACATTTTTTCTGAATTTATTTGTGATTAGCCGATACAGTTCATTTAACTGAAATTCGTCACAGCCTCAAATAATTTTGGGATCCCTGTTCGTTTCTTAATTTGTGTTGTCGCTTCTGTCTCATACAATCACTATATTCCATTGATTTCATTCATTTGGACAACTCCGCCTCAGTGCCCTCAGTTGGACGAAGGACATAAAACAGATCAACCAACCAAATCATTTGGCTAGTCTGTGTCGTCTGCTTATGACGTAATATGTAAACAATGAAGCAGGTCGACGAAACATTTTCGTTGCTTCAAGTCTTGAATTTACTAATAGTGAGAGACCCTAAAAGTGGGCTAGTTCTACTACATTGATAATCTTGCTCTCAAGGAAGCTATTCTGCTTTTAAGTTATCTAATCTTTGGGAAAGAGATAACGTCCGAGAAGCTTATTTCTCACGACGTCGGGGATGAGTCTATTCCAAGGGTCACCTGAGCAAGAGCAAAACTATTAGACGCCCAACTCTTGAACCGAAACCGGTGACCGGGAGCGAACTAGCGCCACACCACTTGGAGTCTGCCACAGTAATGATTATCTTCTGGGCGCCCATCTAATCTTAGACAAAACATTATAAAAACCAGTTCGATTTTCAATTTCAGTTTTTGCAAAAAAAATATCAGTTTCAATTTTTCTAAAACCAATAATATTCGTTTTAGCACACGTCGGTGTTTTTCGATTAAAACGTATTTTTCTGGTAAATTTTTAGTTGTTTTGCACGAATCTGACATCCATTTCCTGTGCAAACGTGTATTTTTTGAGATATCTTCACTTGAAAATATCTAGTTTTTATCTGGTGATTTCACCATTTTTTAATTTTTTCACTCCTCAGTAGCTGTATTCACAGTATGTTGATTTTTTCACTCTTCATTTAGTTGTTAGCCTTATGTATTTGCATTATGTTGTGCTCTTCCTAGGTTAGAATAGGTTAGGTTATTCACTGGGGAATGATGAAAACATTTTTGTTTAATTTTTAGTCATTTTGCATGAATTTGATAAATGTTTTCGGTAATTACTCGTTTTTTGACCCACTCTCTTTTTATAATGAGAGCAAACGTTTCTGGTCAATTTGGAGGTGCTCTGCACGAATCTGCCATCCGTTTCCTGTGCAAATGCGTAGTTTTTGAGATATTGTCATCTTGAAAACTACACATTTGCACAGGAAACGGATGGCAGATTCATGCAAAACACCTCAAAATCGACCAGAAAAGTTTGCATTCATGCTAAACACAACCTAACCTAACTTAGCCTAACCTAACTTAGCCTAACCTAACTTAGCCTAACCTAACTTAGCCTAACCTAACTTAGCCTAACCTAACTTAGCCTAACCTAACTTAGCCTAACCTAACTTAGCCTAACCTAACTTAGCCTAACCTAACTTAGCCTAACCTAACTTAGCCTAACCTAACTTAGCCTAACCTAACTTAGCCTAACCTAACTTAGCCTAACCTAACTTAGCCTAACCTAACTTAGCCTAACCTAACTTAGCCTAACCTAACTTAGCCTAACCTAACTTAGCTTAACCTAACTTAGCCTAACCTAACTTAGCCTAACCTAACTTAGCCTAACCTAACTTAGCCTAACCTAACTTAGCCTAACCTAACTTAGCCTAACCAGTCACCTTATTTTGGAGGATATAGTTCTGCAATTGCAGTAAGGAAGTGATGCAGAACTGTAGAATCGTCAGGATGTTCTGCCAGGAACAAGTATCGTGCGAAATATTTCCGGTAATGAGGATGTCTATTCCCAGCACGTAAAACCCACAATTTCACATCCTTCCATTTTTTTTACGGCACCTAAACACCTTCGAGTCTTGTCTTAAAATACAGGCAGTATTACATTTAGGGCAAATCACGGATGTCGGAATTATGCCGTGATTGGAAAAAACATCTAAACTTTTATCTTCATCGAGGCCAACAAGGCGGATTAGGTCTTTGAAATCAAGTTCACAAGATTGACACGTCATACCAGTAGAACAAAAATTACCACACTAACTAGAAACAGAAAGAAGTAGCTAGCCAAAGCAAGAAAAAGTAGCCAAAAAAAGCCAAGAAAAATCTCCAAAAAAGGTAGTCCAAATAAACAAACCAACCGAAATTTATATACATATATATTAGAAAGTAGAAAATATATTTTTTAAAAAAGTATATTTTATACAAATTTGTACAAGATAATATATATATTTTCTTATTCAGCTTTGATTAGTTATTCAATATATATTGCTGTTATAGCTGGGTATGACTGGGTCAAAAAATGAATATTAATCATGTTTTCTGTATAAATGCGTAGTTTTTGCGATATCTTCAAGTGATATCTCAAAAACTATACATTTGCACAGGAAACAGATGTCAGATTTGTGCAAAATGACTAAAAATTGACCAGAAAAATATGTTTTTGTCAAAAAACACTGATGTATATGTTTAAAACCTCTTACCCCTGGCATAATTTTTCACTTTTTGACCTATATTGAAGAATATTCCATTTATACAGGACTTATTCTACATTCAGGTTTTTTGATGACAAATCTTTATTAACTTATAATATTTTATTTAATAATGTACAATATTAGGAAAATTAATTAAGTACAACAATATATTCAGAAGAAAAAATTAGAGGCATAATAAATGTATTAAAATTTAATTCACTTTTTCATTGTTCCTTATCATATCAAAAGGGAAGAAATTTTCAATGTTTTTGTCAAAAAATACTGATGTGTGCTAAAACGAATATTTACCAAAACAAAATATCAGTTTTGATTTTTATTTTAGTTTTTTCACTTTGTTTATGATTTTATATCAACATTTTCACTTTGTTAATGATTTTATATCAACATTTTCACTTTGTTTATGATTTTATATCAATATTTTCACTTTGTTCATGATTTTATATCAACATTTTCTTAGTTGCAATAAACTCAAATATTTAATATTCATATCAATGAGTTATATATTCCTTATGATACCTTTTATTAGTGATTTAACTTTGTATTATACTGTAAGGTGTAATTATTATTCTTTGTCAGTAAGATTGATCTTTTGCATTTGAAAGCTTCAGATGAACTGATACTTAAAAATTAAGCTGCATGCTTAATGTCACAAATTGTCTAATACTTTTTACTTTTGTGTTAATTCATTTCTCATCTTCGGGTAAAATCCTTTACCTTGAAGTGCTTCTGCCTCAAGTGTGTGCTGCTTCCACAAAGTCTGCTCAGTGCCTCCTGAGGTGTGGCCACAACGCAGTCACCACCCTTCTTTTCTCTTGCTCTTGCCATATGATTTGGTCCACTATTGAATTTGTAAGGGCTGGTCTGGCAGAGGAATACCTTGGCACTGTGGGTTGGTTGGGTATGGTATGTTGGCTAGAAACGTGTCCAAATGTTTTTTAAAAGTATCTACTGGGACTGCACTTATATCTCAAGGTACTGAGGCAAGGAGTTAAACAGGCGAGAACCCTGCCTAGAGATACTATTATATTGAAGGGTTTCGATCCTTTTCAGGCTGTTTGGCAGGAGGTGATGTTTTTTGACACATTCTGCCAGTTCTTGTCAAGGTAGGCACAATTGGTTCGGTAGCCTATTGGGGACAACTAAAAGCCCTTGTAGAATTTTCCAGGTGTAGATCAGGATGTATCTCTCAAAACTCTTCTCTATGGAATAAAGGTCAAGGTCTCTGAGCCTATCCTAGTAGTTTAATTTGTTTTTATTCACCTGTTGCTCATCAGGTTGTTTAATATATGAAGTGAAGGTTCTTTGTAGGCTCTCAATTTTTTGCAATTTATTCTGTTTGTGGGGAAACCATAACCAGTAGTCGATGTGTGGAAGAACAAGTGATTTCTACAGGGTAAGCATGGTCATACTGTCCCTAGTTCTGAGTGTCCTCAGTATATATCGTATTAGTTGTTTGCATGATGAGGTTATTTTGTCAATGTGCCTGTTGAATGTTACATCTTCAGATAATATAACCCCTAGATCCTTTACATGATCAGTTTGTACAATATCGTTTCCTGTGGGTCCAATATAGTTGAATTGTTCTTTTGGGCATTTATTTGGTCCATACTTGGTTCAAATTTGTCTTCATTGAAGGCCATATTGTTTGCATCTGCCCATGCATATATAGTTTGGAGATCTTTTTGTAGCTCTGCACAGTCTTCTTTTTCTGTAATTTGCCTTAGAATTCTGGTATCATTCACAAATGACAAGAGAGTGCTTCCTTCCTAGGTTACAGTTTATATTGTTTAGCATTATAATGAATAGAATTGGTCCCATTACTGTACCTTGTGGCACTCCACTAATCACTTCTTTTCCTTTAGATCTTGCTCCATTTACAATTGTTATTTGTTTTCTGTTAGAGAGAAAGGCATGGATCCATTTTCCTATTTTTCCACAAATTCTGAGTTCTTTTAGTTTATGGAATAATATTTCATGGTCAACATTGTCAAAAGCTTTTGCAAAGTCTAGATAGATGACATCAACATTGTGGTTTTCTCCCAAATATTGTAGGATTGTGTTGCAATGGTCTTAAGTTCAGCAAGACAGGATCTCTTTTGTCTTTGAAGCCATGTTGAAAGTCTTCTGAGAGATGTTCATTTTCTATAAAATTGATAATGTGGCTTTTCAAGACTCTCTCAAATATTTTGATAATATGGGAAGTCAAGGATATGGGTCTATAGTTCTTGACTTCCTTTCTTTTGCCTCCTTTGTAGATTGGGGTAATATTTGCTTGTTTCATGATTGGTGGTATTCTACTGGTGTCTAGTGAGGATCTCCACAGGATTTTCAAAGGCAGAGATAAAGTACTGATATGTTTGCATTCCTTAACCCTTTTGCTGCGTCGCAGTTTGGAAATAACTTACTACTAACAGTGCAGTTTTGATGGTAAAAAAATAAAATATGAAATTCAAACATTTTATTACATTTTTGCAATTATAAACTTATATAGCATTTGAAAAGTAAAATAAAAATATTAAAAAATAAAAAAATAATGAATTACTTTTTAATTCTTAAATGCGGAAGTCGACTATTGTCGACTGTATTACAATTTTCAACAGCATCACTGCGGTGAGCGACTTTAGTCACACCCTTTTTCTGACCTAGTTATTTGTTTCAGAACAGCGGCATACCTTTTTGTATACTTTCTTTGTGTGAAAAATTTCAAAACAAGGGACAACACATAATGCTGGTGTTTGAGGGCATTTGTTGCAAACATATGAGGTTTGTTTTCTTTTACACTCTCCCTTTCCTTTTTTGCTACATTTACTTGGAAGTATACTGCAAACAACACAGTTCAGCTTCATTTTTTTGTCTTCATTGCATACTGGAAAATGCCTCTCAACTAACCTATTTTCCATTGGTGTGTCCTCACCTTCCTTTTTCCTTTTATTTGGATTGCCGCGAGTGGCATAACCTTCGAGCATACCATTTACTACTTCTCTGAATTTTTGGGGCAACATTTTGTCATTGGGGTTTTGAATATTATAACAGATATTGCTGTTTACCAAAGCTACTTCGACTATAAAATGCCATATAGTTTGGTACCATTTCTTTGATTTTCTCTTGAAAGGATACGTAGAACACAGTTGGTCGAATTTATCTACTCCCCCCATGAATTGATTATAAGCTTGTTGGATAGCAGGTTTATGAACCACTTTCTTTCCTATCTTTGAATTCACTTCAACTGGAGATATTCCTGTGTTGCCTACATTTGAAATCATGTTCACCTTTCCTGTATCTTGCCAGGAGGTAGCAATAAGTGATTTATTATAGTTTATCCATGTGGTTGGCAGATCACCTTTTTTTCCTTCCTTACATTAATTCTTTTCCATTTTAGTGGGCCTCCTACCTCCTCACCAGCATCTATATCAGTAAGTTCATCCTCTTCAGAATTCTCATTTGAAGAATTTGATTGTTCTACTTCTTCATCCTCTCCGTCTGTAGAGGAACTATCTGAATCAGTAGCAGAAATCAATGCTTGAATCATTTCATTTGAAAGGCTTTGCTTTTTCATCATGCTGGGGTATAAATCTGTAATATGAATGCAGTAGTTACTCAAAATGATTATTGAAAATAGTTTGGGAATGGTCAAAGTTTATATAATATATAATCGTAAATTATATAAAAGCTTCTTCAAACTTGTTATAATAGGACTCATTTCAGAGCTAGGCTAACGTGTTTGCTTTGTACATGAAGTGAAATAGTTTATAAAGTAAATGTTAACAATTGGAAAGCATAATATAAAACTATATAAGTATGATATGAACATGTAAAAATATATATAAAATGTAAAATGCAATAAGTATTCATTATAAAAATGACATAATAGAAAAACATGAATGCGAACTTACAGCGAATCTTCGCTCATAATGACAGCTGCATACTGCCTCAAATCTAGCAAGCACTGACGTATATACTCCAAGCAAGCAAAAAAAAAAATGACTCAAATCTGAGTCTTGAGACTATTGTCGATTGTAGCACTGAAAGGAAAAATTATTTCAGCAGTGTGGACTTTAGTCGATTGTCGCACTGAATGGTTAACTCTATTTGGGCGACAAATGTCGATCACCGCAGCAAAAGGGTTAAAAATCTTGGCTCCAATTCCATCTGGACCAGGGGCTGGACAGTAAATTAAAGATGGCTGGAAGACCATGTGCTCGTTCAACAATTGTCGATTCACATCGAATATTAGTATACTATGTTAGGTTAATTGCATGCCCAGTTAGGTTAATTGAATGACCTTGATGATTGGTTAGGTTAAGTCATGGTATTTTTGTTAGTTTAAACAAAAATATCACAACTTAACCTAACCAATCATCAAGGGTGTGCAGTTGACCTAACCAGGCAGTCAGTAAATTAAATTCCAAACTTAGATTAATATGGTAAATTCAAAAATGATTCCAAAAATGTTTATTTTTATTAATTAAACCAGATATACTATTTTGATAGTATACATATTATTATTAAACACCATTGTTTTTGGAATTTAATTTACCATATTAAAATAGGATTTTCTCTCATCTAGGTGTGACTTTTTCTCTTTATCTATGATATTTATCCACCTATATAAAGAGAGAGGCAAATATACTAAAAAGATAGAGCCATAAAGAAAAAGTTGATAAGTTGCCCTTCTATATCTATATATCTTCAGAGATAGTCTTACAGGATGAGATGAAGTGTATCTATAAATCAAAAACATTTCTATCATGCCTCAATACCTGAATGTTTTTTATTTGAAAAGTTGTGTCTGGTGTTAGTAAATTTGAATTAAAAATATCTTAACTTCTTTAAAAAACTTTTTAATTTATAAAACTTAACCAAATATACCAGTATCAATTTTTATTTTAGTTTTCAGTTTTTCATTTTATTTCATTTCAGTTTTGGCAAAAGTTTTTGATTTAAGTATTTTCAATTTCAATTTTGTTAAATATTCAGTTTATTGATTCCCTATCTCTGATAAAACTGATTCTCTTAAGTCTGTTAAAATCTTTTTTTTATTGTTTACCAATGTGAAGATAACTTAATTAGCACTATCAGACCTGGTAAGGGCTCTTTCAGTAAATATAAATAAGTACCTAAATAAAAGCATTAGGGCCTACATTCTTAAAACAAGTGTAAATATGACTAGTCCTACAAATTCAGAAACAAAAACCAGTGCTAATGAATCAAATCTGGACTTCATTCTGGATGGTGAGATTCCTATCAGTCTTACTTTAGGTGTAAATAACCTATTTAGATCAGGGAAGTCTTGTTTGTCTAAATCCCTCAGAGTTTTTAGAGTTTGTAACTGATCAGGTAGATGATGGACATTACATTATATTTCATTTCATTTGGAAAACATGAAGCCACTTGGACCTATCAGAGTTATCCAAGTTATAAGCTATATTTTATAATAAAATTGGACATGATGTAAGCTAAATGTTGTTTATTTGGATTTTAGTACTTAGGTATTTGAAAGGCTTCATATAAGAGAGTTCTGTATAAATTAAAAGCTCACAGGATGTCAGGGTGAGTCATAAATTGGGTAGAAAAAAGTTAGAAGACAGAGAGTAAATTTAACACTACATGACATTTGGAAAATACCACTTGGGCCTGTCAAGGTTCTCTAAGTTTGATGAATGATCTAAAACTATTTCATTGTGAAATTTTGCAAAATATCAGTTTCATGTTGACTAATTATACTTAAGCTATTTGAAAAGCTACTGAAGTAACCTCACTTGAGCTAAACTATATGTTGTTTACATAATTTACAAATGCTCTATATCATTCATGAAAGCATTTAACCTGTTAATTGCACATGAGTACCCAGTTATGAGTCAAGCCAAAAACACGGGCTACACAAAGAGATATCTCAGTTTAAAGTTAACCCATGTATATACGGGGCTGCACAGAAATGGTCAGAAGTGAGAGCCTGTGATATTAAAGCTAACTAAGGAACTACTAACATACTCTAACAAGTTCCCTTACATCTTATAACTAAAGTTTTCATTATTTCTGCCAAAGTGAAGAACTGTGCATTTTTGAACATTGAGTTCCATCTACCATTTACTTGTTCAGGCAACTAATCTATCAAGATCTTTTTGTAGTTTATAGGATATTGTAGTCTAAAACTTTACAGCTTGTGGTTATTCTTTCACAGTTAGACTCGGGCTATTGTTTAAATATTGGACCCAAATCATTTATTATTCTCTTATGATCACTCAATTAAGTTGCTATACTGATTTAAGTATAACTTATAAATACCTTAAGAATAAAATATGAGGGGTGGTACAAAATTAATGCTTCTTATTTTATTTCTTATTAAATATAATTCTAATTGCAATAAAAATTACAGGGAAATGCATACATATGTGGCAAACATAAAGTAAATACAGTAAACCCTCACTTTTCTGGATTAATTGGCGGGGAGGGTGATCCAGTTTACACCAAAATTTGGTTAATGCAAGTAACCCTCTGAGCAGGAGGGTTTCTGTATGTATCTAAAAATCAGAACATCACTGGGAAACCAAATGATGTTTTTCACTAATACTGTACTATAATAATCTTGTTTGGTGTTATGATTATTAAATAGTGTATTTATTTATTTATTTTACTTCTAATTAACACTTAAAATGATATAAAATTGTTTTTAAACTTACATGATTAGCATAAACTTTTTTTTTTAACAAAAACAGCTGGTGCCTGGTAGCCTGGTGTCAGAGTTACTGGCAGAAGCTGGTGCCTGGTAGCCTGGTGTCAGAGTTACTGGCAGAAGCTGGTTGCCAGCAGGCAATCTGGTGAATGCAAAATCCAGTTAATCTAGATGTGGAAAAGCGAGGTTTTACTCTATCGTAATATATATATATATATATATATATATATATAAGTTTACTAAGAATATATATATATATATATATATAAGTAAATATAAACTGAAAAATAAGAGGCATTACTTTCATACTGACCCTCATATGTTGTCACAGTAAATTGTAATAGACCCATGTTTTCCAACTTCATGAAATAAGATTTAATTAAATTTTTACTGATTTCAGATGCATTGGAAGATTTTAATAAACCCATTCCACCCAAAAAAAATGAAGAAACTTCCAGTGTTAGTAGTGCAGTCTCAGGGAACACAAATGCTTGGACAGATGAGTTTATTGCTGCTGCTACACAAAATTTTGAAACAACAATGAGATCAATATTAAATCAGCAAAAAGATGCAACTGCAGGAGGTAAATATTCTTAAAATCCTTCCTTAGATTGCAGCAATAACAATTTTCTGAAATTTTATTAATTCATTGAACTATAAATTTGTCAATAACTTTTCTTTTTACACCTATTTTTTTAGGTTTAAGGTAGAGCCTATGTAGAATATTAGCTTTATAGGTAATATTTTTATTATTACATTACCATATTATTATTTATAAATAATACTGAATAGAGGCTAGTGATGAGGCATCTAGCTCCATTGATTTGGGAAGCATGTCTGCTGAATTTGCCAAGTTTGCTGAAGCAGCAGCCAAAGCTGCAACAGAGTCTTCAACTGATAAAGATTTCACTCAATGCCTTGCGGATACAATGCAACAAATGGCAAAAAATAAAGAAGAAACGCAGGTAAATTGTAGGAAATGGAGTGGAAATGCTTCCACTATTTATTTACCAAATGCAAAAGCAAAGTTCATCTTAGGCCTATAGTACCATATCTCTTTGTTCAAATACTTATGGATGTATGGATTCATGTTGTTTCATTATCTCATTGGGTTTCATTGTTAATTTTACTTAGCATAAATTTTCACCAAAGTAGCTGCACGAAAAGAACTTGTAGCTACTTAAGGTAGTCTGTCACAAATTTTTGTATACCATAGCACTGGAAAGCCATTCTCTTATGGGCTGCATACACATATGTATAAAGGTAAAGGTAAAATCGATGTCCTATATCCCCCAAGGAAGTGGGGATTAGGTGCCTGAGCCTGGGCCACCTTAGCCTGAGTCAGTTAAAGGCAGTTGGCTGGCCCGCCACTTAGTTGTGACTTAAAATACAGAAAAGGCAACTGCCTAGCTCAAGGCAGCACTGGGGTTCGAATCCACGACTCAGTGGAGTCTCAGCACTGCCGGGCGCCACTTTAACCAATCGAGTCGTCACGAGACGCTCATACACATGTGTATACTTTATAAATAACATTTTTACTTTATTTATTTGATTTTAATCTAAATTTAGGATATCATTCTGTTGAAAATACCAAAGAGAAATTTCTCATTAGATGGGTGACTAATAAAACTTCTTTTTAAACCCCAGACAGTACCCTCAGCAGAAGAACTTGGGAAGATGTTTGAGAATTTTGGCTTGGGAGATGCTGGCAGTGGGGATGGAAGTGAGCTTGGTGGTCTATTCCCACTCATGCAAACAATGTTAGAGAATATTCTTTCAAAAGACATCCTTTACCCTCCTCTTAAAGAAATTGTAACAAAGGTAGCATTTTATATAGGTCACTGATTATTACTTAATTTCTTTCTCAACCATTTCTGTGAAGGTAAACTATTTCTGTTCACAACTTGCATTAGCTTAGGAGGAAGCATTCTGTTTAGCTGCGAAAATTGTAAGAGTTTACAACGCTAGCTGGAGAGTATTTTCAAACACCTTTACTTTCTCTCCCAAATGAAGTATCCTGATTGGTTGGCAGACAACAGAAGCAATCTTTCAGAAGAAGATTTTGACCAGTACAATAAACAATATGACATTATGAAACAGGTGAGAATTAGTGCTAAAGTGGTAAACTGAATAATTGTAGCAAAACTGCCATGATAAATGCAAGAAACTTCACTTTTCTACATGAATGTCAAAATATAATAATAAAAACCCACTCTAATAGACAGAGTTTATTTCCACAACAGTTTCGATGCCCACTGGCATCCTCTTCGGGTGGATACAGAAAAACGAATCTGTATCCACCCGAAGAGGATGCCAGTGAGCATCGAAACTGTCGTGGAAATAAACTCTGTCTATTAGAGTGGGTTTTTATTATCATAAAACTGCCATGCTTTGAAATAAGTTTAGTTTTAAGTAATATCTTTTAATGTAATCCTACAAAGACTATTGTGAACATAGAGTAGAGGGAAATGACAATTGAATGTCATGTACATTAACTGCAGATGACTGGTAAGCAGCTTATACTAGTTTAGTCAAAGTAAAAGTAAGTAAAAACATCGTAAAATTCTCTATGGTTTTAATTAGAAAAGATTTTCATAGGGTTCCAAGAAGTGTATTTCATGCTCTTGATGATGGCTGTGAGATGGAACTTGAAATATTCCCTTTCATTTATTGTGCTTGGTGTGCTTCAGTAGTTTAGCAACCATTTACTCTAACTTTCAGCTTCAGCACTGGCTGGAAACAAACCTTTCAGTTTTACGTTTAGAAATTCATTCTCTTAAATTATAAATCCTAGAGAGGCACCTAACTAGATTGATTTATTATCAGAGACAGGGTTATGGGGCTGACCTCCATTCGAAGAGGGACAGTTGCACGGAACTCCTGCCAGGTTCACCAAATTCTTTCAATTAAACATCTATCTTAAAATTTGCATTCCCTAACTGGCGTTAAGTGCAATAGTGAAAAACCTATTCTGTATATTCTTTAAAATAAAATGTTTTCGGTAATCATGTTTACATGGATAAATTCAATTTCAGGTTGTTGAAAAATTCGAGAAAGAAACTGACGAAGATTCGGAAGAAGTAAAAGCACAGACTTCAGAAAGTATTCTTCTTCTTATGCAAAAAGTAAGGGTTTTGGAAACAGTTTCGGAAAGTTTGTCTAGGAACACAAAATTTCTAAAAAGCATAAAAAAATTACTCATTAATAATAGTCTGTTTTTTGTGGATATTTTATTCATTTTGGTGACTAATAAAATTTAATGAATAAATTACAAAACCCAATTATTACCAATTAGTAATTTTTTATGCTGTTTACAAATTTTGTTTCTTGGCTAACTTTTTCTGAAGCTGTACTTTTTTACATTAGAATAGTATGTTAGCATAATAAAATTTTTATATCTTTGATTAATTCAAGCTTCAAGAACTGGGACAACCTCCTCAAGACCTGATCGGGGACTATGAACCCTTAATAAACTTGGATGACAAGGGCAATCCTCAGTTGCCTGACCTTTCTACTCTTTTGGGAGGCGCGGGATTTCCCTCTTTCGGGTCATTTGATCCCAGTGCCGCCACCAACCAACCAAGCGGTTCTCAAGGTAATCTCCCCCCTTCTGAAGATGGGAATGAACAATGTACAGTTATGTGATGTACAGATTATCACCAAATTTTAATTTCTTCGTATAATTCAGTATGTAGTAATTGAAAGACGAGGAATAAAGTTTTATTTTAAGATATGTTTGTAATATTGCAAAGTATTGTAAAAAGTTTTGCTAAGCAGTTTCATCGTAGAACCCAGACACCGAAACTCTCTACATTATAGTATTATTATTTTCTTTTACAAAATTGTTGATTATGTATTAATTATGTACAGTATATCTGAATGAGTGTATTCCAGTTGAGAGGTTCAGTTAATTCGTTGGTTACGTTCAGGAAATTTAATATCCTGGAAAAATTCAGATGAAGCCAGTGTAATACGTGTAATCACGAAGTCTACTTGTTGTATTGATTGTCTGTTCACGTTTCTATAAGATTTTGTACGCATGCAAAAAGGTAAAAAATGTCACAGCACAACAATCATTAAAATGTTGAAAACTCAAGTCAGAGCTGTTGGTTAAAAATTTGTGAAGCTTGCCTTACATTAAATAGCTTAATGGGTTTAAAGTAAATTTGGCTGTATTCTTAGAAACCTATGATCTAGTGGGGTTTGATCCTGCGTCGTAAGGTATCAGAAGTCACTGTCTTAAACCCACTGAGCTATCATGAAACTTCACTGACGCTGGTTCGAACCCCACTGAATCCCTGTTTCTTAAATAATTATTTAATTTCGTGGCTTAAAATTTTCTGCTTAAAACTCTTGTATGATTTTTATATATATTCAAATATGAGTCAGAATTGACTTATGTCGGTAGCATTTGGTAGTCACTATTTAGATGGTCAAGACTTTAGGGTTTTCTCTTGGAAGTAGCTTTTGTAAGCGGTAATAAATAATGTAACTTTATTTTGAAGCCAACAGTGCATCACGGATGTATTTTTAGCATTTCTGAAGTGTCATACGTTAATAGATTAAATTAATTTTTTCTTCCACCTCCGTCCTTGTGTTCACTTTATTTTTAACTTTTTGTGACAGTCAAACCTCTACGAATGGAGTTTGAAGTGAGCTTACTTATTTTCTTAATCTTTCTTAAAACTTCAAGACTTTTTATATCAGTCTTATTTAACTTTTACTTTAATTTTTTTTATATTCTATTTGTGATTTTAAAAGTTTTTAAGAATCCTTTAATGTGAAGAATTTCAAACTTTATTCCTTGATCTGTCTTTGACCTGGTTGTAGATGTTGAAAAGCACTCGAAAATTATTTTGTGAACAAACCGATCAAATTTGAAGAGGAAATTATTCATAACCTGATAACTTCCTTGCCACTTTTATACCAAAGTCAAAATTAACTTATTGGGTCGAAATAATTGTTTCACATGGAACGTCAGTTTATAATGAGCATTTGTCCAGTAATAGAGAGAGAGAGAGATGGTGGATTGGAGACGACTTTGTGTTAGATATTATATCGCTTTAAGGAACGACTCCAATCTTTTGCATGAACATTGTTATGTGCTTTTAGTAAAGATTATTTTGTACTTATGGTCTTTCATTTATTTCTCGAATTTGACGCATTAACTGGTGCTATATTTACATTACTGTATGTACATGACTGTATAAATTATCTAATTTGAAAATCTGATTTCATTCTGTATTTTAAAAAGATTGTTTTTGTTTTGTTTTGTTAAAAATTAAATGTTGGCAAGTGATGTTTCTTTTTTCCATGGTTTTTAATTACTCAAGACGAAGTCAGAAATTTTAGCTAAAAATGAATGTGTATTGCATTTAAAACGTCTCTTAAAGATTTATATATTTTTGTTCTATTAGTAAAAGTTATAATTGTCACGTGTACCTTGGTCAGTTGAGGGTGTTTACGAAGTATAAAACTCTTATAACAGTCTAGTCATTTCCAAAATTAACGGCGTCAGCAAATCTGATTTTTTAAGAATATATGACGCGTTCGGTGGAGAAGGGGCGAACGCCACAAAATTCGAAAAATGAGTTTTTTGTCGTATAATTATCCTTTAAAACCTTTGCTTTACCTATGCAAAAAATTAGATGTTAGTCTGCACTCTTTCACGGTAAAATTTAGGTTTTAATGTATCTCAGAGAAATTCACTCCGCATCATTGCTTCACACTGAACACATCTATCTACTTTCTGGTCACTCGACAATGCCCTGTGATGCTCAATTTGGCCAAATTGAACAAAATATAAAAAATAATTACAGCAATATTATTTACACCAAAAAAGATTATGTTACGGCCATAACTACAGCCGTTTCGCAGCGCTTCCTAGTTGTAGAAATGAAACAGGCTGATTTTCTCGATTTTGACGTCCTAAAAACGTGCATTGTCATTAGGAAATCAACAACTACTAAATTTACAGATGCAAGAAAGTTAATATTTGACTTTCAACACAAAGAAGGCTACGTAATATCTACTGCATACCGCACAACCCCAGATAATAGCCATCCCGTCAGACTGCAGAAAGGGAAAAAATCCTACAGTGTCAGTTTATTCAATCTAGCCCAGCAGACACTGCAACCAAAGTATTCCCAATTGCTGCCAATAACTAAGGAAAAAATAAAAGATCTCAAAGAATTATCAGACCTAATGCCTGCAACTGCAGTGAACTATTATACAAGATTGTTAAAGGAACTGGAAGAAACCGAAACAGTTGAAGCAGGTAATACAACATTCGACGAAGAGGACCAAATAATGGATTACACCAGTTACCATCAGAAGCTATCAATAAATAATATTGTAAACTTTCTTGGCGTTTTATTATATCGACATATTACACAACAATATTTTACTCAAATATGTGTTCAAATTCATACAACATTTCAATAAACCAGAAAAATACAAAGGTTTAAAGTTTACAAACTTTAACTGCATTTTGTGGCATAATTCGAAAATGTTGCGTTCGCCCCTTCTCCACCGAACGCGTCATATGTACTATCAAAAGTAATAGTTTGTGTGTGTCCGAGCCAGTTATTACAAGATTTGCGTTAGTTTGTAGTTTGTAGGAATGCATTTTCATTTTCGGTTTGAGTACTTTGTTTATGCAAACTATATTGATTGATCATACATATGTCACACAATGATGTAAAGCCAAATCAGCGTAGAGTACGTAAATCTGACTAGGATACAAGTGCATAATAAAATTAAGTTCATTGGTCGGAAACTCGGACACTGCCATGACGTTACGCGCTAACAGGCCATCTAGTTGAAGCCTCGTGTACAGGAATGAATGACGTCCCAAACACAGTTACGCCGCAGTGTAACTTGAATCGAGTACTATATTCACATCTTGAAGAAAGAGAAAATTCTTGTTTTATTGATTCTGCATGTCCTTTAGAACCTCGACCGTTTATATTCTCACGAACAGCTATAAAGGGTCTTTTTTTTTCTTTTTTTGAGAGAGTAACTTGTATTAAACGATGTTTACAATTTCTTTTGTTTCTTGACACATTTTCTGTTTCTTGAACTGTCTGATTCAGTTCGCTGAAAGGGTAACAGCATCATTGATTTTTTTCCCATTATCGAAACGTTTTCAATTTTTTAAGTGTTCACACCACTCTTGACTCATGATGATCCGCTTTCTTTTGGTAAACTAGGTCGGTGTAAATAAGATACGAACTTCATTCTGAAATTACGTCTAAAGCAGCAGTTCCCTAATTTCTTTCGGGCTAAGGACTACTTTGATATTTTAAGAAATTTCCCGTATATCTCGGTTTTTGTCATCCGAAAATCCTTTTACGTGAAAGCTGTACAGTATCATAACATCAGCATTGACCCTTATTGTCAGGGTTTTAGAGGAGGTTCGTTGGATTCCAACAGCAACCAATGACAATCAATATATGTCGAAAGAAACCATTATTTATATAATGGGAGTGTAATTAAGGAAACAATTACTGGTTTTAAGTTAAAAAGAATTGGGTAGTTATAATAGTATGAATTTTTTCTTAAAATGCGCTTCCACATAAATGGTTTCAGTTTTATTATTACTATCAAAAGTAGACCCTACGGGCCCATTTAGCTAGACCTGCCCCCCCCCCCTCCCCAATTACTGGGGAGTCTATAGTTTTCGGTCAATAAAACTATAGAAAAGAACAAAGCCATGAAAATCTTAACGCGCTAGAGTAAACAGTTGAAACAAAGTAAAGCGCATTTATTTCTATGGTCAGAATCGCTTAATAGTAAATACAGTACATGGTCTCTACAGAGTGCAGACGCACAGAGGCTACTGCCTTTTTGTAGTCTAGAAATCTCTAGATTATTTTTTCAATACATATTTCCGTGATAACTGGGTAACGATTGAAAACTTGAATCTTTAAAATTACTGAATTTCTATTTTTCTTTCAGGGATGATATACTGTATATATATATATATATATATATATATATATATATCGCAGCACAGTTGACAACTTTATGGAAGGTCAAAGTAATAATGATAGGCCACCTTCCGTACGTAGTTCATCACTGTACTGGAAGTTTTGATTTATCATATGAACATTGCAGCCCATAATCCTTTTATGCGAGTCGGTCATTAGTCTGCATTGCAAACATTTTATAGGTCTGGATGCATGATTCTTCAGGAGCCAGATGCACCACAAGTTTATTTGTGATTGTGTCCTGAAGCAACACAAAATCAAATTTTCCAACCACGAATACTTTGATATTAGACTATGTTCGAAAAATAAGTAAATATGGGCCTAAATAAAAAGTGGGATTTTTTTTAGTTTAGCGTCGGAAACTCGATGATACGATGCTCTATTGATGTTTCCTAAAGATACATATATGGATATTTTCTTAAATAAATTCTTGCTTGTCATTTTTAGTTGAGTTTAGCGTCGGAAATAACCTAACCGGATATTTTTTAGTTTAGCTCCGGAAACTATAGATTAATTTTCAATGTTTGAGTTTAGGTTAAGTTTGAGTTTGTGATTGTAGAGCCAATAAGCAATAAATTTAGAATTCGTTTTAGGCTTTATTCAGCTTAAAACAACATGAAAAGACATTAACATTTGTAAAGAACAAAAACAATAATATAAATATCATATATACATTACAATGGCAAGTACACAAAAACAATAGGTAGGTGTACAAATAAACACCACATTTCAAATATGATAAACGGGTATACAAATAAACACCACATTTTCCCCTCTGAAACGAAAATAACCTAGAAATAGAACATAAATGAGTCGTAACTAGGGATTGTTTCCCGGGATCCCGGGATCCCGGTTGATTTTATGTGCGGGATATATCCCGGGATTTTTTCGTTCATCCAGGGATATCCCGGTGCTAATTACTTACATAATAATTAGTGTATATATAGTATAAATACCCTGTTTACACGATCATACATGTTATATCATGATCATACAGTAATCGCAAGTGTCGTCACACACGCAACTGGTGAAAAAACAGTTAACATAATCAAAATAATGAATGCTCTCGAGTCTATACCACCAACTAGTGTCGAAGCGGAAAGAGCTTTTTCAGCTGCAGGACTGTTTATAACTAAACTTAGAACTCGGCTGAGTGATAAGAGTGTGAATTGTCTATGTTTTCTACGTTCGTATTATAAGTCAAATTAGTTCTTTTAAATGCGCTATGTTTTGCATTTTCATATGTTTAGTTGTTTTTGTGTTTTTACGAGCATGCTTATTCTTTACAAGGATATTATTCTTTACAAGTGTTGATTTTCTTACAAATAGCTGAATTGTTGCACTCAACTGTCTTTTAAGCTAGTTATTTCACACTCATAGTTACCTAATGGAATATGTTTAAATAAATAAATGATGAAATCTTTATAATTTTTATATTAATTCCTTTTTAAAAGTATAAAAAATTTAAATACATGTAAAATAAAAATCCCGGGAAATCCCGGGAAATCCCGGGATCCCGGGACGAAGACAGATTTTATCCCGGAATCCCGGGATAAACAAAATGACTCAAAACGACAATCCCTAGTCGTAACACAGTACGTGGCAATATACAGTACATGATTGCGTGGGTCGCAGTGTAATACATTCTGATGCAACAGAGGAAGGGAGAGTTATAGGTTAAGACGGGAGACTGGTTTTCGAATTCTGGAGGATCTTCTATAGGTGAGTTTTGATAACTGGTCTCAGGTATCGAATGTTCATTCGGGAGTGTTTCAGTTGATTCCGTTTCTCCCGACGATCCTGGACTCTTCTCGGCGGAGTGTGTAGGTGGAGTCCCTGCTTGAGCGTCGTCATCCTTGTGAGTGATATTCGCGGGTTTCGGCAGGATGATTCGTTCGGGGTTTCCACGAGGGGCAAGATCTTTAGTAGATATCGTGTCAATGCTCCCGTTGGGGTAACGTACATATGCGTAATGAGGATTTGCTTCAATCAACTCAACTTGCTCAACGAGAGGGTCGAATTTTGAGTTACGGACGTAGCGTTTGGCTAGTACCACTCCGGGAGTCGAGAGCCAGGATGGAAGGGAAGGTCCAGTTGATGTTCTTCTCGAGTATGAGAACAGCCTTTCGTGTGGAGTTTCATTCATTGAGGTGCAGAGTAGAGATCTGATGGAGTACTGTATAATGCTTCCGGTAATACGGACTCCCAGTGTGCCTTTCCCAGCCCCTTTCTTTCCAGAGCAATAACCATGGTGTTACAGATGATTCCGTTATATCGTTCGCATTGGGCGTTCCCTTCGAGGTGGTATGGTGTAGTGCGGCTTGTTGATATTCCGAGATTAGTCAGGAATACTTTAATTTCAGCTGACATAAAACAAGCTCCGCGGTCCAAGTACACATACACGGGCATTCCGAAGATAGAGAATAGATTCGTGAGGCATTTGATCACGGTGGCAGCACTCGCACTGTGGCAGGGATATGCGAATGGGAAACGAAAGTATTCGTCGACTATTGTTAAAATATACGAGTTAGATCCAGAGCTTGTCAGTAGAGGGCCCTTTGAAGTCGATGTTAATCCTCTCAAATGGGGAGGTCGCTTTTATTAGTTTTGACTCAGGTGGCTTGTAAAATTGAGGTTTGCATTTCAAGTAAGCCGAGCAATTCGCAGTGACGCGACGAACCTCGTCTACAGAATACGGTAAATTCTTGGAGCGGATAAAATGGAGCATTCTGCGGACACCGAGGTGGATGAGAGAATCGTGTAGATGCTCCAAGGACTGGTGGAATGTAACCGCGCAAAGGGCTCTCGGAAGAACGTCGGCTGGTAGGTTTTCTCGTTCCGGTCTGAATTTTATAGTATATGAAAGCGGGGAAAGTTCCATCTTCCAGCGAAAGATTTTGTCGTTTTTGATTCTGTTGACGGACCTTTTGTCGAACATGAAGGAGACGCTGCTCTGGTCGGTCATCAAAATGAAATGGCGAGTTAGGAAATGTTTCCATTTCTGGATGGATTCTTTGATCGCGTATGCCTCTTTCTCCACTATGTGATGTTTCTTTTCGGCGTTGTTCAGGGAACGAAAGAAAAAGGCTACTAGACGTCCTTCTTGGGTTAAAATAGCTGAGATCGTTTCGTTAGATGCATCCGTTTCGATGGTGAACGGAATATCGTCTCGTATGACGTCGACCACGGCTTTGGAGATGTCCTCTTATAGTAGTGCCATGGTGTCGCAACATTCGGTAGGCAACGGAAAGTCCGTAACTCCAATGAGTGGCCTACCTTTGTCTGAGTAGTCAAGTATCCATTTAGCGTAATATGCGAAGGGGCCTACCAGGCGCTGAAGCGACTTCTTATTGTGTGGTAGTGGGAGCTCACGCAGAGGACGGAGACGTTCCAGGTCCGGACGTAACTTTCCTTGTGATACGGAGTATCCCAGGAGATTTATCGATGCTAGACCGAGTTTGCATTTGTTCTTGTTGAGAGTAAAGCCGACGCGGTCGGCAACCTCCCAAAACCGTTTCAAATTTTCGTCGTGCTCTTGCTTGTTGGCTCCGCATATGGTCAAATCGTCAAGATAGGCGTATGTGCCCTTTAGATTATGCGACGATATGAGGTCATTCATTCATCGCGCGTTGGAACGCAGGACTCCGTTAGTGACACCCATCGGGATACGTTTGAATTGGTAGAGTTTACCTGCTGCTTGAAAGGCAGTAAGTATATGGTCTATCTGATGGGTCGATCGCTACCTGATAATAGGCGTTAGAAGTCGATGACGCTGAAGACCCTGTGTTTACCGACTTCATTAACCAGTTCATCAATACGTGGCAGTGGGTAGGCGTCTAGCTGCGTGAAGAGGTTAACAGTCCGAGAGAAATCAATGACCATTCTCCTCTTCTTGGATTCATTTGACGATGTAATCACCACTTGCGCGCGCCACGGAGAGTGACTCGGTTCTATGACGTCTTCCTCTATGAGCCGTTGTATCTCGGTTTTGATAAACTTTACATCGGTCGGGCTGAAACGTCGTACTTTGGTGGCGATGGGACGACAGTCGGGAGTCAAGTTGCTGAACAGTTTCGGAGTGAAGACGGCGATTTGCGCGAGACCACAAATAGTTAATGCGGTTCTGTTCCTCCGAGGTTTACATTGACACATTCGTGTAACTTGAGGAATGTCAATCCGAGGATTAAGTCTGTGCACAAGTCAGGGATGGTAGAGAACGCGATTGCCTCATACTTCCGCTGCTCGATGGCAACGTTAGCGACTCAGTAGCCTTTGGTTTGAGTAGATAGTGTAGAAGCCACCATCGAAACGGTGGCTGATTTGTCACGCACATGCAAGTTGAGCAGTGAAGCTATTCTTTGATGTATGAAATTGTCCAAGCTGCCAGTATCAATTAATGCTATGAAAGGATATCCGTTGATTTCAGCGAGCGTGACCGACGGCGAATTTGTGGTCGCTGCAGAGTAACTGGCAGTTAGTGTTACTGATGAAGACGACATAATAGAAGGCGTCGCGCGGGGGGAAGCTTTCGAGCGGCAGATCTTGCCCAGTGACCGAGTTTCCCGCATTTCCGGCATGTAGCTTCTCTGGCGGGAGAGGATGAGCGGGGATGACGTTTCGATCCGCAGAAGAAACAGTCGGTTTGCGCGTTCACCATCATATCGAACTGCGGCGGCCGCCTCTCCTGGTTCGTGGTCGTAAAGCGGTTCGTGGTTGCTATCGTCGGTGTCGATGCTTCTATGAGTGGCCGCGACAGATATGGGACTGTATGATTCGGCGTTTAGTTTTGCCTGTTCTAGCGTTCTAGCTTGCTGGACTGCGTCATTTAGAGTCAATGTCTTGTTTTCCAGCAGCCTAGTACAGATGTCGTTAGAGCGTATTCCCCTGATGAACGAATCACAAATGAAGGCTGACTGATTCTCTTCTGCAGTCAATGCCGTAAAGTTGCAGTCGTTTGCCAGGTTGTTCAGTGTTTGGAGGAACTCGTCTATACTCTCTTCGGGGTTTTGATGACGGGTGGATAATAGGTGTCTGATATATATCTCGTTAGGCGTTTTGACGTATGCGGCTTTCAACAACTGAATGGCGGATTCGTAAGATGTGTAGTCTTGGATTACGTCGGTTACATTAGGACCAATGTGCAAAAACAAAACTTCGAGTTTGTCTGGAGTAAAAGTAGATATCGTCGACAGGAAATATTCAAATCCTCTAAACCTCTAAACCACAGTTTCCAGTGCTTAGTACTCTGCGGTGCATTAGGGATGATATCGAATTTATCTGGATGAATTATCTTCTCCATGGTGTAGTATTGGCTTAGATAATTTAAGCTAAATAAATTGTAAAGCCAATAAGCAATAAATTCAGAATTCATTTTAGGCTTTATTCAACTTAAAACAACATGAAAAGACATTAACATCTGTAAAGAACCAACAATAATATAAATATCGCAAGTACACAAAAACAATAGGTAGGTGTACAAATAAACATCACAGTGACAAGCAAGAGTTTATTAAAAAAAATATTCATATATCTTTAGGAAACATGAATAGAGCATCGTATCATCGAGTTTTCGACACTAAACTAAAAAATATTCCAAAAGGTAATCAATTAATAGGCCAATTCTGCTAAAAGGCAAGTATAAATTACATTGGAAAATAATCACTTTCCTTCATGGTTTGAATTGTATGTAGGCCTTGCTTCTGTTTGACTTTTTGTTAGATACTTCTTCAAGACTTAATAAAATCTTTTAGTTTAGTAAAACTACCAATGATCGAGAAAAATAAGTATGACCACAGTCCCCCTATAAATATACCTGCTGTACACTGTGGTATGAGGAAGTAAGCTATTTGCCACGCACACGAAAGGCAATGATAATATGTTGGCCAAAACAGAGAAATCTCTATCGTGAAACTTTAAATCTTATAGAGAAAATTTTTAAAGAAATTGATATATATAAAAAAATATATGGATAGTCTGTCAACTCATTATAAAATTCATATGATTTGTAAAATCAAAATTTTAAAATTTTAAAGTGAAAAATGATGAAAAGTTGGGTATTGGTTGAAAAAATTCATAGGATTGACACTGTATTGGAGGAAATTTAAAAATCGATCAGGCTAACATGTCAACAGGAAGTGCTAGTTAGCAATTGTTATAATTTGAAATTTGCAAGGTTGGAAGGAAATATAATAAATGACTGGACTACAATGATACTGGAGGGTTTAAAACATTTTATGAAATGTCTTATTTGTTTAAATTTAGTTGTTAATAAAAGAGTAATGTCATTTAAGACAGGCGATAATGTAAGTTTAGTTATTAGCAGGGCAGTAAGCTAGACTAAACTACTGCGTAGCCTAATTTAGCAGAGGCCTAACCAGGCGTCTGATTCTACTCTAATCAACCAAGCTTAATAAATTCAACTAGAACTTGGCTTGGCCTAGCTGAGTTTACATAGCCCTACCGGAAGGCCTAGGGCTTAGTTTCGTTACTAAGCTCAAAATTTGCTGATGATACAAAATTAGGCCATAATGTTAAGTCAGTAGCAGGAGCAATGACAATACAAAAAGACAGAGTAACAGCCTGGGCAGATAAGTGGAAGATGAAATTTAATGTTGATAAGTGCAAGGTTATGCATATTGGGCCAAAAAATCCAGAATTTGAATACAATATGAATGGAATTTGGATTAAAAATGATGATAAAGAGAAAGACTTGGGTGTCACCAGTGGCGGTTCCTCATATGGGCAATATGGGCAGCCGCACAGGGCGGCATTTGTGGAGGGGCGGCATGAGCGCCTGCAAAAAAAATAAAAATAAGAATAAATAAATAAAGAAATAAATAAAAATAAAATAAAATAAATAATAAAAGATCAATAAATATATTTTTATTAATAAAAAACCATCTATTGCATTTTCCATAAACCTTCCCATAAAAGACCTAAACAATGCAAAATGCTTCCAGATTAATATTATTGGGAATAAAGGCCCATACTTTAACATATGTAATGTTATTTTTCTGGGTTTGGTTAAATAGTGAAATGTATATTATTTATTACAGAACGAATCTTCACACTAAGCCACTAAGGTCTGTCAAATAACCGCAAATGGATAAGAAGAGGTCAAAGCTATCAGGTGCTCAGTTTAGAAAAAAGAGGAAAGAAGAAGAGGAGAAACGAGCAAAAGATAAAGGTATAGAGCTATGTCATCTACTCTTCACTGCTATATTGCACTGCTATTTTGTGATATAGCTTTCTGAGTCATTTGAAGTGTACTATTATGTATATAATTAGTCATTAACCAAGGAGGTTGTATTATTCATTTGTTTCCTATTCTAAAAGTTTAATAAATTGTGCTTAATAACATGTTAAATTAATTGTACTAGCCTATTCATGCATTGGTTTGTTGTTCTATTTTACTATTTGCAGGGGCACTTTTGAAATATTTTGGAACACCCTCTGCCACTAGCCAGGATGAGAAGCCGTCTACTTCTGCCATTATTGAGGCTGAGGAGCCATCTACCTCCTCAGCCTCACATATGTCTCCACAAATGCAGTCTGATCCTGAGGATGAAGACCCATTTGCTTCTACTTCTCCCCGGCAGGACTCTTCAGGTGAGTTTGTGTGCACATATGTCTGTGTGTGTGTATGTGTGTGCATCCCTGCAAAGCATTTTGCAAACAGTTATAAATTATAATGTTATTATCACTGGGTCTGGGTTACTGGGTATGTGTGGTGTTTCACCACCATAATTCCATAACACCACCACCATAACAAAGTGCTGTGAATAATGTGTTATCTAACTTAGGTGTGTATACTAATGAGTAATGCTCTTGTTCTTTCTATTAGAAATGCCTGGAGCAGAATCGCCTCCTGAGGATGAGTCTCTGTCCACCGACCCTGCTAACTGGCCTTCAGTTCTGACTGAGAGAATTCGGACACAACTGGTTTCCAGGGGACCAAGTCAAGTACCATCTGACTTTGTATTCCCTAGAAACGACAGTGACGGAAGAAGTTTCCACCATCAATACTTCAGGAAGTCATTGGTTAGTGGGGAAAATATAACCAGAAGTTGGTTGGTCTATTCCTTAAAAAACAACAGCCTTTTCTGTTTCTGTTGTACATTATTTTCCAAGAGGAAAATAAATTTAACAAGTTTGGGACTCTCGGACTGGAAGCATGCAAGCTCATTGCTCACATCACATGACAACAGTTCAGAACACCTAAATTCTATGAAAATCTGGAAAGAACTGGCAGTGAGGATGAGAAAGGGGGAGACCATTGACAAGCAGGAGATGGCACTTCTGGAGGCTGAGAAGTTGAGATGGAGAGCGGTGCTGACACGTCTCACTGCTATTGTGCATTCTCTGGCAGTTAGGAATTTGGCACTAAGGGGACATACAGAAAAATTGTTCTCACCATCAAATGGCAATTTTCTGAAAGAAGTTGAACTGATGGCACAATTTGATCCTATAATGCAAGAGCACATTAACCGTGTCCAAAAAGGGACCTCCAGTCACACCAGCTACCTCGGCCACCACATACAAAACGAACTCATTGATTTGTCGAGCAGCAAGACCATTTCAGCAATGGTGAGCGACATCAAACAATCAAAGTTTTTTTCAATAATTCTAGATTGCACTCCAGATATCAGCCACACTGAACAGTTGTCAGTTGTGATTCGGGTTGTGTCACTGGAGGGGAAGCCCCATATAAAGGAACATTTCATGGGGTTTTTGGAGGCAGAGGAGTCCACTGGTCAACATTTGGCATCTCTGATTCTGAAGAGACTGGAGGAGCTAAAAGTTCCTTTCATGGACTGTAGAGGACAATCATACGACAACGGGGCCAACATGAGGGGAAAAAACAAGGGTGTTCAATCCAGGCTCCTAGAAATTAATCCCAGAGCTCTGTTTGTTCCATGTGGGGCTCATTCTCTGAATTTGCTTGTGGCCGATGCTGCTAAGGGATCTATTGATGCCACAAGTTACTTTGGCATCTTGCAGAAGCTTTACAACTTGTTTTCAGCCTCCACACAACGATGGGCCATTTTGAAAAAACATGTGAACATCACATTGAAGATGTGGTCTGATACAAGGTGGGAAAGCAAGATCAAGAGTGTGGAGCCCCTGAGATATCAGGCAGCTGCAGTGAGAGATGCACTGATCGAGGTGAGGGACCACACCAAAGACTCTGTAATAAAGGTCGAGGCTCAATCTCTGTCAGAGGAGGTTGGGTCATACCGCTTCGCCATTTGTTCAGTGGTGTGGCATGACCTGTTGTGCCAAATTCAGCATGTGAGCAAGCAGATGCAGTCTCCTAGCATGCACGTTGATGTTGCAGTAAATCTCCTAAAAAAAACAGAGAGAGGTCTCCGCAATTACAGGGCAACAGGTTTTGTGGCTGCACAAATGGCAGCCACAGATATCTGTGAACAAATGAATGTGGAGGCTGTGTTAAAACAAAAACGGCTGAGGTCCACAAAGCGGCACTTCTCCTATGAAGCATCTGATGGCCCTTGATTGATCTTTGAAGAAGCTGGAGGTGACATTTTTCAATGCAGTGGTTGATGCTGCAACATCAGCCATTCAGGAAAGATTTTCCACGTTGGAAATTGTGGGAGAGAAGTTTGGAGTACTGACACATTTCCAAAATCTCACATTTGAGGAGCTGACAGAACAATGTGTGAACCTTAGTACTACACTACACTTTAAGGGACAATCTGACTTGGATGGCAGAGAGCTTGCACAGGAGCTGAAGAACTTGCCTGACTTGCCATCAAAGACCATATCCTTGCTTGAACTGCTGACATTTATCCATGAAAGGGAGCTCTCTGAAATATATCCAAATTTGTGGACTGCTCTCAGAATTGGTCTTATTCTTCCAGTCACTGTTGCTGAAGCAGAGAGGAGCTTTTCAAAGCTGAAGCTCATCAAATCCTACCTGAGGTCAACTATGTCACAGGAACGCCTTACCGGTCTGGCCATCATCAGTATAAATCATACAATTGCTGAGCAGATTTCATATGATGATTTAATTCATGACTTTGCATCAAGGAAGGTAAGAAGAGTCAGGCTTTAGATGGCAGTTGTGCTGTGGTGCAATTTATTTTGTTTCTTGTTCAAAGTGTAGCATAATAATTACCTCTCTTAAGTGTCTTATTCTATTTATGTGATAGAGCATTGTACAATTTAGAAATTTGATTCTCTAGTTTATTTATGGCAGTTGTGCAATTTAATTTGTATTTTTCCTGTTCATAGTATCATCATTACATTCTCTTAAGTGAGTTATTCTATTTACGTGATGAAGGATTTGTAAAATTCAGAAATTTGAGTCTTTGTTTTGGTTCTGAAGTTCCAACAATTAGTCCAATAAAAAGTTATTTTGTGAAAGAGTTATGTCTGTCCTTTATTTTGGGGGGATTCGAATGTGTGTGTGTTGGCGAACAGGTGGGGGGGGGGGGGGGGCGCTGAAGGTGAGGTTCGCCCAGGGCATCATGTAAGCTAGGACCGCCACTGGGTGTCACTGTGACTAATGAACTTAAACCCTCAAATCACTGTACGGTAATCAGAAATAAAGCAAATGCTAGACTCAATCTCATGCAGACACACATTGAATACAAATATCACCCAATATTATAAAGCAACTATACATTTCATATGTGAAACCCCTCCTCGAATACTGCATTCAATTTAATAGTCCCAATTTGATACAAGATATTGAAAAACTGGAAAAAGTACAGAAGCAAGTAACAAGAATGATACCATCTCTAAGACAATTGACATATAAGGAAAGACTGGCGTATCTAAGTATGTTCTCATTAAAAAGGAGGAGATTAAGGGGTGATATGATAGAGGTGTATAAAATGATAAAAGGGTTGGATAAGATAGATTTTTATTCTCTTTTCATTAAAGATCATAATAACCAGACTAGAGGTCATAGTATGAAATTATTTAAGCCAAGATGTAGAACAAATTTAAGAAAACATAGTTGTACAAACAGAGTAATTAAGTTTTGGAACAGTCTGACAGAAGAAGTGGTGACTTCAGATATATAAGTAGTATTCTGGTATCGCGAATGACAGAAGAGTACTTCCTAGGTTACAGTTTATATTGTTTAGCATTATAATGAATAGAATTGGTCCCATTACTGTACCCTTGTGGTACTCCAATAATCACTTATTTTTCTGTAGATTTTGCTCCATTTATAATTATTTCTGTCAGAGAAAGGCATGGATCAATTTTCCTATTTTCCCACAAATTCTGAGTTCTTTTAGTTTATGGAATAATATTCCATGGTCAACCTTGTCAAAAGCTTTTGCAAAGTCTAGATAGATGACATCAACATTGTGGTTTTCTCCCAAATAATGTAGGATTGTGTTGCAATGGTCTATAAGTTCAGTAAGACAGGCTCTCTTTTGTCTACGAAGCCATGTTGAAAGTCTTCTAAGGCATGGTCATTTTCTGTGAAATTAACAATGTGGCTTTTCAAGACTTCTCAAATATTTTGATAATATGGGAAGTCAAGGATATGGGTCTATAGTTCTTGGCTTCCTTTCTTTTGCCTCCTTTGTAGATTGGGGTAAGATTTGCTTGTTCCATGATTGGTGGTATTCTACTGGTGTCTAGTGAGGATCTCCACAGGATTTTCAAAGGCAGAGATAAAGCAGCATGTCTTTTTTCTGAACAGGATGTCCTATCTGCGGATAGGATGACAAGTCAATGGATAGGATGCAAAAAGTATATTTGCTGTGGTTATATGGCTAAATTATTGGCAGAAATAGATTCAGCATACACGATTTAACCTAAATTCATATTTTAGTAAAGGATATCTATTGCAGATAAATTAGAATTTGTCCTGTTTGTATGTATGCGGGCCAGAGTAACCATTATTACGGAGATATAGTAACTGTTATTACATTATCATTATTTGTATAATTTGTCTCGGGGGTACGGGGGAAGAGCCCCTATAAAGATCATGCATCACAAATTGATAGCTTTACCGATGCGTGGTAAATAATTATACGCCTCATTGCATCCATCAGTAGCAACTTCATGCATTATTTCAACACTCAAATCATTCCCTTGCTTGAGAAAAACTTGCATACTCACATGAAGTCATCACACACAATGAATCTAGATATACCACTCACACGATGGACAAACAACAACTGTGAATCGCTCAACAAAGTCTTCAAACAAGCCATTGATGTAGGCCTAGGCTGTATAGGAGCATCGCGAGCTGCCAAATGACATCAACCTACGAACAGGACTAATTCTAATTTATTTGCAATAGATATCCTTTACTAAAATATGAATTGAAGTTAAATCGGGTATGCTGAATATTTCTGCCAATAATTTAGCCATATAACCACAGCAAATATACTTTTTGCGTCATCCATTAACTTGTCGTCCTATCCGTGGATAGGATATCCTGTTCAGAAAAAAGACGTGCCCGAGATAAAGTACCGTACTGGTATGCTTGCGTTCCTTAAGAATCTTGGCTCCAATTCCATCTGGACCAGGGGCTGAACTCCCTGGTAGCTCTGTTATTCCCTGTTGTATATATCTAGTGGTTATTCATATATCTTCCAATAATGGTCTGTCTGGGTCATTTTCTTTTCTTTCAAAAAATGCTGTAGTTTTTATTTTCTTAGCTACTACAGGGGTACTCCAGCTTAAAGCATATTGAGATTGTAGAATGTTTGCCATTTCTTGTGGATAAGATGTAAGAGTTAGTCCATCTTTAGCAAGCAATGGGCCAATGCTTGTTTTGATAACTGCTTTGCGTTTAGCAGAGCTAAAGAAGAATTTGCTATTTTCTTTTATAGTGCCAATAGCTTTGTATTCATTATCAATATTCTCTCTTATGGTTGACTCTTTTAAATTCTAACATCAGTATCTGTTTCTGGATGTTACTATGTCTTGTATCACGTAATTGCTTTGTCAGTTGTTTAGATAGCTTTGTTCTCTTTCTCATAAGTGTCCTTCTCTATCTGTGTTCTTTTGTCAGGTGCTGCTTTGCAATATCATTTTTCTTTGGTGTGTGCTTGTATAATGCTGATGATAGCAGGTATTGTATTCTACTCCAGCATTCTTCTGGTTCTAGGCTTTCTAATTCAGTCTCCCAGTTTATTTTTCCCAGACAGTTATTTATTGATGTCCAGTCTGACTTGTACAGGTTTAGGTCAGAGTATGGCAAGTCCATTTGGCATGGGTCTTGCTTACATTTGTAGAGAGACAAGTTTGTGAATATGTGCATGACATTGTGGTTGGAGTGTATAGTTGGTGTTATAACAATGAGGTCAATTGTAGTTGCATTATTTGTCAGCACTAAATCTAGGATATTATTTTTTCTAGTTGGGCAGTGAACATGCTGTACTAGGAGTTTTTCTCTAAACTCATTGAGGTGTTTTGATTTGGACCTTTTTGTCCTTGATTTCATACCATATTGGTTCCAGGTGCAATTTGGGAGATTAAAATCTCCTGTAATGATTAAATCTCTTGTTGAGTGTATGATAGCTGGGCTTTGCCTGATTTTTTTTTCCAGAACTTCAGTGAGCTCTAGATGGGAGCTATTTGGGGTGGGGGGTGGGGCTATAGATATTCACTAGTATTATGTCTTCTTTATTTATACTGAGTATGATGATTAGGAGTTCACAGGCTTCATTTGAGTATGCTGTGAGCAGTTCACTTTGAATTTTTTCAGGGATGTACATCAGGACACCACCATTTAGATGGCCTTCTCTGTCACATCTATGGGTGGTATACCCTTTGATTGCAGTTTCACTACTCATGATCATGGGGTTCAGGTGTGTTTCTGTGAGGGCTATAACTGTGCTAGTAGTGTTTTCCACTAGGCTCTTTAGGTAAGGTACTTTGGTATGGTTTGAGTTTGGGTAAAGGCGCTGGATGTTTAAGTACCGTAAGTTATTGATACATTTGTGGAGCCATTTGGGTTAATATTTGGCTGGACACAGGGGCTAACAAGAAATGAGAGGTTGGGTTTCACTAGCACTATTTTTCATGCCCTTTATGATGGTGCTAATAATTTTTTGTGCTAATGCGCGGTTATAAAATTCATTTAATATATAATTTTTACGTGGAGACTCTGTATGTATGTTAGCGCTCCATGTGTTTGTATGTACGGTAATGCATTTTGTGGACGTATCACTTGTTTTCAGATTGTCACATGGCT
Organism: Bathynomus jamesi; assembly: GCA_023014485.1. Lineage (NCBI taxonomy): Eukaryota > Metazoa > Arthropoda > Malacostraca > Isopoda > Cirolanidae > Bathynomus > Bathynomus jamesi. The sequence continues at coordinate 220,593 of JAJOZX010001171.1, read as the reverse complement.
GGATTGGGCCAATTAGACACTTTTTGCGATGTGCGCCATAGGAATTTCCTTTGCTTCACGCAGATTGAGGACAATGGCTGAAGCTAGTGAAGGTTTTGAATGTGACGGTTGCGAGATTGAGTATTACTGCGCCATTTCTAAATATTTTGAAAATAATGAAGCAGCGGTGGATTGTTTTAAACGCCATGGAGTTCTGCCTGCTTGTGTGCAATGCCCGAAATGTAACAATTCCTGTTCTTATCGTGCGGACCAACATATATACTATTGTCACTGGCAGGTTAGGTTGGTTAGGTTAGTTAATTTAGTTGTTAGCTAGTTTTTTATCAGAATTACATTTTCCTGGTGTAGTTTTCTCTGCTTTGTTGGAATTTGACACACATTTCTTGTGCAAATGAGTAGAAACACTCCGTATTTTGGAATGGAAAAAAAAATAGTTTCTATTCATTTGCACAAGAAATGGGTATCAGATTCGAACAAAGTAGAGAAATCTACACTAGAAAAATGTAATTTTGATAAAAAATGTAGCCCCTGTGTCAGTGGCGGATTTAGGGGGGGGCCGAGTAGGCCATGGCCTACGGCCCCGCGCCTGTGAGGGCCCCGCGCCCTCACATATAATTATAATGTTGGATTCCACTATAAATAATACAATTGATTAATGATTAGTGATAATTATGGTATCACTCTCTTTGCTGGCGGGAGTTTAGTTCTATTCAGGCCGCTGTGGAGTGCACATGTGAGTGTGTTTAGTGGTAAGTAATGGTAAAAGTCGTATCTCGAAAAAGTCGCCAGTCAATAAATGGGGATGGGGGAGTTTTAGTCAGCTTTATAATAACATAAATAAGTTGAAAAATGTTAAATTAATGTAATTAATTTTTTTATATGAAACGTACTTAGGCTGGGTTAGGTCAGTTTAGCTTAGATTTCATAATAAATACATTTTATACATATTTAAGGAAAAAGTCGCCACTGGTGGGGGCTGGCGACTTTTCCCATAAAGCGACTTTTTCACCCGAACAACTGTTTAGTGTCTGTATTTAATTAATTAAACTGTATTAATTAATACTAAACCGAGGGTCAAGTGTAAATAGTTTGTTTTTTATGTTTTTATGTTTCAGGATAAGGCAGTGAGGCTGCACTGAGGCACAATGGAGAAATCAACAAGTTGTGATCGTGATCAAGGGAGGAAGTATAAAGCTGGCTCTGTTAAACGACAAGAAAAGGCAGACGTAAACCAAAGAGTAAAAAAACTACCAAAAATAACTCGATGGTTGACATATCCAACAGTATCTGAATCTGCAAAATCACAAACTCAAACTGAATCTGAATCAGTAGACACACCAATTACGCCTGAAACAACTGGAGAAGCCACAACTAGTACTGAACCTAGTGTAGTTAGCGCAATTGAACCTGAACACAGTGACAGTGAGGAGACACAAGAGGAAGTGAAAGTTATGAATACCGGTACTGAACAAGGATTTGAAACGGATCTTGGATTATGGCCTAAATAATTACTGAAAATGTGTGTGACTATTGGTTGAAAAAGGGAAGCGCAGAATGTCGACACTGTGATGGTGACTTCAAAGAGTCAGCTGTGAAAGAGCTAAACAGAACCCGTCATTGTACAAAGACATTATTCACTCGAACTCATTCATTATCTGGCCAAGAAATTAATCTTAAATGGCTCTGTTACTCTAAAACAACTGGTAAAGTGTATTGTTTTGCTTGCAAGCTTATGTCAAAGGTGGAAAGCTCATTCACAACTGGCTTCAATGGTTGGAAGAACGCTAGGTATGTCATAGAATCTCACAGTAGGTCAGATCAGCACAGGAAAAGTATGGTCGAAATGATATATCGAAAGACTGCGGGTGCCCGTATTGACTCTAATCTAGTACAACAATATGAAAGTGAATGCGAGTACTGGCAAGCAGTATTGAGGAGGTGTGTAGATGTTTTAAAGCTACTTTGCGAACGCGGGCTAGCCATTCGAGGTAAAGATGAAGTAATTGGATCAGTACACAATGGAAACTATCTTGGGATTCTAGAGCTGCTGAGCACATACGACAGTTTCTTGGCAGCACATATCAAGAAACACGCAAACAAAGGTAGTGGTCATACTTCCTACTTGTCCCATGTCATTTCTGAGGAAGTCATTGGAATAATGGCAGAAAAGGTTATGTCCTCAATAACAGATGAAGTAAAAACAGCAAAGTACTTCTCAATTTCTGTTGACTCCACACCTGATATTTCACACATGGATCAACTTACTTTTACAATCCGCTATGTACTGCCTACTACAGGTCCAGTTGAAAGGTTTTTGCAGTTTATTCCCATGCTAAGCCACACTGGCAGAGATATTGCTACAACTGTTCTTGATTTTCTTAAAGAGAAGAACATTCCAGTTATCGACTGCCGAGGACAGTCCTATGACAATGCCAGCAACATGTCTGGTAAATATCTGGGGACCCAACAGATAATCAAGAATGAGTGTAGTGAAGCTGAGTACATACCATGTATGGCTCATTCCTTAAACTTGGTGGCTAAGTGTGCTGCAGAAAGCTGTCCTGCTGCAGTGTCATTGTTTGCTCTGGTACAAAATATGTACTCCTTTCTTGTTGCATCTACTTATCGTTGGAGGAGACACCGTGAGGTACTAGAGACTAATAAAGATAAGAAGTTGAAAGTTGATAAAATACTTTCAGACACTCGTTGGTCAGCACGAGCAGATGCTGTAGCTGCTCTCAGTAGAGCACACAAAGAAAACATCATTGTTCTGGAAGAGTTATTCTCAGATCAGAATCAGCCAGCTGAAACAAGAGCTGAAGCAAGTGGTCTTCTCAAAGGTTTGAAAAAACTTGAAACAGTGATTCTTCTTGAAGTTTGGGATACAGTATTGGAAAGGTTTCAGAGTAGCAGTATCCAGCTGCAAAAATCTGGGCTCTCCCTCAACACAGCTGTCACACTGCTAGAGTCTCTTTTACAATTTGCTAAAGACCTGAGATCCCAGTTCGATGACTTTGAAGCAAAAGCTATGGCTAAGTGTGATCCCTGTGATGTGACGAGTAATGATGCATACTACGCCGACACGCAGCGTATTAGGAAGCGCAAGCGTCACCACGATGAACTAGACTCCGCGGAGGATGTTATGCTGACAGGGAGAGAAGTTTAGAGTGACTGCATTCTTGCCCATCATTGACAAGCTCTGTGCTGCCCTACAACAACGCATTGCTGCTTACAGCGACCTTCGAGAGAAATTTGGGTTTTTATCAGAAATCTCAAACAAAACGAACACTGAGCTTAAAGCATCTGCTGAAAAGCTTGTCTCTTCATATCCTAAGGACTTGGAGGCTGGATTGGAGTCGGAGCTTTTGCAGTTTGCACACCTTATGAAATCCATTCCAAGAGATTCACCTGAAAGTGCTCCTTCATCAGGTGGTGCAAAGGCTGCAAAAAGTCCTGAACTAGAAATGTATGAGATAATTCACAGACATGACATGGTAGAAACATTTGCTAATGTTGAAATTGTATTACGACTCTATCTCTGCATGTTTGTCACAAACTGCACTGGGGAGCGATCATTCTCCAAGATGAAACTAGTCAAGAATTATCTAAGAAACACCATGGGGCAGGACCGTTTGTCTTCACTCACCCTGTTGAGCATTGAGCATGAGAAATTAAGGGTGCTTGATTTTACTGATGTCATCAAACAGTTTGCAAGTAAGAAGGCTAGAAAAAAATCTTTTTTGACTGAGAAATAGTTAAGTGTACCGTACAAATTGCCTGCAATAAACAAAACCCACTCATTGCATCATTTGCATGTCAGTCAAGTGGTATTCTCTTTAGTTAATGGTGTATTATTATAGTTATTTTTTGTTAATGGTGTATTATTAGTTATTTTTTATTGTTAAGCTTCAAAAAAACAAATGTGTAATGTTCAACTATGAAATGGTCATTTGGCTAATTAATTATCAATAAATTGAATATTGTTTAAAAAGTAAATTTATTTTAACGCTTCGCTCGCCCATTGATTTGAGGGCCCCGTAAGGTCACCACTGGGGGATGGGGGTGTAAATCTTCATTTCAGTTAATTAAGCTAGCTTTGCGTAGTTTGGGGCCCCGCACTCCAACCGGCCTAGGGCCCCGCGCACCTTAAATCCGCCACTGCCCTGTGTCCAGCCAAATATTTACTGCCATTTGTTTCATCTCCCACATGTAGGGCATTTGTACGGTAGGGTTCCTGCTGGGGGGTCTCATTTGCTTTTGTATAAGGAACTCGAGTGAGCTTTGAATGTCTTATTTGTTTCATGAGGTGATAAAACCCCAATGGGGTTTCATGGTTGCTTGCTGTACTATCACCAGTGGGCTTACCTGGACCTGGGGCATTCCAGGAGAGATCACCCAATGCATGTCACCACTCTGACTTGGATTTTGATGAAAATTGACATATGGGGTTCTTCCGGGTGCTAATTTCACTGGTCAAAATAAAAAAGTTCTATGACCCATAGTTTTTGAGATATGGGCCCCCCACTTTACCACCTAACTTTAATGGCAGTAACTCCCAAACATCTTACTGTAGACCTATAAAACTATACATTTTTAGAATCAGCATGAAGAGATCTATTAAATGATACCACATTCAAATGTGTAGAACAATAATGAAAATTTCCCCCCCCCTTTTTTATTTTTGACCCCCCCCCCCCCCCTGGCAGTGAAATCCCAAACAAAAATTTTCATTTATTAAATTTTCATTAATTGTTAAAAGATACAAACAATAAAAAACGTGGGTATCAAGTTGCAAGATATTTTTTAAAAATTATTGAAAAAATATGTACAAATGTGAAATTTTGACATTTTTATGCCTGCAGACTAAAATAGAGAACTACAAATGATATATTCACATGGATGAAAATAAACAGTAAAAATACAAATTGAACGCACATACGGTATTACATCAAGTTGATTCATAATTACATGAGTTTTTTCAACTCATTTTCTGGGAAAACATATTGAATACGCATTGTTCCTGGCTTTAAAGTTGGTGTGCTTAACCCTTTCGCTCACTGGGTAGACAATTGTGTAGCTGAAAAATAAACCATATTGTTTCTTGTATAACCACATATAAAGGCAAATTTGTTTTTTACCCTATGTCATAATTCGTGAGCGAAAGGGTTAATAAACCCAAAATTTTATCTCTTGACATATGGCATATACCTCTAATTTGTGGAAAGTAATAGTAAACACTATATCTTGATGGGTGCAAAAAGCTAACCTCAAAGTCATCAAATTCCTCATTATAGGAATGTACAAATCCCAACCATTTCTGATCATTGTAAGTACAAACTATGTACTCTCCTATTTTCAGATTAACTTCAACATTATCTTCACCCAGAAAGGCTTTGCTTATAATCCTCACCTCACCAACTTCATCAGAAGATAATTCAAATGTTTTTGTTATTTGCATTAATAGGTACAAATCTGTGGAATTTTTGTGTTCCTGTTAGCCGCATACTTTTTTCATATCTTGTCACTTAAAAATTTTTCCATAGCTTCAATTTCTTCAGAATTTATTAAAAAAAAAATTTATGCTGTCACTTATATTGTTTGAACAAAATTCAAACATGTCTTCTGGTGTTAATATTTGATTTGCAAATGTTCTCTGCATACTCGCTCTGGCTACAGATCTTTTCACTGTACCCCCAATCCCATCACAAGCGCTCTTACCATGGCTTGTGGCAAAGAAATGCCACTCACATTCCAGCCCAAAATCTTCATGTTTACAAATGTTAACAAAGTTTAAACAATTTTTATATTGTCCTGCACATCCATCAGTAAAATAATGTAATTTTTTGATATGAGGGTGGGATTTTCTAATAATAGGTATGAGTGTATTTAAAAAAGTGTAAACCATTGTACAGTGCCTGCGAAAAGTATCCGATCACCCTTGAAATTTGTATTTTTTACATAAAAAACAATGTTTAAATGTATACTAACCTTATATTAGTATTTTGTCATCTGTCCTTTGGTTTGGATGACTTGTTCTAGACGTTTTGGCATGGATTTAATCAAGTTTTGACAAACTTCCACTGATATTTCCTTGCACCATACCTTTTTGATGGCCTCTTGTAATTTTTCGACTGAGCCAGTGTCGTGGCATTCAACCTTATTTTTTTATTAGCCACAGATTTTCTATCGGATTGAGATCTGGACTATTACCAGGCCAATCCAAAATATCAAATTTATTGTCAGTAATCCATTTTGTCACTATTTTGGCCCTGTGACATGGTGCACCATCATGCATGTATGTTTTTGTCCTTTGGATTGCCATTGCCATTGGAAGTTTATCCTGTAGCATTGCTAAATACCGTGCACCATTCATAGTTGTGTTCTTCGGAAGAAAATATAAGTTTCCACGCCCATAGTAACCGAAACAACCCCAAACCATCACACTTGGAGGGTGTTTCATTGTCTTTAGGGTGTATTTAGGGTCCATCCTATTTGAGCCAATAGGCCGGCGAACCTTTTTTGGACAACTTCTGAATGTCAAAAATGTCGACTCATCGCTAAATAAAACCTTCTTCCAGTCATCAACAGTCCAATGAATGTATTTTTTACAAAATGCGACACGTTTTTTAACATTTTTTCATTAATGAACGGTTTCTTAGCAGCATGGCGAGATGGTAATCCGAGTTCTTTTTGGAGCCGCTCCTGGATAGTTCGTTCAGAAACACCAGATAACAAATTATTCATATTAAATTTTATTTCTTTCGCAGTTATTGTTGGGTTTTTCAATACTAAACGTTTCATAAGTTTGTCTGTTCGCGAATTTGTTTTTCTCGGTCTGCCAGATCGTTTTTTAGGGACTGGCGTGGTTAGGCCACCATTGTTCTTAGCCCGTGAAACCCATAAATTAACGGTACTTTGGGATATGTTTAATTCCTTAGCTATCGGTCTCTGTGATTTCCCACATGCATGCAAAGCAACAATAGCACCTCGACAATCACTCTTAAGTTGTTTTTTAGCACACATTATATATAAATTTTATTTACACCACTTTCTGTAAAAAAAAAAAAAAAATCAAGAAATTTACACAAACAGTGAAATCTGACAAATTTGAGACACAGCCACCCGCAACGAAGGCTACCAGAACACTAATTTGAGAATGTGTTGGATAGCTCTCATATCAGCGAGCAACCTCAAAGTTACCAGATGTCGCTAGAACAAATAGAAAGTGAATTACGTGTCTCTGAATATCAAGGGAAAATATTGTATTTTCTTGAGTGATCGGATACTTTTCGCGGGCACTGTAGTGTTATGTTTTGTATTTGGAGATAAAAAACAACTTTAATGTTTTGTTTCATTACTTTCTGGTTCCTTATAATATAACACAAAGGGATGCACTGTGCATTGGGTATTTTCCCAATGAAAACCTTGGGCTGCATCCTGTACTACAAATGAGTAGTTTTCTGAAAAGTCACCAAGAACTACAGCTGTATGGCTATTTAAATTATTCTTCAAGTTTTTTAGAAATGCACTCTGATTCTTTGCTATAAAGTGATGACGTGTCAATTTGACAATTTTTGTGCTTAATGAATTTATAAAATCATCTACAGATTCTGTTTTTTCAACCATATTGCATCGATCTGTAGTAACCCATTGTTTATATTTTATTTCCTCACATTCAGGATCATTAACACTGAAAAGTGAGCAAAAAATTCTTAATACCTTGTTCTTTTGGACAGAGATTACATATTTGCATCATGCAATTCCTGTTGTTGACATCACACACTGCTTTCTCCATAAGAGTTGTGTATTCCAACCCTTTGACACCCAAAGCTGAGAATTGTATTTTGGCATTCTGGTGGTATGTACATACATACAGAATGGGTACCAGCAGCTCCAGCTAAAACATAATGTCTTGGGTGAAGGCTGGCAAAACTAGAGAAGCCAATTTGGGGACTATCTGGATTATTTTTATAGAGACTGAAAGCTTCTTTCAGATTCATTAACACCAGTCTTTCCTGCACAGGTTCTTTATACCCACTTTCATTTCTAATACTCAGGCAGTCTTTTGTACCTGGGCACAAACGACTAATTTCATCTGATTCAAAAAATTTTTGAACAGAATCTTTAGTACCTTTAGTTATTACTTTTCCTTTTGACATGGGCTCAATTTCAGGAATAATTCCAAGTCTTTGTTTTATATTTCTGCTTTTCTTAACTAAATATTCAGTTGTCTGAAATAGATTTATAGTTTTTGATATGGTAAATGGAGATAATGTCAATATTTTGAGTTTCTTCGCATAACTGTCAGTAGAATGGAAAGCTTCAACCAGTTCATTCATAAGATGAATCATTGACCTGAAACAAATTCATGAATGTATAATAGCTATAAACAAAACATTACATGTGCATATTAAATTTTTTGGATTATAATATTGATTTCAAGTGTAACAAAATGAGCATTCTTTGAGATAGTCAAATTAAACCAAAAATTATTTTGTGACCAAATGAATTCCAAATGATTTAATGGGCCCATTGATCTCCAATCTTTAGGGAGTTGTGCTTCTAGTTTCTACTATCAAAGGTGAATACCTACATTTTGTTTTTATGCTTGTTTTAGTTTAGGTATATTTCTACTTAATAATAGTGTATCATTTTAAAATTCATACCTTGAGTTTCATGATCCAACTTTGTAGCTTTTGATGGGCTTGGGATCTCAATTTCTAAACTTGTTTAGAGAACTAGCTTTCATTTTAAAGAACAACGTGCTTTTTCTATTGTTTGAATAGCTTTTGCTTCTTTTCTTGAGGAACCCAAACCATCTGAAATTTTTGAATTAATAAATATTTGACTCCATTTGATATATATGGACAATAATAATTAATATGTTAACATATTAATTTCATAAGTTTAATAAATTTAATATGTCAACATATTAATTTCATTAAGTTTTTCAGCAACTACTGAAAAACTGTCTTGAAAGTAAATGCATTATAAATAAATAATATAAATAAAAAAATTATAAATATAAAAAGTACTTATCATTAAATACTTACGCTTCGTCACTGGAGTCAGCAGGACTTTCTAGAACTTGAGAAACCTCCTCTTTGGCATTACTTGATATACTTGGATCATATTCATCACTTTCTGAAATAACATTCTCAGAAGACTGATTGTGATCAGACTCTTCACTTTGTGATGTTGATAGCAACTCTGGTCTCTGGGTCAATAATTTTCTACAGTTGCTACATAGTACAGTATTCCTTTGTAGTTTCCATTTACATTGATCATAAAGTGATTGGCTGATGGTTCTTATATCCTTATGTATCTTTTTCTTATGTTTTTGTAAAGGATCATCACATTATCTAACCCTTTTTCATTACTAAAAATACACAATTGTAAATCTCAAAAATAAGATATGATTTGACTCAAAATAAGCACATCTGTAATAAAAATAAGCATAATTAACAAATATTTGAGAGAGAGACTGCGTGAATATGAGTTATACATAGGATGTAAAATTGTAAATATATCATTTGTAGTTCTCTATTTTAGTCTGCGTAAAAATGTCAAAATTTCAATGTACTGTACAATGTACAAATGTCAACGTACATATTTTTTCAATAATTTTTAAAATATCTTGCCACTTAATACCCATATTTTTTATTGTTTGTATTAGTGATGGGACAATACCAAAATTTTTAATGATTCTGATTCCGATTCCGATACCACTAAAAAGTCTCGATTCCGATTCTCAATATTTTAAAATATAATTCTATACTTGTTTTTCTGGAAATTGTCATGGATATACATGTTTTAATGTATAGCTACAATACAATAAAAATAAAATTTGTTATCCTCTTTCATTTAAATTTTAAAGTTTACATTGCAAAACTGGTTCAATTAAAAGTTTAAAAAAATCCTTTTACTCAAAAAGGAATCAAAAGCAAGTTAAAGAATCATTTTAAGAATCATTTTAAGAATTGAAAATCATGGTACAATTCTCTCGATTCCGATTCTGATTCCTGAAAAATGCTCGATTCTTCCGATTCTCGATTCCGATTAATCGTCCCACCACTAGTTTGTATCTTTTAACAATTAATGGAAGTTTAATAAATGAAAATTTTTTTTTGGGGATTTCACTGTCTAGGGGGGGTGGGGGTCAAAAATAAAAAAAAGGGGGTAAATTTTCATTATTGTTCTACACATTTGAATGTGGTATTTAATAGATCTCTCCATGCTGATTTTAAAAATGTATAGTTTTATAGGTCTACAACAGGGGTGGGGAAATCCTCGCCCGCAGGCGGAATTTCGCCCACGAGCTAATTTCAATTCGCCCGCTTAGGTATTTATTATTTACTAAAAATTATTTATTTACAGCCCAGCAAATAGCTTTTTAAAATACATCTTATATACAGCGTGTCCCAAAGAAATGTATACCCACTTTGTTCGATAATACCAGCTATGAGGATAATAAATATATTACTTGTTAAATGTTTTTTAATAAAGAATTTTCTCCTGAATCTAAATATGTAATTATTTTTATTAAAAATTGAAAAACAAAAAAGTTACAGATGTTTAAATTATAATTATTATTTTCGAGACTTCATGTGCGATATTTTCTAATATTTTTGCACGTATACGAGATAAGTTTGAAACCGATGGCACTGTGCAAAACTTACAAAAACAACGTTCTGGAAGACATCGAACATCTTAGATAAAGTGTCATTTAACCATGGAATTTGTAAATTTTTTGAATTAACTAATAATTACAACATTTATGCTTCAATATCAACACTAAACATAAGTATCTCAAAACAGTCGGTTAAAATATTAGAAAATATCGCACATGAAGTCTCGAAAATAATAATTATAATTTAAACATCTGTAACTTTTTGTTCTTCAATTTTTAATAAAAATAATTACATATTTAGATTCAGGAGAAAATTCTTTATTAAAAAACATATAAAAAGTAATATATTTATTATCCTCATAGCTGGTATTATCGAACAAAGTGGGTATACATTTCTTTGGGACACGCTGTATATAAGCTTAAAATTTGCCAGATGCCCGCGGAGGTGTTTATGTTAGCGATTTTCGCCCTTGGTACTGAAAAGTTTCCCCACCCCTGGTCTACAACAAGATGTTTGGTAAAGTGGGGCCCATACCTCAAAAGCTATGGGTCATAGAACTTTTTTATTTGAACCAGTGAAATCAGCACCTGGAAGAACCCCATATGTCAACTTTTTTCATTAAAATCCGGGTCGGAGTGGTGACAAATTTTTAAATTTTTCGGTGATTTGTCCTGGAATGCCCCACCTGCTACATCAGCATGAGATCTGGGTGCAGGAATGGTATTTGATCTTGGGGTTTTCTTGTATCCCCTGGGGCTGATGGATAGCAAGCTCACTATCATGGTATTCTCTCAATTGATTTTGGTGTGGCTGCATTTGGATTGTTCCCTTCAGGTGGTCCAAATTGCAGTTCTCTTCAAAACAACTTCTTTCCCACCATGAACTCTGGCAAATTTGAGGATGAAGATAGGGGCATCTTGCATTGGATCTACATCCAGAAATGCCATTACCATCATTTTTAAATTTTTTTGCAGAGTAGCAGGTGAGCAAATGGTCATTCTCTTGCCTTAAGTCTATATTTACATAAGTCTCTCCTGTAATACTTGCATACTGGCTTCTTGTTTTCACCTTTGGCTTTTTGGTGACTGTGTGCAGTGGGGTTGTTCACTTTGTTGAAGGTCCTAATGTCTATTTTCTGTTCTTGTTTTGTCTCTTTTGGTGCCCTTTTTTGCTTGCAGTTTCCCTCTCTCTCGGGTCTCATTCAGAGGGTTTTTCACTTTTTCAGCAAGCTCTGCATTGGCATTGATAATTTCCTCCTGCTATAACTCTCCTGCCAGTTCTACCTCAAGCTCTTCAAATTGTCTATCATAGTCATCGCACCACTGGGGGTGCAAGCCAGCACAACTCAGTGCCAGTCCCAAGCCCGGATAAATGGTGAGGGTTGGCGTCAGGAAGGGCATCCGGCCGTGAAAGATTTTGCCAAAACCAAGAATGATGAGCCAAATTCATATAGCCTCGGAAAATGCCAGGGCGTACCCCATATGCGACGCGCATGGGCCTCGCCTGACCCCTGCGAGAAATGGACGAGGGCTGCCGAGTCGAGGATGGGCTCGGGTAAAGAAGCTAGTCCGAGTGGTTAGAGTTGGGACGTTGAATGTAGGCTCTATGACTGGGAGAGGAAGGGAGGTGGCGGATTTGATGGAGAGACGGTGTGTCAGAGTATTGTGTGTGCAGGAGACGAGGTGGAGAGGAAATAAAGCAAGGGAGCTGGGAGGGGGATATAAGTTGCTTTATAGTGGAACGAATGAACAGGGTAGAAACGGTGTTGGTATAGTGTTGTCAGAAGTGCTGAAGGATGCCTGGTGAGTGTGAGTAGAAGGAGCGATAGAGTTATGAGTGTTAAGCTGGGCCTTGACGAGATGACAGTGAACATCGTGAGTGCGTATGCCCCCCAAGCTGGCTGTGAAGGTGTAGAAAAGGAAGTGTTTTGGAATCAGTTGGATCAAGAACTTGGTGCGATACCAGAGGGGGAAAAAGTGATCTTGGGTGGAGACCTGAATGGCCATGTGGGAAGAAGTAGAGAGGTGATTGAGAGGGTGCATGGTGGTTGGGGCGTGGGAGAGAGAAATGAAGAAGGGGAAAGGGTGGTGGATTTCGTGATGGCGTTTGATCTAGCGATAGTCAACACCTTCTTCCAGAAAAAAGATAACCAGTTTGTGACCTATAGGAGTGGAGGAAGAGAAAGCCAGATAGACTTTCTAATGTGCAGGAGATCCCATCTGGAAGAAGTTAAGAACTGCAAAGTCATAAACGGGGAAAGCGTGGTGGCGCAACATAGAATCCTGGTGATGGATTGGTCGTTTAAGAGTGGTAGGAAAAGAAGGCAAGAACAGGTGACACCTAGGATAAAGTGGTGGGGACTGAAGAAAGAAGACCAGAAAAGGAAATTTGAGGAGAAGGTTTTGGAAGAAGTAAGGTCGTTGGAGAGTGTACAAGAATGGTGGGAGGAGAACAGCCGGGTGATATTGAGAGTTGGTGAGGAAGTACTGGGCAAAACATCAGGTAGAAGACCCCCTGAGGATAAAGAGACGTGGTGGTGGAATAAAGAGGTTCAGGAGGTGATTAAAAGGAAGAAAGATGCTAAAAAGAAGTGGGACACATGAGTCATTCTCTGTCAGATCAACCAAAAAAAATTGAAATTAACACCCTCATCTCTCATATTTTGCTGAAATTTGGTTTATAGGGAGTTTGTGAGCCCTGAATCCATTTCTGAAATTATAAGGTCAATCCGACCAACGGTTCAAGAGATATGACCTCGGGCAATTTGAGGTCACTCGCGAGGTTACTAACATTTGGCAAGCCATAACTTGGGTAATAATTGTCATAATTATATAAAAGTATATATATTTAGAATCAGAAAATGACACGGAATCCAAATATGCAAGTTTTAGAACTCTAGGTTGAAAAATAAAAAAGTTACACTGTAACGAAAATTTGAGGTCACAATTTGACCTCTGGGGTATCAAATGAGAATTTTTTTTTTAAATGTAAAAATGAAGGCATAGGCATTGGCTATTAGAATCAGCAAAAAAAGTTTGTTTATGTTAGTATTTTTCATGTAACTAACATATAAGTGAACACCATATTCATAAGTTGTGCGTCAATTCTACCTATTTTTTCATACTTAAGCTCATAATTTGACCTATAGAAATTAAAATTACATTTTTTATAGATATAAAAAACAAAGTCAGAGTTCTTGACTAATAGAAACAATCATAAAAAGTTTGTTTATGTTGGTACTTTTCATGTAACTAACTTATAAGTGAACACCATATTTATAAATTGCTTGTCATTTCAAGGAATTTTTATATCTTAGCTATCAATTTGACCTCAAGCTCCAAGAATTTAATAAAAATTGTATTTCACTGCTAATCTACACTGGCAATAATAGTTATAATAGTGAAAGGGGAAGACTAAGCTCACATGTAGCCTAAACAAACCTGTTGAAACATGTTGCTACTTGTCTAAGTGCAGAATCAACACAGATAGTTGCAAAATTCCTTGTCTACAGGTTAGTACAGTTCCAGCCAGCACTGTGGGTGGCTGGTGGGTATGGTGTTTTAATGAGCCTCAGAGACTATCAAGGCCTAAAATATTAAGTGTGTATAGCTATATATTTTCTAAAAAATATATATTACCTAATTGTAAATCCTATATCTTTACAGATCAAAATACAATGGTTCGGCACTTGAAATACTGCCAGGACCCTATTCAAAAACACAAGAAATGCATAACAATCAATCTTAGAAAAGTGACTGATGTACTTGTTGAAAAATGTGCTGGAAGAGTGAAAAAAGACTCATTGTTGTGTGTGAACTGCTGGACACTGATAATGAAAAACCCCACTATACTTAGTACCACTGAAAACAACGAGTCTGAGCAGGATTCAAATGAATCATCTACTATCAGTGGCTTGAGTAACATCTCTTCAATTCAAGATCTGGACAATGACAGTGATTGCTTGATAAAGGAAAATCCTTCAACTTCAGTTGAACCAGTTCTAGCATTTCTGGACCAAACACCAGTTAAAAAAAGTAAGTAATAAATTAATATAATAACTTATACTTTACTACAAGGTCTATTTGATCTACTATATAGCCAATTATATAGCATTTAAGGTACTATAATTAATATTTAATTACTAATATTCAGGTGTGTGAAACCTTTTTTTCTGTTCTTTTCAGAAGGGCTGTCATTAAGCCAGAAAAAGCGCAAGGCTCATGGTAAGCTATCATCTGCTCAGAAACACCTGAAGGAGAGGCTAGAACTCAATTATGGTGTTCAAATTACTGAGGAGGTAAGTGATACTTCAAAACCTGAAACTAAATCTGAAGAACATCTAGACAAATTAATGAATGAATTGAAACAGTTATTCCTGGAGAGCAAATGTCACCATCACAAACTACAAATATTGACACTCTCACCATACACAATTGAAAAAACAGCTAGTTTCTTTCAAACTACAACATACATGGTGAAAAGAAGCCGTTCACTTAAATCAGAACATGGAATCCTTCCGAAGATTCCACTAATGAGCAAAGGAAAAGTGATATCTGAAGAACACAAAGATATAGTTAGAAGATTCTATGAGTCAGAAGAGGTTAGTCGTATGTGTCCTGGCCAAAAGGATTGCGTGAAAGTTATCAGTGCTGAAGGTGCAATGAAGGTGCAAAAACGATTGGTCCTTGGGAATTTAAGAGATGTTTGAACTATATAAAAATGATGAAAAGAATCCCAAAATAGGATTTTCCACATTTGCAAAATTACGGCCATCATATTGTGTGCTTGCCAGTAGTGGTGGGACTCATTCTGTCTGTGTCTGCACATACCATCAAAATCCAAAATTGCAGCTGGCTGCATTGGGAGAAAGAGGTCTTTCATACAAGGATCTTATGGATTACAGTGTCTGCAGTACAGAAAGAGAGACTTGCATGATGCAACTTTGCAATGATTGCCCAAGAGAAGAGGGTGTCCTGGATTTTCTTGAGTTACTTGACAGTGTGAAATCAGCTCCAAATGAAATATCTTACAAGCAATGGGTGACTGTTGACCGTTGTACAATGGTTGATAAGGTGGAGCCACTTCATGAATACTTATCATCCCTAAGCATGAAAATATCCCGCATGGTTCGTCATCACTTTGTTGCTCAGCAGCAATCACAGTACTTCAAGCAGTTGAAAGAAACACTACCACCTCAGAGCGAGGTAGTTATAGTAGGTGATTTCTCTGAGAATTATTCTTTCATTGTCCAGGATGCTGCCCAAGGGTTTCACTGGGACAATTCACAGTGTACAGTTCACCCTTTTGTCATCTATTATAGATCATCTGCAGACCAGGAACTTAGCCATTTTAGTGTCTGTTTCTTATCTGCATCACTAAAACACAACACTATAATGGTTTACTCATTCATATTGAAGCTTATGACATATGTTAAATTCAGATGCCCACAATTGAAGAAGGTGCACTATTTCTCAGATGGATGTGCTGGCCAATATAAGAACAGATACAACTTCACAAATCTCTGTTACCATGAAGAGGATTTTGGTCTGTCTTGTGAATGGCACTTCTTTGCTACATCCCATGGCAAAAATGCATGTGATGGGATTGGAGGAACAGTGAAAAGAGCTACTGCTCGTGCCAGTTTGCAGAGAACTACAGAGAGGCAAATTCTTACACCAGAACACATGCTTCAGTTTTGTGAAGAAAACTTGAGCAAGAAGATAAATTTTTTCTTTGTAACTACAGCTGATTTGAAAGATGCAGAAGAATGGTTGGAACATCGATTCAAGGATAGTAGGGCTATTCCTGGAACTCAGAAATATCATAGATTTGTTCCCCTAAACAAGGAAGAACTGATTGTGTATCCCATTTCAAGTGGCATTGGAGAAAAGAAAAGAATAAGGAAAAGTCATTTTACTAATGAACCTGCAATGCTTGGTAACCTAAAATGTGTCAAACCAGGAGAGTATGTTGGCTGCATTTATGACATGCAAGTTTGGTATGGAATTGTGGAGGAATATTGTGAAGAGTTTGATGATTTCACTGTGAACTTTCTACATCCCTCTGGGTCATCAGGATCAAGTGCATATTATTATCCATCAAACAAGGATTCATGTGCAGTGCCAGGACATCATATATTAACTGTAATGAGTTGTCCTACCCTAAGAGGAGGCAGCAGAATTCAATACATTTTTCCACAAAAAGAAATTGATGAGAGCATCGAGCATGCAAAAATTGTATTAGGCTAGCACATGAATCCTCTAAGTAGGTCTTCCCCTTTCACTATTATAACTATTATTGCCAGTGTAGATTAGCAGTGAAATACAATTTTACATTTTTTGCCTTTGTTTTTATATCTATAAAAAAATGTAATTTTAATTTCTATAGGTCAAATTATGAGCTTAAGTTTGAAAAAATAGGTAGAATTGACGCACAACTTATGAATATGGTGTTCACTTATATGTTAGTTACATGAAAAATACTAACAAACAAACTTTTTTTTGCTGATTCTAATAGCCAATGCCTATGCCTTCATTTTTTACATTTAAAAAAAAATTCTCATTTGATACCCCAGAGGTCAAATCGTGACCTCAAATTTTGGTTACAGTGTAACTTTTTTATTTTTCAACCTAGAGTTCTAAAACTTGCATATTTGGATTCCTTGTCGTTTTCTGATTCTAAATATATACTTTTATATAATTGTGACCATTATTACCCAAGTTATGGGTCACCAAATGTTAGTGACCTCGCAAGTGACCTCAAATTTCCCGAGGTCATATCTCTTGAACCGTTGGTCGGATTGACCTTATAATTTCAGAAATGGATTCAGGGCCCACAAACTCCCTATAAACCAAATTTCAGCAAAATCTGAGAGATGAGGGTGTTAGGCACTGGTTGATCTGACAGAGAATGACCCACATCTGGTAGACAAGAGGATAGAGAAAGCTATAGGCAGGCAAAAAAGGAGGCGAAGAAGGGAGTGGCAAGAGCCAAGGCGCAGGCGATGGATGAAGTATATAAAGAGTTGGAGACACTGGCGGGAGAGAGAAAGATCCTTAGAATAGCGAAGGCTAGGGATAAGGCGAGTAAAGATTTTACTCAAATTAAACAGGTAAAGGATGGTCAGGGAGTGGTCTTAAAGGATCAGGATAAAATCATGGATAGATGGAAGAGTTATTTTGAACATCTGTTAAATGAGGAAAACCCAAGGGTTATTTTTGAAGATGGTGTCCCAAATCAAGGGTGAACTTCAGGAGTGAGTAGGGAGGAGGTGAAGGTGGCGTTGAAAGGAATGAAGAAGGGGAAGGCATTGGGACCGGATGGGATACCAGTGGAGGCGTGGAATTGTTTGGGAGATGAGGGCATAGATCTATTGTGGGATCTGATGCAGAAGATATATGAACAAGAGGAAATGCCGGAGGAGTGGGGGGATAGTACACTCGTACCTATCTACAAAGAGAAGGGGGACATCCAGGATTGTGGAAATTATAGGGGAATAAAGCTTATGTCACACACGATGAAGGTTTGGGAAAGGATTATAGAGAAAAGGTTAAGAGAAGAGACAACTGTAGGGGAAGAGCAGTTGGGTTTTATGCCAGGTAGGGGAACAACTGATGCAATTTTTGCACTGAGGCAGTTGATGGAGAAACACCAGGAGCGACAAAAGGGACTGCACATGGTTTTCATCGACCTAGAGAAAGCATATGATAGAGTGCCACGCCAGGAGGTTTGGAGGTGTATGAGAGAGAAAGGTGTGCCGGAGAAGTACGTTAGGTTGGTGCAAAGTATGTATGAAGGAGCAAGGACCCAGGATAGGAGTAGTGTAGGTGTAATGGAATGGTTCCCTGTGAGGGTTGGTCTACATCAGGGATCTTCTTTGAGCCCGTACCTTTTTGTTTTGATTATGGATGTGTTGGCCCAGGGGATAAAAGATCAATCCCCTTGGTGTATGCTCTTTGCAGACGATATTGTTCTGTGCAGCAACAGGAGAGAAGTGGTAGAAAGAAAATTGGAGGAATGGAGGAGGGCTTTTGAAGACAGAGGGTTGAAAATCAGCAGAAAGAAAACGGAGTACCTGAGGTTCTACGAAAATCAAGACTCAGAAATTAGTTTAGAGGGAGCGAGGTTAAAGAGAGTAAGTAAGTTTATGTACTTGGGATCGACAGTGGCTGAGGACGGTGAGCTGGACACAGAAATAACACACAGAGTGCAATCTGGTTGGAAAAATTGGAAGAAAGTTTCAGGGGTGTTGTGTGACCGAAGAATAGGCGCAAGGGTTAAGGGAAAGGTGTATAAGACTGTGGTAAGACCGGCTATGATGTACGGGGCTGAGTCTTGGGCTATAAAGAAAGATCATGAGAAAAGACTAGATGTAACGGAGATGAGAATGTTGAGATGGATGTGCGGAGTGACCAGGTTGGATAGAGTAAGGAATGAGAGGATAAGGGGCACAACAAAGGTTGGAGAAATCTCGAGGAAGATACAAGAAAGTAGACTGAAATGGTATGGACATGTGATGAGAGGGGACGAAGATTATGTGGGTAAGAGAACGATGAATATGGAGGTGCATGGCAGGAGAAAGAGAGGCAGACCGAAGCGAAGGTGGATGGAGAAGGTGAGGGACGATTTGAGGGAGAAGGGTTTGTCGGAAGAAGAAGCCCAGGACCGGGCTGTGTGGAGGAGGCTGGTCAGAAACGCCGACCCCACATAGAGGCGGGAACAGGTGAAGAGAAAGAAGAAGTAGTCATCGCAAATTTGATGAGCACATTTAAAGCATGAGAATTTTCTTTTTGAGTTTTGAAGGATGAGAAGGAAATAAATAGGTAGTTCACTACAACTGTAGTGTATCCATAGTAGGGTGGTCCACAACAGCATTTTTTGGAATTTTAAATTCAGTCACATCTGCCCTTATTCTATTCCCCCACAAGAATAAACGTGCCAATTATCTTTGCTCTAGGACCTTTTTATGCACTCGCTCAAAATGAAACAATTTGAATGAATAATGACTTGACAATTTATGACTGGAACATTTATTGAACAAGGATAATAATGACTTGACAATTTATGACTATATTATATATATATATATATATATATAATATTTAGGAGAAATCCAATGACAAGGAGAAATGTAAATGCCATGAAAAGTCTTCTTTAATGCGCAACGTTTCGAGCAATACGCTCATCTTCAGGCTGTTTAATAACAATGTGAAATTAAAATCAATATTGAATGAAAAACAAGACAAAGAAAATTTCTATAACCTATTCATAAAGGCAAATTTTAAAAGACTGAGAAAAGAGGGTTAAATTCTAAGTTATACAGATTTACATATAAAAATTAAGAAGCTATTTTTAAATACATATAGTAAATGTGAAATTAATACACTGGAAAAATTAACAATAGTACACTGGAATAATGAAACTAACTAACCTTTCACTGCAATTTCCGAGGCTAACTGATTTAAGCAGAGGCAAGACGGGAAAACAAGAGATGGTGAGGGCGATTGGGGAAGGGGGGATTATAAGGAATTGGGGAAGGAGGAGGGATTATAGCAAATTTAGGGGGACGGCTGATGAGTCAACATTTAAAGTAGGGGACAATGTTTTAATGAAAAGCGATTCCAAAATTCTTAGTGAGTTGGGACAAGTATTACAACCAAGAATTTTAAAATTGTCTAAAGTGACATCAGTTTTACATTTTATACTGTGTTCCCGAATACTCAAAACTTCTTTAGTTTTTAAAATTTTACCTGTTCGGCCACTTATTCCCATATGCGAATAAAATCTAGCCCTGAGAGAGCGAACAGTGCTGCCAATGTAATTCCCAAGGAGACACCTAGGGCAGGTAAATAAATATACAACACCGCTACGCAACGAGTCAGGGGTTCGATCCTTCGCTGAGAAAAAGCTACCTAAAGACGTTTTATTAATAAATATGATGCGGAAATCAGTATGATAAAAAAATTTCCTTAACAACTTTGTAAATTTAAGCTTAAATTCCTTATTCAAAGGACCCATTTCAGGTACCAAGAAATATTTTATATCCTTCGGCACTGTAATACATGGAAGTTGAGGGCTATAAACATTATTTAAGAAGGATCTAATTAGTTTGTCTACATATTGAACAGGAAAACTATTATTAGTAAAGTATGATCTTAGATTATTAAATTCATCATTAAGTAAGGTAAAACTAGAGGTCAAATTATATCCTCTGAACAGGAGAGTTTTAATACAAGACATCTTATAGTTGAAATCAGTAAAACTAAAAAAATTCATGCCCAAACCAGTGAAAGTGGGTTTCCTGTAAACTGATGTAGTAATAGAATCACCGTTTTTCGAAATTAAAAGATCTAAAAAGGGGAGGGAGCCATTTTGCTCAGTTTCCATTGTATACGTTATATTGGGGTGCAAAGAATTTAGGAAGTTAAAGAATTGTTGCGCTTGTACCGCATTATCAAAGACTGCTATCGAATCATCAACGAAGCGTCGATAGAAAATTGGCTTGAGATGAGTGGGAGATTGTCTAAAAATTACACTTTCTAAATGAGTCATAAAAAAATCAGCTGCTAACGGTCCAACAGGTGATCCCATCCCTACTCCATCAATTTGTTGGTAAACCTTATTGTTGAAAGTGAAATAGCATTGTTTGAAGACCAATTCTAAAAGTTCCTTAAAATGAGACAATGAAAAACCATGAAAATTATCAACTGAGCTAAAAACCCTATCTAAAATAATGGCAATAGTTTCAAATACAGGTACATTTGTGAAAAGCGACTTTACATCAAAACTGACAAAAAACTTTTTTGAATCGAAGTTCTCACCAAGGAGGTCTTTTTGGAATTCAAACGAGTTATTTATAGTATAAGCATTTTTCGCAAAGGGTGACAGGAGACGAACAATGCTATTTCACTTTCAACAATAAGGTTTACCAACAAATTGATGGAGTAGGGATGGGATCACCTGTTGGACCGTTAGCAGCTGATTTTTTTATGACTCATTTAGAAAGTGTAATTTTTAGACAATCTCCCACTCATCTCAAGCCAATTTTCTATCGACGCTTCGTTGATGATTCGATAGCAGTCTTTGATAATGCGGTACAAGCGCAACAATTCTTTAACTTCCTAAATTCTTTGCACCCCAATATAACGTATACAATGGAAAGTGAGCAAAATGGCTCCCTCCCCTTTTTAGATCTTTTAATTTCGAAAAACGGTGATTCTATTACTACATCAGTTTACAGGAAACCCACTTTCACTGGTTTGGGCATGAATTTTTTTAGTTTTACTGATTTCAACTATAAGATGTCTTGTATTAAAACTCTCCTGTTCAGAGGATATAATTTGACCTCTAGTTTTACCTTACTTAATGATGAATTTAATAATCTAAGATCATACTTTACTAATAATAGTTTTCCTGTTCAATATGTAGACAAACTAATTAGATCCTTAAATAATGTTTATAGCCCTCAACTTCCATGTATTACAGTGCCGAAGGATATAAAATATTTCTTGGTACCTGAAATGGGTCCTTTGAATAAGGAATTTAAGCTTAAATTTACAAAGTTGTTAAGGAAATTTTTTTATCATACTGATTTCCGCATCATATTTATTAATAAAACGTCTTTAGGTAGCTTTTTCTCAGCGAAGGATCGAACCCCTGACTCGTTGCGTAGCGGTGTTGTATATTTATTTACCTGCCCTAGGTGTCTCCTTGGGAATTACATTGGCAGCACTGTTCACTCTCTCAGGGCTAGATTTTATTCGCATATGGGAATAAGTGGCCGAACAGGTAAAATTTTAAAAACTAAAGAAGTTTCGAGTATTCGGGAACACAGTATAAAATGTAAAACTGATGTCACTTTAGACAATTTTAAAATTCTTGGTTGTAATACTTGTCCCAACTCACTAAGAATTTTGGAATCGCTTTTCATTAAAACATTGTCCCCCTACTCTAAATGTTGACTCATCAGCCGTCCCCCTAAATTTGCTATAATCCCTCCTCCTTCCCCAATTCCTTATAATCCCCCCTTCCCCAATCGCCCTCACCATCTCTTGTTTTCCCGTCTTGCCTCTGCTTAAATCAGTTAGCCTCGGAAATTGCAGTGAAAGGTTAGTTAGTTTCATTATTCCAGTGTACTATTGTTAATTTTTCCAGTGTATTAATTTCACATTTACTATATGTATTTAAAAATAGCTTAATTTTTATATGTAAATCTGTATAACTTAGAATTTAACCCTCTTTTCTCAGTCTTTTAAAATTTGCCTTTATGAATAGGTTATAGAAATTTTCTTTGTCTTGTTTTCATTCAATATTGATTTTAATTTCACATTGTTATTAAACAGCCTGAAGATGAGCGTATTGCTCGAAACGTTGCGCATTAAAGAAGACTTTTCATGGCATTTACATTTCTCCTTGTCATTGGATTTCTCCAAAATATTAAATTGAAGCTCTGTAGAAGCAACCCGCATGATTATAATATATAATATATATATATATAATATATATATATATATATATATGCAACTGCCTCGACCGTTCTCCTACTCGGGGACTTTAACAGTCGCGACCCGGCTTGGGGAGATGTTCGGTCGACTAATGTTGCTGGTATGTTACTCTCCTTAATGGAGGAACTTTCCTTTGCGTGCCTCAATTCCAGTGAACCTACTTACTTCCACGAACCCACCGGTTCATTTACCTGTATTGATCTCTCCTTGGTGTCCCTCGATGCCTTACTCGATTTTTCGTGGAAGGTGTTGGGGGACTCTTATGGCAGTGATCATTACCCAGTCTGTCTTGAGCCAGTCGGACCGCAGCCGGGCGTCTCGTCTCGACCGAGGTGGTGCCTTGCGCGGGCTGACTGGCCATCTTTCAGAGCTCGTTCCGTCATTGTCCATTCGGTATTGAGCTTTGGCTCTGTGGATGAGAGCTTGGAGTTCTTCGAGCGGGTGGTGATGGGCGTCGCGGAGGACTCTATTCCTCGATCTTCCGGTAACCTGCGGACTCGTAGCGTCCCGTGGTGGACTCCAGCATGCCACCAGGCGGTGTGCGAGAGGAAGAGGGCAACGCGCCGCTTCCACCGCACCCGGCGCGCGGACCACTTGATTGAGATGCGGCGGGCGAAGGCTTTCGCCCGCCGGACTCTCAAGTTGGCCCATCGGGCCTCTTGGCGTGCTTTTGTGTCTGGCATCTCCTCATCTACCCCTTCTGCTGCTGTGTGGTGGAAGGTACGTAGTATCGAGGGGAAGCCGGTCCCTGCTAGTCGCCCTGTCCTTCGGGATGGGGACGGCTTCCTTTCAGATCCTGCTGCTGTGGCTGATCGGCTGGCCGGTGCTTTTGCTGCGGTTTCCCATTCGCCTTCAGCTGCGGATCGCCCTTTATCGGAGGTCGCGTTCCCGCCCCCTGGGAACGAGCCTTATAATCGTCTCTTTACGATGCGGGAACTTCGGGCTGCCTTGGCAACCCGTCGTTCTTCCGCCCCTGGCCCTGATGACATTCCGTATGACTTTATTTGGAATCTGCACCCGATGGCCCTGCACTTCTTGCTGGATCTTTTCAACCGGGTGTGGGTTGAGGGGTCGTTCCCTTCCCGTTGGAGGGAGGCGATTGTGGTCCCGATACCTAAGCCGGGGAAGGATCCGGCGGAGGTGGCGAGCTATCGGCCTATTGCTTTGATGAGCTGCTTATGCAAGCTCCTGGAAAGGATGGTGGCCATCCGACTTTCCTTTACACTGGAGTCGCTTGGGTTATACCCCCTGACCCAGTATGGCTTTCGTCGATTTCGGGGTACTCTGGACCCCCTTCTCCTCCTTGGCCATGATGTACAGGAGGCATTTTCCCGCTGGAATCTTGTTCTGGCCGTCTTTTTCGACATCCAAAAGGCCTATGACATGACCCATCGGGGAGTTGTCATGGACCGTTTGAAGTCTCTTGGTTTTGTGGGCTTTTTGCCCACGTTTCTTCACAACTTCCTCTGCCGTCGCACTTTCCGCGTCCGTAATGGGGCGGCCCTATCTGACCTGTATGTTCAGGAGGAGGGGGTGCCCCAGGGGTGTGTTTTAAGCATCTCCTGCTTCAATCTGGTTATGTCTGCGCTACCGGGAGCTCTTCCGCCCTCGGTGCGCTGTTCCATCTACGAAGATGATCTGGCTGTCTATGCCGCGGGGATGAGTCCCCCCCTCGTGGAGAGGGAAGTCCAACTCGCGGTCAATTGGGTTGAACGCTGGGCGTCGTCGGTGGGCCTTACGCTGTCTTCCCCGAAGACTTCGTGTGTGGCCTTCCTTCCGTCGAGGAGACGGGGATCCGGCGCCATCCCGGCCTTTAACCTTACACTCGGGGGTCAGCCTCTGGCCCTCGTTCCATCAGTACACTTCTTGGGTATGGTTTTCGACAGCCATTTGAGCTGGGTTCCCCACCTTCGCCGGCTGCGCGAGTCCGCGAGACGTACCCTGGATTTGCTGGGACATGTCGCATACTACATGGGGCGCGGATAGGCAGACACTCCTCCGTTTGTACGTGTCCCTGGTACAGCCCAAATTAGACTATGGGAGTGTGGTGTATGGCTCCACCTCCCGCATGGCCCTTTGGATACTGGATCCGGTCCTCTCTAGAGGACTGCGCATGTCATCTGGCACCTTCTGCTCCTCTCCGGTTGATAGTCTGCAGGTTGAGTGCGACATCCCTCCCTTGGAGGATCGGAGGTCGTTCCTCATTGCTAAGCACTATCTCCGGATCCTCCATCTTCCCACCTCTCCTCTGTTCCAGGTGGTTGAGAGGGCGTTCTGCCGGGATGGGGGTTGGTATTTCACCGACACGGTGACCTCCCTCCTCGATGGTATGGGCACTCCTCCTCCATCCGTTATACCAGTCTCTTTCAGGGGTGTTGCACCTTGGGAGAGCACCCCTGTTGCGTGCTGTAGGGCGTTGCGTCCCGTTCGCAGGGCCGATTCTGACTCTGCCTTACTTCGGTCTCTGTTCCTTCAGCATGCAGTGTGTCACTCTGCATTTGTTGCGGTCTTCACATTTGGCTCGAGGTCGTCGGGGGGCGTTGTGGCCGCGGCTGTTCCCCAGTCATTTGCCCTTGCTCCCCGATGTACCCGTCTCCCTGATGAGGCTTCCGTTTTCACGGCGGAGCTCTATGCCATTCTGAGCGCTCTGGAGGTGGTGCGGGAGCATCCAGATGGGTCGTTTGTCATCTCTTCGGATTCCCGCAGTGCCCTGGATGGCCTGGAGTGTTTTGACCCTGTCCACCCACTGGTCCGACGAATCCAGCTACTGTGCCATATCCTTGTCACTTCTGGTGGCAAGGAGGTGGTATTTTGCTGGGTTCCTGCACATGTTAACGTGGCTGGAAATGAGGCTGCCGATCGAGCTGCCCGTTCCGCGTGCCAACTACAGGTTTCACCCGTGTCCCTCCCCTTTTCCGATTATATCCCTGGCTTCTGTAGGTTTTTGCGCTCCTGGTGGCAGAGTCGCTGGGATGGCGCTGCAAATAACAAACTGCAAGATTAAACCCAAATTGGGATGTTGGGCCTCTTCCTTCCATCGGTCGCGCCATAAGGAGGTGGCTTTGACCCGCCTCCGTATTGGCCACACCCACCTGACCCATGGCTATTTGATGGCCGGGGATCGGGTGCCCCGATGTCCCAATTGTAACATCTTACTCACAATTGCCCACCTGCTGGTGGAGTGTCCGCTTTACTCTGCGCTGCACGCAGAGTATTTTCCCTTTTTGGAGAGCATCGGGCCTTGTGATAGGCTTGGCGCTATTCTATCGGAAGGTCCCATCGGAAGGTCCCTACTTTTCGGTAACCGGGTTGTTCTCCTTCCCCCTTCGCTCCCGACTTCTTTACCGGTTGTGACTCTGATAATTCCCCCCCCCCCCTTCCTCCTCCTCCCCGTCTATTGTTCACTTCCATTCGCTGTTTCATAGTCTTCATCCTGTGTTCGCTCTGCTATCCACCTTTCTTTTGGTGGCCATGAGCGGTCATACTTTGAAACAAAAAAAAATATATATATTATATATATATTATATATTATATATTATATATTAATATATTATGAAATTATAACAGCAGAACAAATAATGCACACAGTTAAAGATCTTTAGGTCTTCTTGAGACCAGTTTTAGTCGGCTCTTTGAATTCCTTGTGGTGCTGAGCGACTGCGCGGAGAAGGTACTGCTTTTGCGCTTCATCCTTCGTGATTGTGCTGTTGAAAGCCTTAATGAGCGCAACTCCTCTTTCTGCGCAATTGTTAACCACTGCCATCTTCTCTACACATTCCTTCATTCCTTGGTAAGCTGGATCTGTGTTCCAATCATTTGGTGTCTTGGACAGGAATGATTGTGCCTGTTCACTTCCGTGCTGCATGATGAGGTTGAAGAAGATTGCTGAATGTTTGGTTGCATAGAATTCCAAGGGATTGCTCGAGGAGAAAGTTTTTCCGTCCATGCGCTTGTCCTTTTCTTTTTTCAGGAACAGCTACGATGTTGTGAGCAATACTCTCCTTCGTGGACGTGTGAACTCGAGGATCAAAGAGTGCCAAGAGGATTAAGTGCTCAGAAATGAATACAAATGGCGCTTCATCGCGGCATTTGCCGCATCGTTCGTCTTTCCTGGGTGAGCTTTCAGCTGGCGCAAGAAAGTGAGGTCATTCAGTGGAGCCATGTATGCAACACTGGCGTCATTCCAGTAGCGGCCGTAAAGGAGCATGATAAACAGGCTTAGTTCCTCGATGTTCCGTTTCTCGGTCTGAAGCAAGGTGAATTGATCTCTGAATAGGAACAACTTGAGCGTGTAAATGGCCTTTGCCATCCATCGCGCATGGTGCATGGCTCCAGGGCTTCGAATTCTCACAGGACCGTCGAGCTTCCCTCCCAAGAAAAGGAGGCAGAGAAGCATCAGTTCATCATAGTCATCCCGCTGGCTCTTCTTCTCGACAGCCTCCTTGTAGTAGACCATTTCCTTCCTCTGCTCTGCTGTTTCAATGAACAGGCTGTCGGGTGCACTCTTGAACTTGCTGCGATCAATGAAAATCCAGTGCTGCTTGAAGCGCTTGAATAGGCCAATTTCAGGTCCACTGGATATTCCGAAACAAGCACCGAAGGCCGCAGCAAGGACGACTTCTACCACGTGGTGTTGGCAAGCGATCCACACCAGATCAATACCCAACTCCTTTTCAATGAGAGTACAAGCTCCAGCATGAAGTCCTGTGTTGGACGCAGTTGTATCAAAAACAAGACCTTGAATGTTGCCCCTCAAAGACCAGTCATCCACAAGCTTCAGGCACGCCTGAGCCTGAGATGCTCCAGTTGCAGCAGCTACCATTGGGACTCCAAGGAGTTTCTCTTCCTCGTTACCGGTTACAAGCACAGCCACACGGTCCACCACCTCTAACCCATGGGAGATATCTGTAAGCAGCTTACTATCCCAGTGCAAGAGAAGGGGCTCATGGGTCTTGAAAGTGGCCTGATCTTCGCGGCACATCGCTTCACATGTACATTGTCTCACGCGACGAATGGTGCTGCGTGAGATTGACACTTCGTCCAAGTTGTGCCCCAGTGATTTAATATTTAGTTTTGATAACAATAAAACCTATATTTTTGGGTGACAGAGTGACTGTATATGCTGCAGGAATTGTCCTTAAAGTGTTAGTCACAAATTTGTCCAGAAAATTTAACATTGCAAATTATTTAAATAAAAATAAGACAACTAATTCATTTTAACGCATAAGCAGTATCTCAATATGACGCTATAATATTATGAATCCTTATGTTAAATAACAGAAAACTATTTCATATATTGTGCAAATTTTTCTAAAGTGAATTGAAAACTTATTTTGAGTGGGTGTGAAGTAGACTTTGGTGATCTAATTTGCCTTATTGGTGGTGTTGATTGAAAAGCTTTGGATTTCTTTTCTAATCAGTGTCATTTTGTCATCGTGTAAACTTATTTTGAAATACAATCTAGTTAGGTCAGGTTAGGTTCAAATGGTTAGATTAAGTACTTTACTTCCCTCACCAGAAAGTATTTTTCTTTGGTTAATTTTGACATGTTTTGAAGGAATCTGAGAGCTTCATATTTGATGCAGATGAAACCAATCTTGAAAACTACTCATTTGCACAAGAAATGGATCTCAGGTTATTTCAAAATGTGTTGAAATTACCCAGAAAAATACTTCCTGGTAAAAAATGCAGCTTATATGTTAAAATGAATAGTTACCATTAATTTTATTTAGAGGTCACATATTGTTGAATAACAAATTATCAAATGATTAAATCATTTCTGTTTACATTTATTATGCCACATGAATTCTGCAAGGGATTAACTATGTGCTTTTGAGATTTAGGATGCCGTGCCAAGTGATCTCTACAAATTAGAATATCCTGCCATGTTTTAAATGACCTCTACAATAAAAATAACATTAATTTGTGATGTTTAAACCAACTTAAAAGTACCATACACCTAACCTAACCTGCTGTGTTTAAAATAACCTTTACAATAAATATAAAAACAAAATTAATTTGAGAATTTAAGCACATCTTAAAAGTGCATTTACTTAATTTGCAATGTTAAACTATGAGATTAGCAAAGTTTTAACTGAAATTACCCATATCCAATGTGTCAGATAAGTTTTAATTAAAATTAAAAATTTCTCCTTTTCGTTCTCTTGTATTAGTTTCCTTGTCAGTGATTAACCTTTGAGCAAAATGACACCTATAGGGTTAAGTTGTCAATGGTCATGCATCAGCCTAATGTTGCGCATTTGACTTAAATAAATTCCCCACAAAATACTGTTACAGTGAAGGAGATAAAATTCATGTCAAACATTACTTCTAGTAACAAAATTTTTTTTTGTTAGCATGAGACTTCGAAATATTATGTACATTTCAAATTTGTAAAATTCCAGAGGTCAGACATAGTTCACAAAGTCCAAAGGCCCTAATTATTAATCTAACCAAACCTAACCTAGTTTAATCTAATGTGACCAACCCTAACTAGCCTAATCTAATTTAATATATTACCTACCAAGTTATGAACTCTGTCTCTAAACTACACCTAGCATTTGGAATTCTGTCTTTAAATCATCTTAGAAATTTTATTTCTTCTTAGCTTATATGTTTATATAAAGCGAGAAAATGGAAAAAATATTAAGTATTTTGAATTGGCTTAGTAAAGCTAAACAGTTTAAAATACATAAACAGAAAATTAACCTTACATGCAGTAAATATGTTGTTATAATAAGTTTTTATTGTGCTGTCAGGAATATTAAGAATATTAAGCCTACTGTGTATGAAAAAGTGCAGTAAAATTCCAGAATCCAGATATACTTCAGAAGTTGAGACAGAGTGCATAATTACTAACCTGAACAAAACCTAACCCAACCTAACCTAATCAATCTCAATCTAACATAACATATATATTACTAAACTAGCACAAACTCTGTTTCTGAACTGCATCTGGATTCTGGAATTTTGCCAAAAGTGCCTTTGAATATACGATAATTTTTTACTAAAAACTTTTGAGAAAGTTTTTTATAAATAAGTAGATTGGTCTTAAGTCTAAACAAAAGGTCTTTAAATAAGTAGAAATTGCTGAGAATTAAAAATTAATGAAAAAAATACATCATCATCTAAGTAGCTTTGGTAAAAAAAATTGCCTTTTAATAACTGGAAAATAAAAAAAATTCTTTGAAATTGACCCTAAATAAGGAGGATCTACAACATTACAACATTCAAATGTTTATGATAGGAAATTTTTCCATAATTTAAGTGTAATACCCTTAATAGGATAAAGTTGCCAATGGTCACGCATCGGTCTTAATGACATAAATTTGACTTAAAAAAACTCCCCACTAAATACTGTTACAGTGAAGGAAATAAAATTGATGCGAAACATTACTTCTGGTAATGAAGTTACTAGAAGTAATGTTTCGCATCAATTTTATTTCCTTCACTCGAATAGTATTTTGTGGGGAGTTTTTTTAAGTCAAATGCATGAGATAGCATTAGACTGATGTATATGACTTCAACTGATTTAAAAACTTGTTTTAATGCAGGACTACTCATCCTCCATATAATTTGCTTGACTGGAAAGTTTGTATCTCATTAATAACTTCTTTTCAGGTAACGTTGTTTGTGAATAAAGTTGGACCCTACTTCAATCCTCATGAAACTTATCACTATTATGAACTTCCAGTGTGTAGGCCAAAAATTGTAAGTAGCTAGCTCTTCAATCCATTTCTTTAATTCTTCTGTAGCTATGTTGTTATTTGGTAGCTCGAAGACAGACTGCAGTATTTGTAACAAATATTTAAGTTACTATAATAAGGAAGGAAAATTTATTGGTTCACAAATTCCCAGCAAGTACACTGTTACATCTTTTACATCTTCAACTTGGATATGGTTATAGGCCTATCATGATTTAAGCGTTAGTGTCTCAATTTGAAGTTATAAGAACTGCAGTTATTTTTAATTTGGCCTTTATAGCAATTTAGCTAAAGTTCATTGTGAAGTGCAGATACTTTAAAGCTTTTTGAATTAAAGGCCAATATTTATGCATTTATATGGTCTTTAAAGGTAAGGGAGTTGAATGGAGCATGGTGAAAATGGTGTAAATATTGGCCTTGCTTGAACAAACCTTCCTTGGGGTTCTGGATGATGTAATTGGTACAAGTGCTGACTGAAACCATGTGACTGAGATTTGAGTTCCACT
The DNA here is from genome assembly GCA_023014485.1 of Bathynomus jamesi. Classification (NCBI taxonomy): domain Eukaryota; kingdom Metazoa; phylum Arthropoda; class Malacostraca; order Isopoda; family Cirolanidae; genus Bathynomus; species Bathynomus jamesi. Next base: position 189,250 of record JAJOZX010001171.1, on the reverse strand, counting down.
AGCTCATAATTTTATACTTTATTTTCTTTTCCCATTTCACCATTATACATAATAGTACATTTGATGAATGTATTTTTTTAATTCAGAGCTCTTGTATTCAAATTCAATTGACTCAATCCATCTTGACCAGGGTTGGCTTGATTGGACCTGACCCAGTTTGTCTCCATTGGATTTTAAAAGAAAAACATGAAAAAAACCTGCCTTAAAACCCAACCACCTGGGTTTACAAAAAAGAAGTTTTTTATTTCATAAAACACTTAATTTGATATACATTATTCATATAGCCTTCTATCTAAACGTAAACTTTTGTTGTTTTACAAAGAAATAAATTTTTTCTATTTCATTTGAGTAAAAAATGTAATTCATTTTACTATCATGTTTTAATATTACCTCTATAAAACTATACCTACTACTAGAATTTATTCAAGAAAAGAAAACATTGCAAAAGATTTTGGTGAAATTGTTGCCAGGCATAATTTCTTATACAGGTAGGTCTTGTTTTATGTGTGGGTTATGTTCCTGGAAAACAGCATGTAGCGTGATTCTGCATAAAATGAATCCTTATTTCCCATACTAGGCCTAGGCCTGTTCAAAAATCAACTTTTTCTTATTTTCATAGGTTTTTGTACATTTTCCCATGCTTTTTGACCTGAAAAAGCCGAAAATCACAACTATTTTGACCTAGGATGTTGGGAAGCATTGCCGCATGGAGCTTTAAATTTTCTGCCTTGAAATTGGCCAAAGTGCCAATTCCGGGGTCCCTTGAATTATGTTTTGCACTTTAACTTTTGATCTAAACAAGATAGAGCAACAAATTAGGTATCAAATGAAAGAGCATAAAATTAATAAATAATAATAATAATAATAATAATTATCTATCATTTTTCAGGAAACAACAGAAACTCAATCAGAATCTAGAAAACCATCTACAAGTTACAACTTCACAATGGCATTAAGCAAGGAGCTGAGGGAGCTCCGTGGGCGCACAGTTGATATCTCAGAACCTCCACGTACTGTCCACAGGCAGGTGTCAACTGGGCCATCTACCAGATCTCTCACTGAAACTTTCCTGGTTGGATACCCTTCAGCTTTTATCAGTGGTTCCCAGCTTCCCACCACCAGACAGGCGTTCCAGTATTTCCTTAATCTTCAGAATTTACCGGAAAATGCAGGGAGGCCCATGGTTCAAGACCTTGCATATGAAACAGTTGAATCTATCATCCCATTCTGGCAGATGGCTAGGATCAAGACAATGACCAAGTACAACGCAATGAAACTCTTCATGAAACTACATGAGAAACATCGTGCTCTGGTGAAAAGCAAAGGAAGAGCAAGTAACCTGGAGGAAAAAGAGGAGCATTTGTGCTGGAATTAGACAGCCTGTTCGATATAGGAGCTCCAGATGCAATCCAGGAAATACAGAACAACAGACTGTTATCCAGAGAGAAGAAAGATGAGGATATCAGGTTCTACGAAGACCAAAAGACTGAGAGGAAAGGTCATATGTCTGGTCATGACAAGATTTTTGAGACAAGATCCCTGCAGCAAGCAGCGAGGAATGAAAGACTGCAGCATAGACAAGAACAAGGTAAAACTAATTACTTTGAACGTTACAAAAAGTTTTAAGTTTTACTCCATTGCGATATTTAGCATGTACTTAACAATTACTGTCTTAACATGTTGTACTATTTTACAGCTGCAGCAGAACAAGAGGCAGTTGTTCATGTGGATGACATTACCTGGGGTGACTCAACTGACAACGACGCTAACACAGAGGACATGGATTACCATCAGCCTCGTCCTGGATGTTCTCACCATCAAGACACTGTGACTAGTGTGACTTTGACGTTTCCAAGGAAGGTCATGGAATGTGATGTCATCTGCAATACAGCTGATCGTCTTGGTTTATCAGACAATCAAGTTACTGCCATGGTTTCTGCCACCTTGAAAGCTGGAGGGGCTGATTTGGATAACTTCGTCATCTCAACCTCAACAACACGTCGCAACAGAATGCTGTCCAGGTATAATATCAGCCAGAGTCACATGTCCAAGTTTTGTGAAAAACCCCCACAGTACGCTGCCTTACACTGGGATGGAAAGTTGCTCAAAGATGTCTTGGGCAGTGAACCTGGAAGTACCTCAGAGACTTTAGCTGTGCTAGTGTCTAGTCCACCTTCATACACTGAAGGAAAGTTATTGGGAGTACCTGTCATCAACAATTCTTCTGGCACAGCTCAGGCTGAGGCTTCAATGGATTTACTGGAGACATGGGAACTTACGGATAATGTTACTGCCCTTGTTTTTGACACTACATCCAGTAATAGTGGAGTTCACAGAGGAGCTGCCAAACTGCTAGAGAAAATGCTGAACAAAAAGGTGTTTTATCTGGCCTGTCGACATCACATCCTGGAAATCCTAGTAGGATCAGTTTGGGAGAAGCTGTTTGGGAAGGTGAAGGGGCCAGATAATCCCTGGTTTGAGCATCTGAAGGATGTTTGGACGGACTTGTCCAAGGAAAACCCAAAGATGCTGGCTATCAACAGCAAATGGCTGAAGGAAAAGAAGAAGAACAGTGAAGAAATACTCTAAGACATTCTAACAGCAGAAAGGCTTCCAAGAACCGACTACAGGGAAATGGCTGAACGCCTCCTCGAGGTATTCACTGGAGTCGACCAGGCGCCATTCATCAGGCCAGATGGATGGCCAGAAACCTGTACTCCATGAAAATGCTGATGTTTGCAGATCAACTTGAGTACGACGAAGACACTGTATCAAAGCTGGAAAGACTCAACACCTTCCTTGCGCTGTCCTACACTCCTGTATGGATGATGTCAATGTCTGCTGCAGATGCTCCCGTGAATGATCTAAGTCTAATCCAGGACATGTTGAAGTACAAGAAAACTGACCCAGAGCTTGCTGATGCAGTACTTAATAAGATGGAAAACCACAAATGGTACCTGACGCAGGAAGTCGTGCCATTTGCCCTGTTCAGCAGTAGATTGAGTGACACATTGAAGCACGACATTGCTGCCCAGTTACATGCCACTGAGAAGCCAGACAGCTTCAGAACAGGAAAGCCTCTATTCCAGAGAGTCACAGCTAAGACCACCCTGGTTGATCTCATTGGCCCAGAATCACATTTCCTGCTGGACACACTGAACATTGGATCCGAGTGGCTTCTGGAACCTGTCACGTCTTGGCCACAGAATGAGGACTACAGAAAAGCGTTGGACTATGTTAAGAATCTGAAAGCGGTGAATGACATTGCTGAACGTGGTGTCAAGATGATGAGCGACTTTGCAAATGTCATAACAACAGATGCCAAGCAAAGGGACTATCTCCTTCAAGCTGTGGAGTTCAACAGACGCCACTTTGACAGCTTCAAGAAACAAACTCTCAACAACTGACTGTGTAAATGTCATTATGAAATTAATCATCATGTAATGCTTTCACTTCTTGATCGATTAGACTTGACAAAATGTTAATCTCAAATTTGTGTCATGAATAAGGCTCCTTGTCTGCCTTGAGTGTGAGAAAACGAATTTTGTGATATTTCTGAAATCTTTGTATGTACCAATGTGCCATTTCTTGTTCCAAGACTATCATAATTGTATAAGTTAGAAAGAGGATTAAAAACACTTTAATTTGGTGCCTATTTTGTTGCTCTATCTTGTTTAGATAAAAAGTTATAGTGCAAAACATGATTCAAGGGACCCCGGAACTGGTGCTTTTGGCTGATTTCAAGGCAGAAAACTTAAAGCTCCATGCGGCAATGCTTCCCAACAACCTAGGTCAAAATGGTTGTGATTTTCGGCCTTTTCAGGTCAAAAAGCATGGGAAAAAGTACAGAAACCTATGAAAATAAGAAAAAGTTGATTTTTGAACAGGGCTATACTAGGCCCCATGTTATAAATGCGCATTACATTCCTGAGTGGTGTGTAGCCACCCAGGAAACATTATAACGAGTCAATTTAACCATAAAAACAATCAAATAGTAAGAAGCCTGCATTATAATACTCATAGAATCAAACATAATAAATAACTTATAAAATATTTAAACTTATTTAATCCTAATTAATATTGTGCTGTATTTGCCTAAGAAAGGGCCTGAAGTCAGCTTACTGGGCTCAGGAGGTTAGGAGGGGAGGTTCAAACTTGTTCATTTGCACAGAGGTTGCGGGTGGAGTGCATAAAATCAGTTTATATAGTGCGTGAAATGAATTCATTCCCTAAGTAATTTAGTGTGTTATAGTGATTCTGCATAAAGTGGTACAGTAGTACTTCATCTAAATGAGGCCTACCTGTATTTCATGCTAGAGAAAGTTACAAAAATCATTTGTATTTATTACACAATTTCAGAGTTCTGATATTTATTATTTTTTATTAATACTGTACATGTAAATAAATTCTCAACAACTATATATAGGTATGTCAATTTTTCATTGTCAAATCAAATCAAATCATTTTAGGAGAAAATAGACAAGAAAATAGGCTCTCACTTGAAAATCTGTGGCTATGCACCTGCAATGATTTATGTTATTTTACATAATTTAATAGTAATTTAATTCTTGTCTATTCAAATAATATATTTTATGGTTATACTTGATTACTGTGATAACAGACACAATTTGTTTTTTAATGTATTTACAGAATAAAAAAATTTTGTATCTTGCTGAATTTTGATCCATCACCATTTTGACAAAATTTATCATCAATTTGCTAAATTTATCACCAATTGCTAAATACATTTTTCCATTGTCTGTCACATCCAAATATCACCCAATTGGTGATATATCGCCAAATATGGCAACCCTGCGAGAGAGGCAGAGGAGAACTGAAGTAAGTTGTGTACGTGTGTGTGCATTTTAGCAGTGTCCTTGTGTGAGACATGATAGAACATGTTTCAACTTGAGTATACTAGGGGCAGTTTACAAACAATGATTTAGAGGTTTACAATCCTATCGTATCAGTTGGTTTGAAATAAAAGTTGAAAAGAAAATGATGCGATAAAGATTAAAGAATATTTATAAAATTAGACATTTTGTTTTTGAGCAGAGCCTAATGTATTTACCAAATCTTCCTGTTTTTTATGTATTTAAGGTACCAAATCTGTTTGTTTAAACTTTCTTGTTTATTTTTCATTGTTATACTTTATCCATAAGATGATGAAATCCAATTAAACCTGAAAAAAAGCAAAAAACCCAGGTGGGTTGGGTTTTTTCAATAAAACCAAGTTTTTTCCAACCCTGATCTTGACAGTTTTCTAGTATTCCCACTCTTGTAATTTAATTTTTCAGGGAGACCTTTGCTAACTCACTTTAGTGTCAGGTCTTAAATGTGTGTATTTTGACAGAAATAGTCATTAGATGCTGTTCTTACTTTTCAGGTGGAGCACAAGAGTCTTACATTAGGGGAGGTGCTAGATGGGGACAGAATGGCTAAGTCACTTTATAATATTAATTATTTAAGTAAGTCCTTAAATATACAGGTAGGTAGAATTGTGCAGAATTTGTCACTTGCATATTCAAAACCCTCTTAAGCGCAAAAACCACAACTTTATATGAGAAATAAAAAAATTGCATGTACAGGGTGTTTATAAAGTCCCTATCTATTTCAGTGAAAACAGCAAAAGGGGTAAATTTCAATAACAGTATAATAGAAGGCATACATTTTATGAATACTTAAGTGTATGATTCTACATGAGCACCATCAGTATCTCTACAGAGTTTGGATCTGTCAGCAGCATTGTGGAACACATTTTGGAGCATGATGGGGGCTATTTTTGTAACTGTTGTTATGATACAAGCACGTAAATGTCCCAGCTTCATTCAGATGGCATTTTAAACACCATCGTAAGTATTCATTAAATATATGCCTTCTATTGTTGAATTTTACCCTTTTTGCTGTGTTTTCGCTGAAATAGATAGGGACTTTATAAACACCCTGTATAATGTAGGGAATGTTGAGTTTTTGAAGCCCAATTGTTTTGATGAGAAAGAAATGGAAGTAGAGTTTAATTTTCTATGGTCCAACACTAATTAAAGCAAAAACAAAATTAATTGTGGAATATTTATTATCTATATATATACACATTCAAGTATACATAGTTAATGAGTTTTTATTCAGTACTTTATTTACATTATCTTCATAAGCTTATGTAGGATTGTTTTTGTTGTCAATAAAAATAATAATTTAGCTGAAGTTAAAAATAACTTGGCAGAGAATATAATTTAGCTATTCATATGAAGCTTCATATTGCAGTCTTGTAATGTTGGAGCATATCCATGTTCATTTTATAGGAATGGTACTACAATATTTTAGTTACTAAATTCAGTTATTTAACCACACTTAAAATTGATACTTGGCCCTACCTTTAGTTAAACTTTACTAGAGAGTTAAATTACTTTTATGAACAACTACTCCTTTCCTTTAAATAACAGAAAAGGTATCTGAGAAAGTGTTGTGCGACCTGATTCTCTCAGAATTAGAAATACAGTATTTGAGAGAAGCAATTGAAGAAAATTATTATTTTGAGTTCGTAGTTGATGATATTCCCGTTAGGGATTTTGTGGGGCACCTGGAGGAGTCTGGTTTCCTTCCACACAGTCACAAAGTCTACTTGTGGACGCACAATCATTTTACTTTATACTACAACAATGATAAGGTTAGCAAATGGCTTTTATAGTATGTAATATTTTTTTTTTTATTTTTTTTTTTTTTGCATGTACGGTATGATGTATTTGATGCATGATTTTTTTCAGATTATATATGTAAATACAACTAAAGAACACAATCCAATTAGTTTGGATAATGTGGAAGCACCATTGAAGATAAAGCCAAGTTACTCTGTGTCATGGATATCTGCCAAGTAATTGCATTTTTATTCATTTGAGTAAATTGCTAATGAACCATTTAGGGTTCTTATGCTTTAAAAGCAGGGTTGGCCTGATTGGACCTGACCCACTTGTCCCCAGTGGGTTTTTCAGAAAAGCCCACACAACTGGGCACCCCCTCAAATAAATCAATGAGTCACAAATAAAATAATGTAAGAGAATAATTCTTGCACAATACTCATTACTGAAATATGGATCAATAAAAGATTCCACATTCACACAACTTGACTGAGATATTACAAACCTTAATTATTTGAGCATTTTATTTTCAAGCAAAACGTATACCTGACTGCCCAATAAAAGCTCACTTATTTAGCTCTATTCTTGTACTATTTTGGCCATTTGAAAATAAGAAAAAGCCCAATAAAACCCCAGTTTTTGCAAACCCTACTTAAGTGTGGTTTGCATAAATACCCTATGATAAAGTGGGTGTGGCTATGGCTACCTTATGAAAGGCATAAATTTTAGCGTACATGGCTTATAACACGAATGTGCAGGTAGTAACAGTGGTGTTGCGTTGCTGTAGTGTCAAGCTTATGTTTTACTGAAAAATATTAAGTGGCATGGAAATAAAGGGCTATAATGAAGATTAGCTTACATTAATTTGGTTATTTAGATTAGGTTAAATGTAACTTTACACAACTGATAATGTGAAAGGGTTGCAGTTTTTATATGGTAGTCATAGCTGTGTGCACAAAAAGTTTATCAATAAAATCTAAGTTTTTCTTTTGGTCTGGATTGAATGATTGATTTGATTTTTCCCCCAGCATAGAATTCAAAAACCGTGATGCACTTCTTCAGGATAACAGCTTCTTCCCGAAGTCACTGGAGATTCACTGGCTTTCTGTGATTAACTCTTCAGTTCTCGTTTTCCTTCTTATAAGTTTTGTGGTTATAATCTTGGTAAGAAAAGTAACGAGCACGTCTCGCTAATAATTGAATTGGCTCGACTTGTGAAGTGTTAAACTGGGCTTATTTTTCTCTCTAAGACTGTTATATCAAACTTGCAGTAGGATAGGGTTTGATTGCTTGGAAAAAAAAAAAAAAAAAAAAAAAAAAAACCCTCACCCTGTTGGAGGGCTGCTACCTTATTAATTTAAACCTTAATTTGTTATTGTTAGTAATTTTTACTATTCAGTGAGTATCTGGACGAACTGTAAGTGGTGAGAGACTGATTCCCTCCCACCTGCTAGCTCCTGGTTGGGTTGGCCCCTTACTGTGTCATTGCTCTGGCTAAAGTAACCCTTGGAGCCCACTTACTCCCACATCGATGTGGAAATGAGCTTCCTAGCTGTTCCCTTTACCTTTTTTATTATTCATAAACAGTTTGTCTAGAAACGTGTTTGCGATTTTAGTTTTTATAGCGATTGCCGGAGGCCGAATAAAAGTGGTCCACTGGTCACCACTTGGATATCACTGACCCAAGATAATTTTGTTTCTTATGAATTTGTGAATTATGTTAACATAATGGTTAGGTTAACTTGAGTGTTACAAATATTTGCTAACCTGTAACTATATTGATATGGTTTTTCAGACCAGGATATTGAAGAATGACTTTGCGAGGTACAACATCGAAGAGAAACCCATGGATGATATTGAGGGAGATGAATATGGATGGAAGATCATCCATACGGATGTTTTTAGGATTCCCCAACATATCAATACTTTCTCCGCAATTTTAGGTAGGCCTTCATTTATATAAAATGGATTTAACTGTTATGGGATATTACAGCATTGGGAGAGGAGTGAAAACAGTTTATACTTGTGTCACTGGTGTAATCAAAGTATGGCAACAAGCATGTTACAATGAAATATACATGTATGAAGTTCAAAAACATTACGAATTCGATACCATAATTGTTGAATTCGGTGATCAGTAAAAATATTTTAAGCCCTCAGTAGCAAGTATATAATACATGATTTTATGATAAATACGTATTGCTGAGTTCATAGCCATGGCCTCTGAAATAGGAAATACAAAAGAAAATTTTAGTTTGCCCTTTCTGGCTCAGTAAAATTAGTTTTTCATTACTTTATTACTGTATGTGTACCGAGTATAAAGTTCCTGAGTGTTTTTTCAGTTATTTTTATGTAACTGTGAAATAAGAAACTATAGATTTAAACTAAATTGGAAAAAGAAATTTATGTAGGTCTACGCCTGATCCTAATCCTAATCCTACTCCTAACTTAACTGCACTTCAAAGAAACACTGTTGAAGCGTAAAACTAAGTCCTAGCACTGATAGTACTGCTATTATTATTATTATTATTAATATTAATATTATAGGCGTGGGAAGTCAATTCTTGGCCATTGCTTGTGGCATCATCGGAATGGCACTGTTCGGCTTGTTCAATGTTCATCGCCACGGAGCAGTAAACTCTGCTGCGGTGTTCCTCTATGCCCTGACTTCACTGATTGCGGGCTTCGTCTCCGCCTCCTTCTACCGCCTTATGGGAGGGAAGAAATGGGTTTCCAACATCAACCTTACCACAATCTTATTTGCAGGTACTTATCGAACTTACATTGCAGTTGTGTGTGTTCAAGTGTTCAAGCCACAAGGTCAAACGTTGTTTCTCCTAGGTTGGGCTACTTCGTAGCCTCGTCGCAACATAGCTTCCTGTTAAATTAGAGGTTACGCGACGTAAGGTTTGTTCATTAGTTGGCTGGGTGACCCTCCTCTGCTTTAAAGTGATGCAGTGACCCGTAGATGATTTTGATACTACTTAAAGCTGCTGTAGGTTTCCTCTGTCACTTTTGCCGTTACGAAGGAGCTAAATAAAGTTATTATTTTCGCAGGTCCGTTCTTTTTCATTTGGAGCGTCCAGAACACCGTGGCTTGGATTTATCAATCGACACAAGCGTTGCCTTTCACTACCATCACTCTCCTCTTTCTCATGTGGCTTTTGGGTGAGTTGTAATAAATGGGCGTATTCTGTGAACTTTGGAGAAAATCTACACCATAACATGGGAGAAAATACCATAGCCTGGTTCGTTATTCCATGCTATACTGAAGATAAGTAAGTTATGCGAAATAATGAAGTAAATTGGTAAACAAAGTAAATAGTGTCTCTGGGAACCCTTTTCCTTTCAGTTGGTTATCCTTTGACAATTTTTGGAGGTATTTTGGGTAAGAATGGAAACGGAGAGTTTAACTTCCCTTGTCGGACGAAGAAAATCTCTCGGGAGATTCCTGAAGTTCCCTGGTATAGGAGTCCCTTTGCCCAATGCGCCATTGGAGGGTTCCTGCCTTTCAGGTGAGTAGAATTTACATTTACCTTCCTCGTAAATTGGAAGTTCCGAAGGATAAATTACTTTTTTCTTCTGTAGGTACGCGTCACATCATAATTCTTTTATCATTTATTCTGTACTGGATATTTTGAAGTTTCTCTGTCTTTAAGGTAATTTATGACATCTAGTCGTGTTACTTTATATTAAATATTGTAATACCCATGACTTGAATCTTTCTATTTTATATACGCAACCAACAGGAAGAAAGAATATTTAACGCTTAGGTTTATTGAAGATGGAAGTATTTATATGTATTTATATTTCTTTATCTCGCCTGAAGTACTGGATAGAATAAAATCAGCAGAGAAAAATGATGACTCGCTTGAAATGGACAATTGAAACTTTATTTTCAGTGCGATAAGTGTCGAGATGTACTATATCTTTTCTACACTGTGGGGTCGTGAGCATTACACCTTGTATGGCATCCTGGGTGTAGTGTTCGTAATTCTTCTGAGTGTGACTGCTTGCATGTCCGTCACTCTCACGTACTTCCAACTCGCTGTTGAAGATTATCGCTGGTGGTGGCAATCCATTTTTAATTCAGGGTAAGAAATTAGTCTTAATCTCTGAATGCTCTCCTGCGAAGAGTTGCGAGTAAAGGAAGAACTTTTGGTTCTTGGATTGATGGCGCTCTTTGTGGTTGGCTTGATTTTTTAATGCATTATTTTTGCTCGTTAGGTACGTTTCAATTTCTAGTTTTAAAAAACTTTAGTGGTTAAAGTTGGTCTGAAGTATTGCTGAGGTTGTTTAAGTCAGATTAGTATAGAGAGAGGCGCGTCAAGGTTTTTACCTTGATTGCGGCTGTTGATGCAGTGGGCTGAACTGATCAAATACCTCAAAGTATAGATAAGAAACGGAGTCGTGGTTCAATCTCGCGTTTAAAATTTCAGTGAATGAGGATCTTCCTCTTTCAGGTCAACGTCTTTCTTCGTCCTTCTCTACTGCGCCTTTTACTACTACAACCGATCCAATATGTCGGGCGTGCTGCAGACAATTGAGTTCGCCGGATGGTCCATCCTCACTGCCTACACGTTTTTCCTCTCACTGGGCACCGTCTCCTTTATCTCTTCTCTTATATTCGTCCAGTATATTTACGGGAGCATTAAGATGGATTAAGGTCTCGTCCAAGAGTGATTCGGGTCAATTTTAACTATTATTTATTGCCTTAATTTGCTATTGTTTTTTTTTCTTTTTTGCACTCGTTTGATTATTATTTGTTTACATTCACATTCCGAAAGTAGTGTGAAGGTGTTTAAAGGAGAGACGACATTGTTTGAATATTTTATTTTAATTCCACTGAAAGAGAACGGTCGAGTGATAGGGGGAGTGAAATGGGTAAGGCGTAATTTGATGGTTGAACGCCAGCCAGATCAGAGCATTTTTTAACCGTGTGAGTGGGCGACAGGAATGTCACCCAGTGAAGAAAATTTGTCGCCCAGGAAATGAAATTTTAGGGTACTGGGCGACGAGCAATTTTCAAAATTTGTAAAAATAAAATTGTCTTGGGAGTTGTCACACGCACGTATGCCACAATTAGAACTTTATCTTAAATGTAAATATGAAATTTACATTGAATATTTATATATAGATAATGCTAGTGTTATTTCAGACCACACGGGGATGGTGGCTTGATTAGGTAACATTCGGATCCATAGTATCCTTAATCCAGGGGTGTGCTGGGCCCGGTTCGGTCAGGTTCGCCCGAACCGGTTTGTTAAATTTTGATTGGATCACCGAACCGTGTTTGTTTGTTTTTAACAAATATTTAACAGTCGGTATAAATTTATTTATATCTAAATTTTTTCATTTTTTCAGGATTTTATAGAAAAATATAGGTAGTATCACAAGCAGTGGTCGTTTCAATATTTATTTATTTTTTTTATGAAAAATTAGTTTATTTTTAGATTATGTCATTAGTGAGTATAAAGAATGTTAAATAATTTCTGCTAAAATGTTACAAAATGCTGTTTGGAAAAGCTAAAATGCGTTGGCTTCCGGGGCTCTGCCCCGGACCCCGCTGGGGGAACTACCGCTCACCCCAGATCCCTAACTTAATGATTCCACCATTGGCACTCGCCGATTTACACCCCTATCTGTATCAGAACCGGTTGTTAAGAAATTGGCAGCACACCCTTGCCTTAACCCCCCCCTCCCCCCCTCACTTCCCGATCTGCCTTTGTCGCCCAGTGGGAAAAGCTTAAAAAAATGCTCTGCGCCAGATTGTAATCTGTTTGAAAAAAAAAAAAAAAAAAATTAATTATTGCCTTTTCTTCTACGAGTGGTGCGTGTACGTAAATAACTTCGTAATGCTTTGTAAACGAATAGCTATGCTCGAGGCGTAACTACTCGCCCACACCGCGTTACAAAGTGATCTGTGTACGTGATCAAATATGGAAAAATGCGAGAATTTTTATATTTTTGCAAGGAAGATAAAGCCATATACATTGAATAAGAAATTTTTTTTTTTTTTTTTTTACTACACTATCCTGAAGCTCCTCCTTGGGAGTGAAGGTCACTGGTAGATTTCTAATACGTAACTGCTGTCCCTTTAGTCCTTTGCTCCTTAAGGCGATCCCAGTCTTGAGTTTAGTACGAAACTTTCCAGTATCCAGTTAATGATAAATAATTATTTCGAATAAAAGTGTTTCTCGTAGTCATAAACGGACGAGAAAGCTCGAGACTTATTTTCTGTTCCTCGCGTAGAAAACGAGGAAGTCAGTTTGATAATTATTATTAAGTTTATATTAGATTTTTATTTTATATTCTGTTGTACTTGAATATTTTTGCTATATTCCTTTTATTATTAATAATAATGTCATAGAAAGCATATCTAATAATGGTCATTGAAAGCACTTCTTAATACGAAGATCTGAATTATTTTCTTAGTAAATACCTTTGTTTCCCAATCGCTACATTCTTCATCTAAACTTTCTTTATAATTTAAAAGACTTCAAGTATTAAGTGTGCTAACTGATTATAATAATGTAGTATTTGAAGTGTGGTTGCAATAGGGCTTCGGTTATCACGAGAAATCTGTTACTAACAATAGATGGGAAATCTGTAAAAAGAGTACGGGTGCACTCTCATTCAGAGGACAGATCACTTGATTTAGACACTAGTTAAGAATAGTTTACGGTACTAGTTGAGAACTTGAGAGACGTAAATAAATTTTTTTTCCGATCACCCGAAGACTAAAGCCCCCAGTATGATATTTGCGTTAAAACTAACGTAATATTTTCTTTAAAACTAACGAAAATATCACGACTTAACCTAACGTACTGTTGACCTAACCGGGCATTCACTTTAATAATTTATTATTATATGTGGTACTGTAAAGCAAAAAAGAATAATACATGGGGGTTGTAGTCTTCAGGTGATCCTTTTTCTTTTAACTTTATCTGATGAAGCTTCAGTTAAATCTTCACTTAACTAATTCAAGTATTGACGAAGTTAGCGCAAAGTACTTGGAGACCACATTCTAAATTGTTTCAAAGGGCAATACCTAGTAATATATCTCTATCTATCTATCTATCTATCTATCTATATTGTACAGTATATAAGCTGTTAATTGGGTCGTTCCGAATGAACTTCAATTCATTTTTAAATAAAAACGAGATCCATAAAGGATGCGTTATTTCGTATGAAAATATTTAACAGTCAAAATTTCGGACCTTGGCCTATTCTGAAGACTAAAATACTTTTATATAAAATTAATTACAATTCGTATCAGAAACATCATAAAAAAAGTATATGAAACGGCAAAGATTTAAAAGTTAACTCGTTAACTGCGCGAGCGCCCAGTTACGAGTCGAGCCAAAAAGAAGCGAGAGCCCATGATATTACGGGTTGCGCAGTAAACGCATTAACAAAATATTATTTTCTAATATTTAATTAGTAAATTTTTATAATTTCAAGTAATATATAAAGGAATAGAAGTGTTTTATCAGTATATGAATTCGGTTTCTTTCTTTAGCTAATCATTGATTCTTGGATTAAAAGGTTCTTTAGCTAAAAATAGTAAACGAGACCTTTTTAATCCTAGAATCTGTGATTATAAATACAAGGAAAACCACACTTAAATACTGATAAACTTTTTTTCCTTTATATAATTATTGAAATTTAAAATTTTTTACGAACTAAATATTAAAAAGTAATGTTTTGTTAACTTTTAAAGCTTCGCTATTTTATATACTTTTTTTTTTTAAGTTTCTGATACGAATTGTAACTATTTTATAAAATTATTTTAGTCTTCAGAATAGGCCAAGGTCCGAAATCTTGACCGTTAAGTATTTTCACACGAAATAACGCACGCTTTATGGATCTTGTTTTCATTTAAAATTATATATAAGGTTTTCCATAGAAAGATATTTATAAAGCAATTTAAGGAAAAATATTAAATTTCCGTAAATATTACTCGAAATTAAAGTGCCTTATCCGTCCAGTTGAGGTTTTGAATGTTCATTGATGAAAGTACGCTGTCTTTGAAGTTGAATTCATTACGTTTTTCCAATCTTCTCAATATGTGAATAAAATACGTGGTCTCTTTTGGTTTCTTTAAGATAGTTTTATCCTCTGTTGTGTGAGTTGGGGTGTACAAATTGCTTTTGGTGTTTTGTTCATGTAGAAAATGCTATCGATGTTGGAATGATTAACAAATACAGGAAAAAGTGTTGGTTTGGCAGTACATTTAAGAAGTCACTTTAACTATGGTTGTAATTTTTTCATTCTATATTAAGTGTATTTTGTTTTTATCTGTAGAAAGGATAAAACTGACACGTAAAAAGATTATATACTATATATATATATATATATATATATAAAGACAGAACCCCAGTTCAGACATAATTTTACTGTTTTACAAGTGAAGACTTTTTTTTTTTTATAAATAGACATGAATTTTTTTCTTTTTGTATTGTATCATACGAGAGACCAGAACTGATCTAGAGATTTTTTTTCCTCTAATCCTTTTACGGTCATTGTGATTAATTTCTTAAGAGGGCAAATACCGTGAGTTAGAGGTACTATTAGGCAGTACAGTACTTAATGTTACTGTACTTATAATTAAATATATAATCGATATTTTCATTGATTTGCCTTAATTATATTTCTTATCTCCATTTGCTCATAAATATGCATTTTAGTTTCTTGGGACGATTTGTTGTTCTTTGTAATAAATATGTTGTTATAATTTTGTTTTGGTTTTCCCTCCTTCAGCAGTCTTGGTCAGTTTTTACAGATTACGGGTGGTTTTACTGATTTTTACTTATTACAGTTTTCTTTACAGTTTTTCAGATTTTTTAATACATTGCAGATTTTTAGAGATTCTCTCCAACTAAAAGCTGGAATATCTCGCCAATTCGAGTTGTTTTTAGACCTTAAGGGAGGGTAAGGTTTTTCTTGAATGAAATGACGGTGTTCAGGCTGATTAATGCTATTCTTTTATAATTATTAGATTTATATATTGATTAGTACCTGGAGGAAATTAGTATAATATTATTGACCGTACTAGTTAAGAGTTAGCTAATAAATGATTGCTTAATTTTTAGGAACAAAGTTTTTTGACGGTATTCACTCGCGAGTAAAAACAGAAATAGCAAACTGGCCAGAATAAACGGAGGATGCTGAAATTCTGGTGCAGTTTATTTAGAGCAGACCCGTTGGCTTGAGGTCATTTGAATGAATTTTTTACTTTTTTGATGCGTCTCTGAGGAAGACCCAAACTTCAGGGGTATTTTGCTCGTGATAAATCGTACACCGGGACACACTGATACCCGGTGTTTATAAAAATAAATTAAAGTGCACCTACAGAAGATCATGAATGTGGTTATAGATAAGCATTTTCTTTCATTGCACGCGTTTTGTCGATGTTGATACCCTCTCTGCACTTGCCAATGCTGCTTGAGCCCTACGTATCCGTATGAGCAGAACAACACAGACAATGAGAATTCGCTTTACCAGACACTTCATCTATAAAAGCACAAAGTCCAGAGAACTTATATAAGTTTATATCAGAGGCATAAAAGAAAATAGTACAGTGAAATATTTATTCATAAATAAATATAAATATTCATTAAATATATTAAATGAAACTTAAAAAATAAAATTGAAACAGCGTCTGGAATACTACTAATTTTCGTTTCCACCATAGCTCATTTCAGACACGAAAATAGGGTTTTGTATTAATCAAAATAAAATTAGTAAAATGGACATTAGTGTTATTAAATAGGTCAACTAGATAATAATAATAATACTTATTTTCAATGTTTTATTAAATATTTCGATAATAGCAAACTTAAGAGCTATAGATTAGATTTGATGGGTATAGTGAATATTCGTAAATATTTTATTTTTCGCAAATATTAACATTTGGTGTTAAAATTTGGGATGCTCTATAAGGAGAGTGGCTACATATCATCGTTGCCAAGTTTGTTAATTCAGAATAAGTGGGGAGTGGTTTGTGTCATTCGGGTTTTACCAGTACATATTTGCATCGGGATTTTCCAGCCAGTACATGGCTGACCGGGCTGCTACTTCAGGGTCATTAGCAGCGAATTTCCTCCAGTATTCGTGTGTGAGGGCTTCGAACTGTGAATTGAGAGATCGTTTACTTCGGTAGACGAAGGCTTTGCGAAGCATTCCTTCCGGGTCTTGCGCAGTCATTTTCCTGGCCGTGAGGGCGTCTTGGGAAGCAGTCTTCGGGTCATTCACAGACGCCACCCGCCAGAACATTGACGCCTGTGAGGCGAGGAACGGGTCGCGGTCGATCATTCTGCGCCACAAAATGGCTGCACGCGTCGTTCCATTGTCTAAGAAGGCAGTTGGGTCCGGTTGTCGAGAAGGAGAGCAGAGGCTCTCACCCAGTAATAAGAGGAGGAGGAGGAGGAAGGAATAGACGGGAATCTCCAATCTGGAAAAAAGTTATCATTAGAACGGTTCTTGTTCCAAAATTCCTTCATTCATCGCATCGCAACGATACGACGATATCATAACTTATGTTTGCATTTTCCAACGCAGTTAAAGATTAGAAGCTACATATATGTCAACCAGCGTCTGTGGTTCGGTGGATAATAATAATTCTCCTATAAGCGAAGTGAAGACGCTGTGGTCGGGGAGTGAGGGGGGCCTCTCGGTTCCCGATGGTGCTGCTAAGAATAATTCAGGAGTTAGCGCAATAGGCCGCACTCGTCTAACCTGAACGCTGTGCCAATTTCTGGCTTGATTGATTGACTGACTGACTTAATACGTGCATGACATTTTCCTGTAACCTAAAAGACTTTTGGAGAGAGAATTTCTTTCATATAAAAATTTATTTTATTAAAGTAAGAAAGAAATAGGTTCATTTTACTGAAGGACCGTCAAATGAGGAGAAATGTGTTAGTGCATATTTGTTCAATTTCCTAACACTTGCTAGCATTAAATGATAAAATTAAAATATTCATCCAGGAAGCTTATGTCCCCGTTACGTCGGGGTGAGCGTGCCACAAGGGTCACCTTTAGCTTCAACATTTAACGAAGTAAGCGGCCAACTCGATCCAACCCAGGACCCATCAGGCGGGAGGGAACCAGAGCTTCGCAGCTCAGAGCTCGCCACAGCTACAGAGCGTTCAAATTAAAATATTATGGACTTGACTAATAAAGAAAATGCCACGAAATTTCGTAATATATACATTAATAATGTTCTGGGTTGTTTAACCTCTTCCGTAACGTGGGATCCAAACCATCTAAGGATCGCTACATCATCTGAACGCGGACAGTAGTCACTAGTCACCCATCCAGTTTTAAAACATACCCCACGTCACTTCGCCGACATAACGGAAAGCGATAATACCATACCGTTTTCCTTGTATACTCTGAGACTTTTATTGAAATTTTTTTATTTTGGCTGAAAATAACACTTTTACATCAATTCAGAGCATTCACTACGAGAGTTAGCCTCCTTTCGCGATCTTTGCAAGTGAAATGTTTGAATAGTGAGTGAGTGTGTTCAATTTATGCTTCCTAGTATCCTGTTTGCTTGCCTGCAAAGGAGTTTAATGGGTTTGGCAGTCAACTGACAAATCAGTGGGGAAATAGGGATTCCCTATAAAGCAAAAATTATAAATAAGTAAAAAGAATAAATATTTAATTAACTGTAGTTTACTTTACCATATTTAGCCTGCTGATTTTATATATATATATATTATATATATATATATATATATATATATGATGAATAAAACCACGAAGGAAAGGAAACACAAAATGGTGCTCAAGCGCGCGCGCATTATATTATTCAAACACTTTTAAATCATTTTCTTTTTTGACGACAGTTTACTGGTGTAGCCTTTTCATAATAATTTCGATTATTGTTCAAAAGACAGTACAGGAAAAATACAAGTTCAATTTTCAGTATAAATGGCACAAAATTTTAAGCCTTTTACATCTTAAGAACTGCAAATATAAGGCAATGAGATCGTATAATTATTAACACTAATAATAATAATTCTTTTCTGAGACTTATCAGTCGGACTTCATGTGTGTATTTTTAGCTCCCGACAGTGAGCCCCATTTTGAACACGCATATAGATGTATTTTATCATTCTTTGAACAGTGTGCTGCATCTCCTTTTAATCCATAGGTTATCTCTCACTAATGAGCGCCATTAAATCTCTCCATTATTCATTCTGAATATGAGTTAGTTTATTTCAGATTGAATGCGGGAAAATGCAGTGGTGGCAGTAACTATATATATATAAGCTTATATATATATATATATATATATATATATATATATATATATATATATATATGATTGAACTCAGAATGGTTCCCTGAGGTTTTTTCATCACACACCATACATTGAACAAGGAACTGTTCTGGGAAAATTAAATCCACTAGTCATATAGTGATCATATATATATATATATATGGGCACCCGGTAGCTCAGTGGTTAGGATGGCGGATTCCGAGCGGTCTGGCGCTCGTTTGCTCAAGACTACTGGAATCGGGTGGGGGTTTTGAGTTGGTCGCGTACTCTGTTTCTGCTCTGGCTCGGGTGACCCACAATGCACACACATCTCCACGTGTGGAGAAATGAGCTTCTTATATATATACACATTTAACTGCAATGACCGCGCAGTATATTAACGTATAGAAACGACGTAAGTATAGAGGAGTGTTCTGTACACGAGGAAGAGAAATAACAAACAAATGAAAAATAAGGCACCCGCCCGGGAATCGAACCCAGGATCTTCCGATTGCCGGTCAGACGTGCTAACCACTACACTACAGAGCCACGATAGTCAGAAGTTGTAATTCTCCTACATAGGGCAGAAACCAATGCCTTGAGAGAGCACCCTCGCAAATCGTGAATATGTACATTTAACTGCAATGACCGCGCAGTATATTAACGTATAGAAACGACGTAAGTATAGAGGAGTGTTCTGCACACGAGGAAGAGAAATAACAAACATTAAAAATAAGGCACTCGCCCGGGAATCGAACCCAGGATCTTCCGATTGCCGGTCAGACGTGCTAACCACTACACTACGGAGCCACGATAAGGCACTCGCCCGGGAATCGAACCCAGGATCTTCCGATTGCCGGTCAGACGTGCTAACCACTACACTACGGAGCCACGATAAGGCACTCGCCCGGGAATCGAACCCAGGATCTTCCGATTGCCGGTCAGACGTGCTAACCACTACACTACGGAGCCACGATAGTCAGTTGTAATTCTCCTACATAGGGCAGAAACCAATGCCTTGAGAGGGCACCCTCGCAAATCGTGAATATGTACATTTAACTGCAATGACCGCGCAGTATATGTAGGAAAATTACAACTTCTGACTATCGTGGCTCCGTAGTGTAGTGGTTAGCACGTCTGACCGGCAATCGGAAGATCCTGGGTTCGATTCCCGGCGGGTGCCTTATTTTTCATTTGTTTGTTATTTCTCTTCCTCGTGTGCAGAACACTCCTCTATACTTACGTCGTTTCTATACGTTAATATACTGCGCGGTCATTGCAGTTAAATGTACATATTCACGATTTGCGAGGGTGCCCTCTCAAGGCATTGGTTTCTGCCCTATGTAGGAGAATTATTTGCGAGGGTGCCCTCTCAAGGCATTGGTTTCTGCCCTATGTAGGAGAATTACAACTTCTGACTATCGTGGCTCCGTAGTGTAGTGGTTAGCACGTCTGACCGGCAATCGGAAGATCCTGGGTTCGATTCCCGGGCGGGTGCCTTATTTTTTCATTTGTTTGTTATTTCTCTTCCTCGTGTGCAGAACACTCCTCTATACTTACGTCGTTTCTATATATATATATATATGTATATTCTAAAATTACATAGTAAACTTTTATGTCTGTCGATCAGTAGTCGGAGTTTGTGTTCAAGTTGAATGAAGACATTTTGAACATCCTAAAACAAACAATTATTGTTGCTTTTCTTATTGTTGCTGTATTCAAAATACAATTGTTAAATCTCGTGTAATTTTTTTTAAGATATTGCGTTCATATAAAAGTTTAGTAGGTAATTTTAAAACAGCCCGTATAGGCTTATATGGTAATATTGTTAATAACTCACCGTTTTATTTATTAAAATAAATTAAGTCTTGTAATTATTGTATTTAATTCTAAAAATGAGAGTGCGAGTTTAGATTTTTAAATTAACAAAAGTAAGAAATAAAAAAAAAAATTGGCTAACAATATATATATATATATATATTTAGTAAGAAATCCAATGACAAGGAGAAATGTAAATGCCATGAAAAGTCTTCTTTATTGCGCAACGTTTCGAGCAATACGCTCATCTTCAGGCTGTTTAATAACAATGTGAAATTAAAATCAATATTGAATGAAAAACAAACAGAAATTTCTATAACCTATTCGTAAAGACAAATTTTAAAAGACTGAGAAAAGAGGGTTAAGTTCTAAGTTATACAGATTTACATATCAAAATTAAGAAGTTATTTTTAAATACATGTAGTAAATGTGAAATTAATACACTGGAAAAATTACCAATAGTACACTGGAACAATGGAGCTATCTACCTTATACAGCAGTATCCGAGGCCGACTAATTTGACCAGAGGAGATGGGAATGAAAGATGGCGAGGGAGATAGGGGAAGGAGGGATTATAAGGAATTGGGGAAGGAGGAGGGATCATAGCAGATTGAGAGGGACGGACGATGAGTCAACATTCAGACTAGGGGACAATGCTTTAATGAAAAGGGATTCTAAAATTCTTAGTGAGTTGGGACAAGTATTACAACCAAGAATTTTAAAATTGTCTAAAGTGACATCAATTTGCATTTGATGCTATGTTCACGTATGCTGGAGGCTTCCTTAGTTTTTAAATTTTACCTGTTCGGCCACTTATTCCCATATGCGAATAAAATCTAGCCCTGAGAGAGCGAACAGTGCTGCCGATGTAATTCCCAAGGAGACACCTAGGGCAGGTAAATAATATACAACACCGCTACGCACGCAGTCAGGGGTTCGATCCTTCGCTGAGAAAAAGCTACCTAAAGACGTTTTATTAATAAATATGATGCTGGAAATCAGTATGTATAAAAAATTTCCTTAACAATTTTGTAAATTTAAGCTTAAATTCCTTATTCAAGGGACCCATTTCAGGTACCAAGAAATATTTTATATCCTTCGGCACTGTATACATGGAAGTTGAGGGCTATAAACATTATTTAAGAAGGATCTAATTAGTTTGTCTACATATTGAACAGGAAAACTATTATTAGTAAAGTATGATCTTAGATTATTAAATTCATCATTAAGTAAGGTAAAATTAGAGGTCAAATTATATCCTCTGAACAGGAGAGTTTTAATACAAGACATCTTATAGTTGAAATCACGACTAAAGTCCTTAAAGATAATAAAAAATGATACTTACTCTCAGTTGTTCGCATCTGGTGCTAATCTTGCTCAATTATACTGTCTGCCTAAAATCCATAAAGCTGGAACACCTCTCCGTCCTATTTTAGCTTCGTATAACTTACCCACCTTTCAATTGGCAAAATTTGTTGTTCGTCTCCTGTCCCCCTTTGCGAAAAATGTTTACACTATAAATAACTCGTTTGAATTCCAAAAAGAACTCCTGGGTAAAAACTTCGATTCAAAAAGTTTTTTGTCAGTTTTGATGTAAAGTCACTTTTCACAAATGTACCTGTATCTGAAACTATTGCCATTATTTTAGATAGGGTTTTTAGCTCAGTGGATAATTTTCATGGTTTTTCATTGTCTCATTTGAAGGAACTTTTAGAATTGGTCTTCAAACAATGCTATTTCACTTTCAACAATAAGGTTTACCAACAAATTGATGGGGTAGGGATGGGATCACCAGTCGGACCGCTAGCAGCTGACTTTTTTATGACTCATTTAGAAAGTGTAATTTTTAGACAATCTCCCACTCATCTCAAGCCAATTTTCTATCGACGCTTCGTTGATGATTCGATAGCAGTCTTTGATAATGCGGTACAAGCGCAACAATTCTTTAACTTCCTAAATTCTTTGCACCCCAATATAACGTATACAATGGAAACTGAGCAAAATGGCTCCCTCCCCTTCTTAGATCTTTTAATTTCGAAAAACGGTGATTCTATTACTACATCAGTTTATAGGAAACCCACTTTCACTGGTTTGGGCATGAATTTTTTTTAGTTTTACTGATTTCAACTATAAGATGTCTTGTATTAAAACTCTCCTGTTTCAGAGGATATAATTTGACCTCTAATTTTACCTTACTTAATGATGAATTTAATAATCTAAGATCATACTTTACTAATAATAGTTTTCCTGTTCAATATGTAGACAAACTAATTAGATCCTTCTTAAATAATGTTTATAGCCCTCAACTTCCATGTATTACAGTGCCGAAGGATATAAAATATTTCTTGGTACCTGAAATGGGTCCCTTGAATAAGGAATTTAAGCTTAAATTTACAAAATTGTTAAGGAAATTTTTTTATCATACTGATTTCCGCATCATATTTATTAATAAACGTCTTTAGGTAGCTTTTTCTCAGCGAAGGATCGAACCCCTGACTCGTTGCGTAGCGGTGTTGTATATTTATTTACCTGCCCTAGGTGTCTCCTTGGGAATTACATCGGCAGCACTGTTCGCTCTCTCAGGGCTAGATTTTATTCGCATATGGGAATAAGTGGCCGAACAGGTAAAATTTTAAAAACTAAGGAAGCCTCCAGCATACGTGAACATAGCATCAAATGCAAAATTGATGTCACTTTAGACAATTTTAAAATTCTTGGTTGTAATACTTGTCCCAACTCACTAAGAATTTTAGAATCCCTTTTCATTAAAGCATTGTCCCCTAGTCTGAATGTTGACTCATCGTCCGTCCCTCTCAATCTGCTATGATCCCTCCTCCTTCCCCAATTCCTTATAATCCCTCCTTCCCCTATCTCCCTCGCCATCTTTCATTCCCATCTCCTCTGGTCAAATTAGTCGGCCTCGGATACTGCTGTATAAGGTAGATAGCTCCATTGTTCCAGTGTACTATTGGTAATTTTTCCAGTGTATTAATTTCACATTTACTACATGTATTTAAAAATAACTTCTTAATTTTGATATGTAAATCTGTATAACTTAGAACTTAACCCTCTTTTCTCAGTCTTTTAAAATTTGTCTTTACGAATAGGTTATAGAAATTTCTGTTTGTTTTTCATTCAATATTGATTTTAATTTCACATTGTTATTAAACAGCCTGAAGATGAGCGTATTGCTCGAAACGTTGCGCAATAAAGAAGACTTTTCATGGCATTTACATTTCTCCTTGTCATTGGATTTCTACTAAATATTAAATTGAAGCTCTGTAGAAGCAACCCGCATAATTATATATATATATATATATATATATATATATATATATATATATTATATATATATATATATATATAATATATATATATATATATATTTTTATGTATACCACTAAAAAAATTTTTGATAAATAAAATTCCAGACAATTTATATTAAGGTATCCGTGTTTCGGTAGCAAAATGTCTGTCATTATCAAGTCATCATTTCACATCAAGACAAAAATAAGGTGAGTGGACGATTTATTTGGATAATGATTAAATGGAAATTGTTATTAATTAAAAAACGGGAAAAATCTCTCTTCAGATAGGCCGAACTACGGAGATGAGCACCAGGGTATATGCCCTTTCCATGGTCATGGAAACGATGTATACACGAAAATGGCCCAAAGTATTTTATAAAATCTTTGATTGAAACGTAGATTTTTCTTTTTAACAATGATTTCCCCATCAAACACATTTTGTAACAAGTAAAATTACACTCCGCGTGTGTGTGTGTGTGTGTGTGTGTGTGTGACAAATTAAATGCTACTTGCGCGTCATAGCTGATTTCCTACCTGCTTTTCGTCATAGCAAAATCCAGGCGCGCTCGCAAGCAACAATCACAAAGGGAACCAAATCTATGTGTGACCAAGCAGCTTACAGTCCTTTCCTATTTATATGTTGAACATGGCGCACAAAATGAGCTGAAAGCTCAATTTAAGGATTTTTACTTATCAATTCATCCTTCAAAATGAGAAATTTAGGATCCATAAAAAGCCATGTAGTATTTTCTTTCTTTAAGGAATAAATACTTCATTAGTAACTTGTTTACGTAAAGTTTTTTTTCTCTTTTTAGAAGCCACAAAGAAAGTGTGGAGTGAAGTGGGTACGAAAAGAATTTGGGCATATTATGTAACTGATTTCTTTATACTGATTCAATGGCCGAGGAGTGGATGCCCAGGCGATTAGGAAAAAGGGGTGAGGCTGGACATATTTGGTGAATCTGCAAAGGCAGTTTGTAATTGTTGACCCTGATTATATGTAATACATAATGGTATTTTCTTTTTAAAAAAAATTGAATTAATTTTTATGTGCAAAAGTTATACAAAGGGTTTTATATATATATATATATATATATATATATATATATATATATATATATACACAAACTCAGAATGGTTCCCTGAGAACATTATATGTTAAACACAGACCGTGCATGGAACAAGGAACTCTTCTGGGAAAATTAAATCCACTATAGAGGTTCTGAGTGTAGGGATCTAGGCTTGCTTTAAACCCTAGATCCACGTCCCAAAGCTGGATCCTGTCTGCTTTGCAGATAGCTGGTGAGGGAAGCTATATTTATGGGATCTCTTTGCGAGAGACCCGTTGCCCACGTCGGGCTAAAATCATGAAAAAGGAAAAAAACTATGGTGTTTGTCATTTACCATTACTTATTCGGACTATAGTGGATTTAATTTTCCCAGAAGAGTTCCTTGTTCCATGCACGGTCTGTGTTTAACATATATATATATATATATATATATATATATATATATATATATATACTATTGATTGATGGCGTGGAAAACGCAGTTTAATAATAAACAGGGACACCAGAGAAAAATAAGGATCAAGTAAAGATAAGCACCCCTAGCCTTCTTTAATTAGCCTTATAAGGCTAACTAACGAAAATATCACGACCTACCTAACCAATCGTCAAGGGCGTACAGTTGACTTAACGATTGGTTAGGTCGTGATATTTTCGTTAGTTAGCCTTATAAGGCTAATTAAAGAAGGCTGGGGGTGCTTATCTTTACTTGATCCAAAAATAAACATCCTTCAAGGTTTAATTAGTAGCAACGTTTCGGAATGCACTAATTCCATCTTCAGGGCTAAAACAATAAAATGCCAAATCACAAACAAAATACTGTACAAATTGTAGGTTGCTTAACAATTTAAAATAAAGTTAAAATTATAAAAAGTAGCTAGGAAAATACAAAAGCATTCATACTAAAAGGTAGTAAATAAAATAAGTACCTTAACCAAAACATAGCAGATCTACCGCTGATTCATCAGAATTTAGGTCTGGTTTTAATTTATAAATAAAGCTAGATTCCATAATTTTGAGCTTAAGGTCAGAGGTTCCGACAGCAAGTACGGCGAAATTAGACTGAAATTGGGTGGTTATTGTTGTGTGAATGGTTACGTACGAGGGAATTAGGTGGTTTGCCAAGAGGTAAATTTGTACGGACCGATTTACCGAGATGTTCGTAAATACTAAATACAGGATTTTAAGTGTCTTAGTTTTACCTATATATGACCCCATACCGTGGTCACACTTGTATTGGTAAACTATGGATGGCTTAAGAAGTGTAGGAATAACATCCTTGTATTTAAATAAATGATAAATCGATTTAGACGGGGTGAATATAATTTTTATACATAGTTGTGGGTAGAATTCTTGAGCAATTTTAAAAGTTTGTTTCTAATGTTAAAACTTGAGGTTCCCATATAAGGCAAAGTGAAATACAGGATATCTTTGGGAACTGTAATTACGTCTCTAGTTGTGAGGTTTATTAGTCTATTTAAGGTTTTGCCTATTGTAGTCTCCACCATAGATTATGTATGGACTCACCAAAATACAACAAACCTAATTGTCCACTTAGGCCAATTTTATCGGCACTAGGAACTTTTATTTATAACCTTTCAAAATTTTTGGTTCCCATACTCTCACCTATAATTTATAATTTGTATACAGCACGGGATTCTTTTTCTTTCGTTAGAGAAATTACCTCATTAAATAATAATTCGTACACAATGGCTAGCTTCGATGTAAAATCTTTATTTTAAATGGCAGTTTTGTGATCAC
The DNA here is from genome assembly GCA_023014485.1 of Bathynomus jamesi. Classification (NCBI taxonomy): domain Eukaryota; kingdom Metazoa; phylum Arthropoda; class Malacostraca; order Isopoda; family Cirolanidae; genus Bathynomus; species Bathynomus jamesi. The sequence goes on along the minus strand of JAJOZX010001171.1, from coordinate 162,390 downwards.
ACACACACACACAATATATATATATATATATATATATATTATATATATATATATATATATATATATATATATAGTGTGTGTGTGATTACAATACTGGCAAAAAAAAAAAACTCTTCAGTGACAAGTCTTATTAAAATTTACTGAAATATAATTTAATAATTAATGAGATATAACTTAAAATAAAGAAATCTTTAACATACTTTTCCTTTTAACACAACATTTAGCACACACTCGCCGTCAAGAGTGGATTTTAGGGTCTTCGTTAGCTTGTAACTAACTTCTAATTCTTTTAACCCTTCAAAGGCATCGTGGTCACTTCACTGATGGTTAACATGAAACAAGTAAGTTCGGTTTGTTGTGTATTTTGCTACTTTTTGGTCTTCAACTGTTCTCAGAGATGAAGGAGGAGTTATTCCAACCCTGATTCACTGCTTCAACTCAGTTTCAGTAAATGTTCTGCATTATGTAGATATGAAAAAGGTATCTTTTGAGTCATTGTGACCGATTTACCATATAATTTTTATGCCAGAAATGTTGCCACCTAAATGGATTTGCTGTCACGAGCGGATGGACGAGAAGCTTGTTGGGTATCATCATTTTTGAGAATCGTAGTTAATTTGTACCATGTTGCATTCCAGTAATTGTGATCGTTGAAAGCTTGTGTGTTAGTCTTCGGAAACACTTCTTATATAATCGTAGTGATGTTAGATTTTTTTTTTTTGCTGAAATCAGTTCTGTGGAACTGGATTTCTGACTGGAACTGGAATTAGAAATAAGATCAAAGTCTCTTTGTGGCTGGAACTGGATTTGGAATTAAGATTTTTTCCTTGCACTTGGAGAAGGGAGTGCGTGAAGGATGTTTCACTGGACAAATTCCAAATAGTTAACGAATTTTAAATTTTAATGTGATTTAGATTAAAACGCGTATCCTGGAGTAGGATTCAGGAACTTATATTCCTCATTAAAAGTATAAAGTGTAGAAAACCGAATCCCAATAATGAAGAGAAACAACAGGGTCATGCAAAAATATCTTGATCTTAATTTATAAGATCAGACGTTTCGAAATCTATTGATTTCACATTTAGGAGTTGTAAGTAAAATTTATTTATTTATTTGTCACTGAGCAATGACTTCCTACAAACTACTAACCAAAAGACTTCTGCTGGGTGTCCTGAAGTTAGGTTGTAGTGAGTGTTTTGTGTGTTATTGAAAATGTAAACCTTAAAGTAAGTAATTAAAACTATGAAGGTTTTTTTTAAGAATGTCATTTTATTAAAATGTAAGCCGGATATTTTAAACTATTTCCAACCCCCCCCCCCCCCCCCCCCACCCCCCCCCCCCCCCCCCCCCCCCCCCCCCCCCCCCCCCCCCCCCCCCCCCCCCCCCCCCCCCCCCCCCCCCCAATTTAAACTCTGCAAATTAACCAAAATAAGATGATAAAACAATAACAACAAATTTATTATTTATTGCAAACATATAATAAATAGAGAACCATTATTTACATAGGATAAAATTTGAATGCCCGGTTAGGTCAACTGTACGCCCTTGACGATTGATTAGGTTTAGTCGTGATATTTGCGTTAGTTTTAACGAACATATCACGACTAAACCTAACCAATCGTCGTTGACCTAACCGAGCATTCAATTAACCTAACCGGGCATTCAGTTGACCTAATCGGGCATTCAATTAACTTAACCGGGCATATATATATATATATATATATATATCGAAACCTATGGTAAAATTATTGAATGCCCGGTTAGGTCAACTGTACGCCCTTGACGATTGGTTAGGGTAAGTCGTGATATTTTCGTTAAAACACGGAATATTTTTGCTACCCGCACGAAGGGTAGCCAAAATAACTGAATGCCCGGTTAGGTTCATTGAATGCCCGGTTAGGTCAACTGTACGCCCTTGACGATTGGTTAGGTTTAGGCGTGATATTTTCGTTAAAACTAACGAAAATATCACGACTAAACCTAACCAATCGTCAAGGGCGTACAGTTAACCTAACTGGGCATTAAAATTTTATCCTATGTAAATAATGGTTCTCTATAAACCAGAAATATGATAGAATATAATAGAATTTTCAAGATATGTATCTTATATACATATCTTAAAAAATTTATTATGTAAATAAGATAAGTAAAACCTGTTAAATTATCTTCCCCCTAATATTGACCTTTTAAGCTGTCTCGCCTCTCTGAAGCTGGGAGGGAAATAGTTTAAAAGATCCTGTAAGCCTACACCTACCTCATTTAATTATTTCTGTGGGCTTAGTACCGCCGCCTTAGTTAAGTAATTTTTAAGGGAGCAAGGTCTTTGAATTTCTCGGTTAAGCCGATATGCCTCTAGAGCAGTTTTGTTTCTCAACCGCGGGCGAAAATTCATGAAAATGTTTGAAGTTACGTAGTAATGGAGATGGAAAAGGTGGGGAATAAATGTTGAACAGTGGGAGACAAAAAATCCTCCGGAGTGTTGCGAAGGAACAGATGACAATGGAGCGCCTCGAGCCAAAAGTGGTTGGAAAGTACTAATCTAAAGAATAGACCCTGGGTAAATATTAAATTAAATATTAAATTTCGTGGAGACCAGTGTTTTGGACAATTTGTTATAAAGATCTTGATTAGCTGAAATTGGTCAGGTGGGAAGTAACTAACCAATCCAAAACAACCACCTAACCTAATGTAATATGGCCTCTGTGAAGCTTAATACTAGGCAGCCCCTGTAAAGGTGAGTCCGATTTAAGGGTTAAATTTGAAAATGAGTTGTGAGATACCGACAATTCCAGTATCTGAGACAAAATTCATTAACTTTAAGAAAAATTAAAATTACCTTGATTTCCTGCCTCGAGACTTATAGACTTATAAGCTTGATAATAATTATTCCCAATTTAATTTTTACACTGGTGTGAAAAGTCACTGAAAACCCCATTTTGATACAATTATATTTAGCTAAATTCTTCCAAATACTTTGAACTGAAATCAATATTGGTAATTATGCAGTAAAATACATGACCCAAGATTTTAGACAACTCTATACTTCTCCAGTGTAATTTAGTGTTTTGTTAATTTCATAGGCAAATTTGTCAAAATCTAACTTAAAGTAATACTTAAAATTTCGAACAAGAGTTGGGTGCTCCTTGCAGGGAATAGGAATTATCATTATTCTGAGTATTTTGCACAGTACAGTATATGTTTATAGCTAAGCATCACCGTAAAACTCGAATTCATGCTTTCTTACATCAAATTGTTCTACTGTATCCACCTCCGGAGAACTAAATATAGGTTTGTAAATTACAGTGTTTTTAATTTTTTTTATACCCAAACGCCTCTCCTACTGCAGTGAAGTCGCGTCAGAAACAGGCAGGAAGCGCCCTAATCGCTCACATTTACTTCGTCAACTGACATGACAATAATGCACCTGCCTCAGAGCAACATTATCCATAGCCCAGCCCCGCAGACCGCCACGGTTTACCCAGACCGCTTCATACACCCTGAGGCGGCACATTGCCAGCCCGTCGCCCCCCCATATACCACATCGCTCCACTTTTTTCTATACAGCGCGCGTCTTTCACCCTCCCAGACGTCCAAACCCCCTGACCCAAAGCTTCCTTCACCCCATCCTTCCCGGTCTACCCCTCCCCCTTTCCCCCTCCGTCTCCGACATGTAAATCCTCTTTACCATCCTCTCCTCACTCATCCTCTCCATATGCCCAAACCATTTTAACACACCTTCTTCAGCTCTCCAGAAGACTCCTTCGACTCCCACACCTCTTCCGGATAACAGTGTTTTTCTCACGATCAATCCGTCTCACCCGACAGATCGTTCTCAAGCATTTCATTTCCAATACATCCACCCTTTTCTTTTCCTTCGCAACCCAAGCCTCACATTCCATACAAACGCTATTGGCACTATTATACTTTCATACATACCCATCTTCGCACCAGACACTGATCTCTCCTTCCAAACACTTCGCAGGGCACCTAGTACCTTTGCCCCTTCTTCCACCCTGTGACTCTCAGTGTTTTTATATTATTTATATTATTTTCATTGACAAGATTAAGGCACTGGCGGGGCTGGGGGCGGAGCCCCCAGGCTAGGTGCACCCGTGTAGGAATTTTTAAGTTCTAGGGTAAGTTAGGTTTTGGCAATTTTGCACAAGAAATGAAGGTCAGATTTGAAAAACGCATTAAATTAAAAAAGTACAATATTTATTTTACTAGATAACTAGAATCTTGGGGACCATGTATTTTATTGCATAATTATCGTTGATACTTTATATAGTTTTTAATTCTAAAGAAATATTACATTTATGTATAAAAATCGATAGTTTTTTAATGTATATAAAAAATAAGCATCCTTTTACAAGAAGTAAATTTTAATTTTATACATAACAAACTAAAGTGATTAGTTGAATATGGAAAACGCTAAATTAATATCGTTTAGCTTTCCACGGGTCTCGTGAGAAACTTCCTGATAGTAGTTGAAGGTTATGGTATCCCAAAAGCGTTCAAAAGGGTTGATGCCAAGGATTTTTTGTACCCAAAGAAGAACCTGGTGCGCCATTTCTCTTCCACTGAATGGTGACTTTAGCTGTATGACACGTGACACCGGACACGTACAATATTCCTACAACCCATGTCCGCCCTCACTCGAATAATGGAATTAGATGAGTCTCAAGTATTCTCATGTATTGAGCAGAAGTAAGGTCTTCTTAGGTGGATACAAGGTTAGTCTTTAGGGAAATTTCAATGCTACCCATAGCATTGTATTAAAACCCCCATCCTGCTGAACTGTGGGCCGCAAATAGAATTCCAGAGATATTTGAGCAGGCATTATTACCACCCATGTACGCCTGTTAGACACGCATTGACTATACTAACTTCTCAATCCATGGTTAGCTTTACAAAAGCGGCTCTTATTAATTAGCTAATATTTTGCAAATAACGTTAACATTATTTCCAATATTTACATACCTTGTGAGTGGATTGTAGGCTACCTGAAGTTGGCAATTTCCCTCCCACCCTTCTTCGTTTTGTAACCACACACACACACACACACACACACACACACACACACACACATATATATATATATATACAGGGTGGGCGGAAAGTAGCTCCCTATTTTGGATTGGTAAAAAAATACGTATATTATCCATTTATTTCAGAAGAAATAATATGAAAAGGTAGGCATACATGGTAGGTTTTCTCTAAAATTCAATGTGGGCTCCAACTCTTTCCACCAGCTTCTGGAGCCGCCCAGGAATGGCGTCCACTGACTTTAGCAGGAACCGGCGGGATGGAGGACATGACTTCCCGAATTCGGTCCTCCAGTTCTTCCAATGTCCTCGGTTTGGTGCGGTAGACTTCTTCCTTTACCCACCCCCAAAGAAAGAAGTCGCACGGTGTCAAGTCGGGGCTCCTGGCTGGCCATTGATGTGGACCACGACGACCCATCCAACGCCCAGGGAAGTGGGCATCCAGCCACTCACGGACAACAAGAGCGAAGTTCGGAGGGGCGCCATCTTGCATAAATATCAGATCGTCGATGTTCTCCCATGTGCTGACAACCGGCCAGACCTCGTTTCGCAACATAGCAAGGTACCGCTCAGCATTCATGGTGTTGCGCAGAAGGAACGGGCCCACAACCTGATCTGAGGTCTTACCACACCACACCGTTACACTGAACCGATTCTGCCGTTTTTCAGCGGTACCGTGCGACTTCTTTCTTTGGGGGTGGGTAAAGGAAGAAGTCTACCGCACCAAACCGAGGACATTGGAAGAACTGGAGGACCGAATTCGGGAAGTCATGTCCTCCATCCCCCGGAGTTCCTGCTAAAGTCAGTGGACGCCATTCCTGGGCGGCTCCAGAAGCTGGTGGAAAGAGTTGGAGCCCACATTGAATTTTAGAGAAAACCTACCATGTATGCCTACCTTTTCATATTATTTCTTCTGAAATAAATGGATAATATACGTATTTTTTTACCAATCCAAAATAGGGAGCTACTTTCCGCCCACCCTGTATATATATATATATATATATATATATATATATATATATATATATATATATATTATATAATATATATATGGTGGGCCGTAAGTTTCCATACATAGGAAAAATAACATTTTTTATGGACAACCATTTTTATTTATATAATATGCTCTACATGGTTGCCATTGTTTTGAAAACACATTTCAATACGTGTTCCCCACTGTTGATGAACACGCATTAGCACAGTTGACGTTATGCTTGTGATGGCGTTGGTGATACGTTCCTTTAGATAATTTATGTCTCGTATCTTTTCCTGATACACCATGGCCTTCAAGTGCCCCCAAAGATAGAAATCAAGGGGGGTGAGATCTGGGGATCTGGGAGGCCACTCCACAGGACCACGCCGACCAATCCAAGCATCCGGAAACTGCTGATCCAAATACCGACGCACGTGAAGACCATAATGAGGTGGAGCTCCATCTTGCTGGAAGTAAACTGGGAAGTTACCTTCCTCGTTTAGCAGGGATGGGAAAATCTCTTCTTGCAACATGTTAAGATACCTTTCGGCATTAAGATTTCCACTAACAAAAATTGGTCCAATAATTCTGTCACCCCATATCCCGGCCCACACCATCACTTTACCGGCACCTTGCATCTTCGTCGGACTCAGCCAGTTAGGGTTAGCATTACTCCAATAACGTATGTTTTGCCGATTAACCTCTCCATTGACGTAAAAATTTGCTTCATCAGTAAACAAGATCTTACGTCAAACGCATATTCTTAGGGTATCTGAAACATAAAAACAAACGTTTAATTTTTCCTATGTATGGAAACTTACGGCCCACCCTGTATATATATATATATATATATATATATTTTTTTTTTAAAATGAGGTGTGTGTGTACAATGCGATAAGACGTGTTCACTTATAAACTTAATCTGAATTTATCTGTTAAAATATGCAAGCAGAGGTCGCATTAGCACTTATTACATAAAACTAATCTAAGAGTGAAGTGTAACTAAAACTAAAATAAACTAAAATTTAGTTATTTCGTGTATCACCGAATGTATTCTCTCGCTAAATGCTAATGTACTTCATTGTCTATTTTAACTGATAACTTATATTATTCAGATGCGTTTCGTGGAATACACTTGATTTTTACTGTATTTTTTTAGACAAGTTTCATTAGAAAAATCGTGTTCAAAAAATTTATTTTAATTTTAATGTGTAAATGTAATTTTTTTTCCAGTGTAGATTACTTTAAAGTAATATATGACTTTTGTGTTTTCTAAAAGCATTGTTTTGTAATATATTGTTCTGTTATTTAGCTTACTGATAACGGAGAAAGCAAATTTTCAGAAGTCCAGCTGGCTTACTGATTACAAATTTAATGTTCTTCTTAAACCCTGGTTATGTCTTCCCTATATATATATATATATATCAACAAACCTCATTTCCCAACGAATTAGGGTGAGAAGGCAAAAACAACACGGATATAAACTACAGAAGGTAGTGAAAAGGAGAAAAGGCAAAAAGTAAACCATACACATCCATTCACACAGGCGTCCTGGTGGACCAGCGCCCCCCCCCCCCCCCCCCACACTACATGACAAAATTCCATTCCACACCTGCTTTGCAAACTTCCTGAAGAAGGAAAAAAAACAAAAACAAAAGCGAAAGCAGTATGAAGGAAATAGGTATCAGGAAACTCGTTAAAAAGCAATTTTATCTTTATCACAGATTGGTAAACATCTAAATTCGTCTTGATATTACTTTTTACCTTAATAAAAAGCAAATAAAAAGCCAAGAAATATTATTGAAAATTAACTCTTTATTTCCTGCCTTTTTTATAAAGGAATAATTCGTTCAGCGAGAAAGGTTTGGGAATCTCTTTTTTTTTGCTGAAATTTTAAGTATTACGATTTTTCTATCACAAACTGACCTTCGTCAGCCGTTCAAAGAATCTCAGTTCGGGACTGACAACTTTATATATATATATATATATTTTTCGCCTTTCTGTCTGTTTGTCTGTCTGTCCTTTATGCAAGCGCAAACCGTTTGACCTAGAGCTACCAAATTTGGCACGGGAACCTCTTATGGGATGAAGAATGTCAACACAGAGTCAGTCAGCCTGTCTGTTTGTGCGAATAGTTCAGGAAGTTAATGTGGCAATGTTTTTTTGCAGTTTTTGAAAATCCCAACAACTTTACCATGCCACCAAAGAAACGGGCAAGTTTGGGCAGATCTACATCAGCAGCCAGAAAAAATAAAGAAGTCCGGAAGCAGGAAAGCTCACAAGAAAGACAATCACGCCTTGAAGTTGACCGTGAACGACATACAACAGCCAGAGCAAGAGAAAACCTCCAAGAAAGACAATCACGTCTTGAAGCTGTCCGAGAAAGTGTAGCAGGTACCAGAGCAAGAGAAAACCTCCAAGAAAGACAATCATGTCTTGAAGCTGTCCGAGAAAGTGTAGCAGCTACAGAGCAAGAGAAAACCTCCAAGAAAGACAATCACGTCTTGAAGCTGTCCGAGAAGGTGTAGCAGCTACCAGAGCAAGAGAAACACTGCAAGAAATACAATCACGCCTTGAAGCTGACTGTGAACGACATGCAACAGCAATGTGAAATTTATCCCGGGCAACGCCGGGTACCTCAGCTAGTATATATATAAATCACTAATGATATGAGGTTTGCTTTTGAAATTTTATTAGTCATCAAAAAGGAAAAAAATATTCAAACAAAAACAATATTTATCAATTAGTAATTTTTTTATGCTTTTTTTTAGGAATTTTGTTTCAGGCAAACTTTTTTCCGAAACTGTATTTACGATATTATGACAAATATCTTAATTTTATAATCATTCACTTGACTGATTGGAGATAATGACTATTTTTCTTTCTTTACCTCATTTTGATTTTCGTGATTAAGTCAGAAATAATAAAAGTACGGACTAAAATGGACTAAAAATCATCATTATTGTATATAATATTAATAATAATAATATTATTTATATAAAAAGATAAATAATATAAATGCAAATAAAGATAAAACGTTATATTAAAGTCAGAAAACAAAAAACTATCCTTGAAATTTCGCGACATCAGCTTGATGAGCACCTGTAACTGGAAACCTCGAATTTCCCCTATTTTGGACATTTTTATTTCTTCCCTAAAACTGAGTACGAGGGTCAACAAGGTAATTCTCAATTTAAAGACATTTTTGCCCTTTTTTTAATTTAAAATTTTTTGTTTTGTTTTGGGGAAAGGACGAATGATGGTATTTCCCTATATTTGGGAGAATGAAAGAAATTTCTTTGCTCATATATATATATATATATATATATATATATATATATATATATATATTATATATATATATACAGGGTGGGCCGAAAGTCTGGATCCATAGGAAAATATTTATTTTAATAGATAAATTACAACAAATGGTAAATACTTAAAATGAATATCAACTTTAACTCGTAAATGCGTATCCGTGATACTGTACAGTAGTTCGTACTCCAGTATAAATACTCAAATACTTTTTTTATTTCAGCCCAGAAATGGCTTCGAATCTAACAACAGAAGACCGGGTAGAACTTGTGCTCATGTACGCAAGACAGGGCGCTACACACAGAGAAGTTGCTACCGAATTCAATAGAAATCATCCTGATAAGCATCCAGTAACACATGCGACTGTTGGCAAGTTGTTTAAACGTTTCAAAGAAACAGGAAGTGTACATGATCGACGGCGTTCTGGTCGTCCAAAAACTGCAACTGATGAAAATACCTCTGCAATGGTATGTGAAACTTTAACGAATAGTCCAGTAAAGTCAACAAGAAGATTATCAAATGAAACACGCATCTCGAGAACGTCAATTCGAAGAATTATTAAAAATCATAAATTCCATCTCTAAGTGTCTCGATGTCAGAGGCCGCCAATTTGAGCATTTGTTATAATTTGTTGTTTATACTGGAGTACGAACCACTGTACAGTATCACGGATACGCATTTACGAGTTAAAGTTGATATTCATTTTAAGTATTTACCATTTGTTGTAATTTATGTATTAAAATAAATATTTTCCTATGGATCCAGACTTTCGGCCCACCCTGTATATATATATATATATATATATATATATATATAATATATATGAGAGAGAGAGAGAGAGAAAAAAAAATTACGTGACGAAGCGCCTTTTTGCTAATTTCTTACGAGATTATCTATTTATTCTCTCTTTATCCATCTACAAAATGTTTAAAATGAAAATGTTAATGAAACTTTTTTATTATATTTTAAGTTTATTTATATTAACGATTATGGATGGATCCCAGCATGGGCGAACAAGCAGGGTCAGGCAAGAGGTCTCCTTTCACAGATAATGCTTAAATATTCAATGCTTTTACCCTGCTGTTAGGTCATTCATACCAGGAGAGAAACGGAGAGCACGTATGGGCATACTCTCGAGTTGTGCTGTTGGTACATGACCTTGATTAGTGCGCCAACCAAGACGCATAAATTTTTACCTTTCCCAAAGAATTTTTAAGTCCGGCAAGAATTCATTGTTAAATGTTGCAGTCATCTTCCGTTAACTTTCACTGCAAAAGGTCAGGCTGTCCTCTTCCTGCATTGAGTCTTTTCTACCCAATATTTTGGGTATGTGAAAATGAATGTTTTACTTTCGAGTATACATATACAGGCTTCCATGCTTCTTAGTTTTAGTTTTTCGAAACCTACCAATTAATCTTTTATCAGTTAAATTAAAACGCTGTCAAAAATTTTCACAAAGTTAATGGCGATAAATTTTGATCCACTTAATTTAATTTTCTACAAAATCCCGTGGTTTGATTCCATGTGAAGGAAAAGTGAAAGAGAAAGGTAAAATGTGTTTTCATCCAATCATTGTAAATTTTCAAAACGTGCTTTGGTGTGTATTAACTTTTTTATTTTCCTTTACGAAAACAGAGATGAAAATGCACATTTTGATGTTCGGGCATCGCCGTATACTATACCTTGAAAAAAAGCAAAAAAAATCCATACAGTATACAATCTGCGATCAATATTTATGGCTATCGCATTTGCGCCAAACTGTGTTTGTTTTATATTGTTTTGTTTGTGCCACATGAAAGAGGGAACCTTTTACTTCCTTTTTAATCAGGTGAACTCGCAGGTTAATGATCTAATATGGTATAAACCATGTTAGAGCCTAAAAGGATTAGCACAATCGAAAGGTACTTTCTGGTACAAATAAATAGGACAAAACGAACACATTTTGGTGGATAAATTACATTTTGGCGCAAACGCTATAGTACCCAATATTTACAGCAGTGGTCCCCAATCAATTTTTGGTTCAAGGCACCTTGACCCCAGTGCAGTTTCTTTTTGGACGTCATAAATTGGGCGCTTGGAGGTGAAAGTGATTCAAATGCATTTTTTACCGATTTTTACTTTTTGCCAAAAAATGACTCAAGTACTTAAATCCACACTCCAAGTGCGTGCTTGCGAATTGACTTAAATGACTCAAAGTGACTCGAATCTCACTTTGTGGGAGGAAGAAAACCGTGATCAGAGTACCTCAAATACTTGAATCACTTTGCGAGTTTTGGCGTTCTGAATGCACTTGAATCACTTTGCGAGTTTTGGCGTTCTGAATGCACTTGAATCGTTTCCATTTCCAAGCGTCCAGTTGTGAACGTTTTTGTTTGATTTGAAATTTGCATATGTTGAGCAAGTTTTGATTTTTTGATTAGTTATAGTTATCTTTTTTTGTGAAATTTGGCGATATCTCGATTGAGAAACACTGAATTACAGTGTCAAGTTATTATAAGGAATAGCGATAGATAACTGATATTCCAGGTAAGAATAAAAACTAGAGGTGTATACTGAAGTTTCGGCCAACGTTCGGCCGAATAACTACTACTAAGCAGGATCCAGAAAATTACATCGTATTATAAGGTTCGACTTTGGTCGAACATTTTCTTGCGTGATTACCATTAAATTAATGTTTTTAGTTACATTTAAAAAACTGAAAAACTTTTAACTTCACTTAATTCCTCCTCCTAAATATTACTTTAGACTTAAAAAATTCTAAATACTACTTCAGATAAATATCTAAATAGTATTCTACAGGGTGTCCCGTAAGTCTGGACCCATAGGGAAAAATAATAAAACTACAAAATAGTCCAAAAATTTATTACATAATCTGTTCAAAGTGTCCGCCGTTGTGTCGCACACATAGTTGAAGACGCAATCTCCACTGCGACAGCACTTTCTGAATCACAGTCGCAGAAATTTCTTGACACGCCTCCACAATGCGTGCTTTAAGGTGGAAAATGTTCTGAAGTTTGACCTCGTACACTTTGGCTTTCAAGTGGCCCCACAAATAAAACTCCAGCGGAGTAAGATCATAATAAAAAATAATAAAAATAATAATAAAAAAATATATATATATATATTATAAATAAATTTTTGGACTATTTTGTAATTTTATTATTTTTCCCTATGGGTCCAGACTTACGGGACACCCTGTAGATAATTATTATTTCTAGATACTCTAGATAAATATTTTTTCTAGGTATTACTTTTATAACTTCCCTTCATACATATATACATCTACAGGAGACAAAAGGGAGTCACTTGCTCTCTCCCTGTATTTCCTATTAATTTTTTTGCAAGCGAACCAGAAATAAAAGCGTTGAAATAGAAAACTAAAAAGTGTATTGTTGTGTGGGTTGCGTGACGTCAGAATATGTTGTACTTTTGTGGAAGTGAATGAATGATTGGTACCACTGTATATGTGTAGGAAGTCTCGTGATTGAAATTATTTGTGAGAGAAGGATTTTGTTAGTTCGAAGCTGTACGCATTAATAATGATATTCTGCAAATAGTGCGCCATTTTAGTGGGGATTTTTTGTATTCGGTTTTAACGGTTATGTTTTTGGGTTCTTCTGAAGAGGTATTTTTCTTTTTTAGTCTCTAGAAATTGTGGATATACTGTAGGTGATTATAAATTATTTTCATGTTAATGTGTATATTATAATTATGGGTAGTTAAGTGTTAGTGTTAAATTGGTATTATTATAGTTTCAACCACAACTCGTTTTGAAAAATAAAAATTAGGTTTTCCGGTGGTTTCTGATGTGATTCATCCGAAAATGACATTCATTTCCGTCGCAAATTACTCGTTTTTGTGAAATTGGGGTTTTTGGGTGGGGGGAGGATCAAAAACGAGTGATTTGCGACGGAAATAACTCCCCTCACTTCAGTTTCTAATAAAAATTGTTGCAATGTGTAGAAAATAATAAATAAAACCTTTCCTTTAAGTAAAAAAATTTTCGGTCGATCATATTTATGGAGATATTTGCTTCTGAAATTTTAATTAACGATAACCATTTGACGTCACGTCACGTCAAATGCGACTTTTTTTCATAAAATATTTTTCCTGATTGGGCTATTTTTTCGCTACTCTGCGACTTAATTAGTTGGTTGATTTTTGTTCTGGCTATTTTTTTTTTCTAATTGGATTCAGTTTGGTTGTGTTTGTGATAGAATTATGACGTGCTGTTCGTGTGGTTTCGACTTTGAGAACTTGATTCGTCATGTGCCCTAGATGAAGACTAAAAAAGTGCATAACTTAACATATTACATTATCATTTGTATAATTTAGGTCTCGGGGGTACGGGGGCGGAGCCCCGTAAAGATCACGCATCACAAATTGATCGGTATAGGGTTCCTAGTTTTCCGTTGGTTTCTGATGTGATTCATCTGAAAATGACATTCATTTCTGTCGCAAATCACTCGTTTTTGATCCCCCCCACCCAAATACCCCAATTTCCCACGAATTCCCCCCAATTTCCCACGCATTCCCCCATATTGTAGGGGGGGGGGGGGATCACAAAAACGAGTAAATTGCGACAGAAATGAATGTCATTTTCGGATGAATCACATCAGAAACCACCAGAAAACCTAATTTTTATTTTTCAAAACGAGTTGTGGTTGAAACTATAAATTTACCGTTAAATTTTCATAAATGTATAGGGGTATTTATATTAACGCGGTATGTAATAGCCCAAATAGGAGAGGTTACGTTAAATAAATATGAATTTAGGGTGTATTTTTATTTTTAGGTCGCCTGCTTGGGAGCTACAAATTTAGTTGGAACCAAAAACTTTATGGATATGTATAAACAGTTCGCTGAATAGTGTTACAGCGATTTTTTTAATATCTGGCAAGGCCGGCTTGACAACGTCCCAGGGTGTGGGTTTGCCCACCCTGGATGGCAGTCATTAAAGGATTACAAACTTTCTCCTGCCGATGTAACCACGTTTGCGTGTTCTGTTAAGTACCAGTGAACTAGTTATTTGTAATTGTTGGGTTTAAGATTTGTTTTCGATTAAGAATATTGTTAGGTGATTGTTGTTATTCAGAATGTAACTTTAAATTATTTGTCAGGGTTAATATTTGTCTGGACACAGGGGCTAACGAGAAATGAGAGGTTGTGTTTCACTAGCACTATTTTTCATGCTCTTTACGATGGTACTAATCATTTTTTGTGCTAGTGCGCGGTTATAAAATTCATTTAATATATAATTTTTACGTAGAGACTATGTATGTATGTATGTTAGCGCTCCGTGTGTTTGTATGTACGGTAATGCGTTTCGTGGACGTATCATTTGTTTTCAGATTGTCACATAGGCTGGATTGGGCCAATTAGACACTTTTTGCGACGTGTGCCATAGGAATTTCCTTTGCTTCACGTAGTTTGAGGACAATGGCTGAAGCTAGTGAAGGTTTTGAATGTGACGGTTGCGAGATTGAGTATTACTGCGCCATTTCTAAATATTTTGAAAATAACGAGCAGCGGTGGATTGTTTAAACCCCCACGGAGTTCTGCCCACTTGTGTGCAATGCCCGAAATGTAACAATTCCTGTTCTTATTGTTAGAAAATCTAGAAGAGGAAGAACCATTGTTGTCCCAAGGCGATATGATGACTAAGCTGATTGATGCAGCATTGCTTGTATATATTAAGGTGTATATATATACATCTCATAATTGTAAGGTTAGTGAAAAATTCACTTAATTTAGAGCTAGCATTTTTGGGCTCTTGTGGCATCATTGTTTGGGCACTCTTGTGGCATCATTTTTTGGGGCGCTGCGCGTCTTTTCTACTCGTTTGTGGAATGCCGTACTTACAGGGTGTGGTCTTATACAGAGCTCTCTTGCAATTCAGTTTGGTTGTTTAGATACAAGATTGTTGCAAGGTTGAGAAAGAAGACCATAAATAGTGCCCTTTTGTTTTTATCTTAAATTCATGCAACTGAGGCCTAAGGTAGGCCCACATCGAATCAGCAACCCTGAGGTAGGACCTAATAGGACCTCAAGTCCGTACGTTTTAATTTTAGCTTAACTTGGGCTGTAGGTTGAACTGGCCCTTCAGAACTTGGTCGTTCACGGCTCAGCTGGGATTTTGAACCCAATAAATAAATAACACTTATCGCGCGGACCAACATATATACTATTGTCACCGGCAGGTTAGGTTAGGTAGGTTGGTTAATTTAGTTAGGTTCGCTAGTTTATCAGAATTACATTTTCCTGGTGTAGTTTTCTCTGCTTTGTTGGAATTTGACACACATTTCTTGTGCAAGTGAGTAGAAACACTCCGTATTTTGGAATGGAAAAAAAGTTTCTATTCATTTGCACAAGAAATGGGTATCAGATTCGAACAAAGCAGAGAAAACTACACTAGAAAAATGTAGCCCCTGTGTCCAGCCAAATATTTACCTTTGTCAGAGAGTATCTCTCATCCTTCAGTGTTTATTTTATATTTTAAGTAATTTAGGTACTTTTCCGTTATATTCCTGCAATTTTAATAAGCCCCCAATGTCAATCTCCCTTGACGATTGGTTAGGTTTAGTCATGATATTTTCGTTTTATATATATATATATATATATATATATATACAGTGATGGGCATCGATACATGAAAATCGCTAAAGCGATACCGATACATCGATACATGAAGAACGTCTTAGGCGATACCGATACGCCGATACTTTCTAGATGTCTTAAGCGATACCGATACATGCATCGCCGGTACATTTTTATAATTATTCATTTAATATGTAGGTATTAGATATTATTGTTTATACTAGTAATTTGTATGCACTGTAAGTAAAATCAACGACATTTTAATGGGTTTTATAGATTTAAATAAAAACAATTTAGCGCAAGTTATTAGGACTGATTTTGACCAGTTGGTATCTTTAATTTTATGGAAATGATTTTCTGTCGCGTCATTTTCACCAGGTTGTTCCTTTTGTGGCTCACTCCCTGACGCGTTATTATTACTATTAATATCTTCACTCATTATCGCACAACTACTCGGGGTGATGTCTACTTAATGAGTGACTGATTGATAAGAAATGCCTCGGGGGACCAAGAGGAATCGCTGCGTTACAAGTATAAACCTGTTTAAACTCAACACCGAGTGGGCGTGGCCAATAGTGTTGCAACACCAATGAGCGTTTCTATATTATATGAGCGTTTCTATATTATGAGCGTTTCTATACAGGGTGTCTCAAAAGTCACTATCTATTTTGAAAAATAATGGGAATTACGAAAAACTGGTTTAAGACATGAAAAATATATTTATTTCAAAGTAAGTGCCACAAAGAATTAGTGCTATTTATTTATCTGTCTCCACATGGCGACCATCAGTCTCTACAGAGCTCAAAGCGATAAGTTGTTTCCCGGAACACACTTTCCAGCATTTGAGGTGTTATTTTCTGAACTGCATCGGTAATACGATTTCGAAGTTCGGCTACATCACTAATTCTTCTACCAGTGTACACCTTAGACTTAATGAAATCCCAGGCGAAAAAATCTAATGGTGTTAAATCGGGTGAACGTGCTGCCCATGGTTGTGTTCCTCCACGACCAATCCAGCGACCGGAGAAGCGTCTGTCAAGATAATCACGTACAATTATTCCGTAATGGCACGGTGCTCCATCCTGCTGAAAAACTACTGTGTCAAGAATGCCATCTGTAAGAAGTTGAGGTTCGAGGAATTGTTCAAGCATGTCAAGATAAATTTATAAATTACACAAAATTCGAAATAAACCAATTAACTTTTTTTAAATACACAAATTTGCACCAGAAGTACATATCTTTATGCCAGCATAGCATTTTTAAAAAAAAACATCTGTCACCGAAATAGATAGTGACTTTTGAGACACCCTGTATTATGGTTAATTAATCTCAATAACACAAGTACAAACGTGTTTAAACGTTGCGCCGTACTGTGTGACGTGACCAGTAGAGTAGTACTGTCATTAAATAAATATTTAATATTATTATTTATGTATATTCATAAATATAACTCAGTAGTGTCATATTATAACATCTATTTAAATATTAAAAAATTCTTATTAATGTATCGAAGTATCGATTTTTTTCGATACATTTAAGAAAATTGACCTTAGCGATACCGATAAATCGATACTTTTGTCAAGTAGCTAAAGCGATACCGATACCGATACAAAAGTATCGATCGATACGTATCGGCGATACATGTATCTAGATACTCCCCATCACTGTATATACAGTGTGTCCCAAAACCAAGTATACATTTTTAAAAAACTTATAACAGGCGAACCCACTAACGGATTCAGATGATTTTTATTTCTTTTTATAGGTAAAATATACAACATCGAAATAATAGATAGTTTAATTTGTTTTAAACACGTAAGTGTTCGAAATGTCGACCATTGACATCAATGCACCACTGCGCTCTTTGATTCACTGATTGGCAGACTTCAACAAAAATGTTTGTAGGGATATTTCTACACGCTTCTTCAACTGTGCTCTTTAGTTGTTCAAGTGATGTAGGTCTTCTACTGTATACTTCATTTTTCAAATGACCCCATAAAAAAAAGTCAAGTGGGTTCAAATCTGGTGAACGTGGTGGATACTCGATACTACCTCGTCGTCCGATCCACCGATAATGAAATGTTTCATCAAGGTAGTTCCTGACATCCTGATGGTAATGAGGAGGTGCTCTATCTTGTTGAAAGTAAATGTCCTCATCTCCGTATAACTGTCGAATTGCAGGAAAACCTTTTCCCCGAAGCATGTTGAGGTAGCTATGACCGGTAACTGTACCATCGAAAAAGAATGGACCAACCAAACCTTTGGAAGAAAAACCACACCAGACAGTTATACCCGGTAAATTTACATGTCGTTCCACATAAATGTGTGGATTTTCTTGTGACCAGTATGTGCAATTATGACGATTAATTATACCATTCAACTTAAATGTAGCTTCATCAGACCACACAATTTTGTCCGAAAATTGGCCATCTTCTGTGTTTTTTACTCGAAACCATTCGCAAAACTGGATTCTGCGATCCGGATCATCCTCATTCAAGGCATGTAATAATCTCGGGATGTAAGATTTCCATTTAGCATTCTTCAGAATTCTGTGGACACTTGTCTTACTTTTCCCTGTTTCACGAGCACATTGTCTCACAGATTTTCTTGGTGATCGGTTGAATACCTGTAGCACTTCATCAGAAGTGTTAGCATCTGTTGATGTCTTTGGACGCCCAGTCGCTTGCTTGTACACATCATGCACAGTACCGTATACTTCAAATTTCTCACAGATACGTGAAATGGTAAGTCGAGTTGGAGGATTAGTTCCAAAATTGTCTCTCCACTGTTGTTGAACCTTTGATATCTTCTCAACTTTAAAATACGACTTTAGTATCCATTTTCGTTGCTCAAATGATAAGCGCACACTTCCATTTTCCATGTTTACTGTAGGCAGGCAAGGCTATTACTAATTTCGATTTTGTATCTCCTTAGGCAAGGCTGTTAACAATTTCGCTGTTGTATCTCCTTAGGCTATAGGCTATAAAAAGATAAAAGTCATCTGAATCTGTTAGTGGGTTCGCCTGTTAATTTTTTTAAAAATGTATACATGGTTTTGGAACACGACTAAACCTAACCAATCATCAAGGGCAATTGACGTTGGGGGCTTTAGTATAGTATGGGGATTTATATAGTAAATGTCCATAATAAATTTCTAAAAATGTATTAATAAGCATTGTATTCATATATTAAGAACTTCACATTTGAGGGAGTATAACGGAAAAGTATCGTAATTTGCTTAAACAAGGACACGAGTTAAGTGGAAAAGTAATCTAGTCCCTAACTTGGTCAAAGTTAATTTAAACAGCGTATTCGCCATTCTCCAGCTAAGGTAATAAGGAAAGAAGGAAGAGAGGTGCTGGGAGTGTCATCTGGGAACCGCCAGAAAGATAAAGAAACTTGGTGGTAGTGAAGAAGTGCAGGATAAAGTGAGAGAGAAGAAAAAAGCGTGGAAGACATGGATCAACACAGGGGAAAACCAAGACAGAGCGGTATAGGAGAGCGAAGAAAGGAGCTAAGACTGCGGTGACAAAGGCCAAAAGCGAAGCATACAGAGATGTATATGAGGAACTTTAAACAAAAGAAAGTATTTAAAATGGCAAAGGCAAGAGATAAGGCAACTAAGGATATTACACATATAAGGCAAATAAAGGATGAGCGTGGTGGAGTAATCTCTAATATGCAGGATATTAAGGCACGGTGGAAGGTTTATTTTGAAAGGTTGTTGAATGAGGAAAATTTTAGATTGATAAGGGAAGAAGTCACCAAACGAAGGAATGGTTGTGTGTGGGAAGAGAAGAGGTGGAGAGGGCATCGAACACAATGAAAAATGGGAAGGCTACAGGGCCTGATGAGATACCAGTGGAAGTTTGGAAAAGTTTCGGGGTAGAAGGAGTAGACATCCTTAGCGATTTGATGCGCAAGATATATGACCAGGAGAGAGTGCCAGAAGAGTGGAGGAAAAGCATACTGGTCCCAATATTTAAAGGGAAGAGAGATGTCTAGGAATATACAAATTATCGAGGGATTAAACTGATGTCGCACACAATGAAGGTCTGGGAACGGATTGTGGAGAGCAGGTTGAGGGAAGAAACAAGCATAGCGGAAGAGCAGTTTGGCTTCATGCCGGGAAGAGGGACAACGGATGCTATTTTTGCACTTACAGTTGATGGATAGATAGTGACAGAGGGAGTTGCACATAGTGTTCATAGCTCTAGAGAAGGCATATGACAGAGTATCGAGGCAAGAGGTGTGGAGGTGTTTAAGGGAAAGATTAGTGTCGGAGAAGTATGTGAGGTTGGTGCAGGATATGTACGAGGGGTCACGTACTCAAATACGATGTAGTGCAGGATTGACGGAAGGCTTCGAAGTGAAAGTTGGTGTCCATCAGGGATCGGCCCTGAGCCCATACATCTTCGATATTGTTATGGATATAATGACGGAGGAGGTGAGGGAGCAGGCGCCATGGTGTATGCTCTTTGCCGACGATGTGGTTTTGTGTGCAGAGAGTAGAGAGGAGGTGAAGAGGAAGCTGGAAAGGTGGAGGGCAGCACTGGAAAACCGAGGTTTGAAGATTAGTAGGGCGAAGACAGAGTACATGAAGTACAATACGGGACAGGGGCAGAGAGATGAGGTACTGAAGAAGTTGGAAAGTTTTAAATATTTGGGATCGTAGGTAGAGGATGGTGGAAAGCTGGTAAAGGAAGTGAATAATAGAGTACAATCAGGATGGAATAATTGGAGGAAGGTGTCTCGGGTACTGTGTGATAAAAGAATATCAATGAAATTGAAAGGGAAGGTATTCAAGGCGGTAGTGAGGCCTGCAATGTTGTATGGTGCGGAAACGTGGCCTATGAGGAAGAATCTGGGGAAAAGGATTGATGTAGCAGAAATGAGGATGTTGAGATGGATGTGTGGGGTTACGAGAAGAGAGAAAATTTGGAATCAATTTATTCGTGGAAAGACGAATGTAATAGAGGTGTTAAAGAAAGCTCAAGGGAGAAGGCTTAGATGGTTTGGACATGTCATGGGGGAGAGCTGGAAGCTTTCCCAGCGGGGTTCCGGGCGGAGCCCCGTAAGCCAGCTCATTTTAAGTTTATTTTGTGTAAAAACTGTCTGAAAATGTCTGTGAAACTGCCATTTTTGAACAGCCCCACTAGACGGCCATCCACATGAAATATGTACCCTTTCCAACGAAAGTGTGGAGAGGACAGTCACATTGGTGCAATCTAAGCTATATTATGATGTAATTACTTGGATTTTTTTGAAATTTAAAATCAAGTATTGATCCTATAGTTTTCATATTTAACAAAGAAAGTAACTATTTTATTCGCACATTCATTGATTTCATGCATACAATTACTTAGTGTATACACATTTAACAGTATAACATATCTAATTACCTATGAATAACGAAATCATTAGAAGAGATCCAAATGAAACTCTCACGTATAAGGCAAGTCAAACGGATGCAGAAACAGCTAGATCAGTTGAGACACAAGAAACGCATATCTGTTTAACATATATAACATTTTAAACAGGATAATCGCATAGAAAAATAATTTAGGAGCTACTTGATAAAAAAATTTGTACTTTATCAAATACACAATTACTTTACTAAATCAAAATCGAATACTTTAGTAAATACGCAATTTACATATAGGTACACCACAAAATCACATTACCGGCCACCGTCCGTTTTATTCCAGTAACAAATTGAGTCGTCTCGCCTTTTTTCTCGCAAATCTATCCAATATTTCGGACGCATTATCTAGTTAGCTTGTCTCTCCATGGCGATTAAAGCTAATCCTGTCAGATGATCTTCACTCATTCTATTTCGTAGCCATGTCTTCAACCTGCAAAGGTTTGAAAATGAACGCTCTGGCGCAGCTGTGGAAACAGGTTGAACAGCGAAAACCTGCAGTAGTCGATGGACGATTGGGAACGCGATACTATCGCATTTCTCTATAGCCAAAACTGCATCGGATGGCCTCTCAGCAGAGCTGGGCAATAAATACATTGAATGTATTTAAATACTAAATACATGGGAGAAATGTATTTAAATACTAAATACATTTTACGAATGTATTTAGGTACTAAATACAAAATACATCAATTGTATTTAAATACATACAAATTTTAACATATGCATTCACTAAGCCATGACACGCACACGATAAAGAAATCAACCACTTTCGACTAAGAGTGGCACACAACTGATTGAACTGACACGTTGAAACATGAACCATGCTGTACTACACTGTCGACGCGTCGTACTGTGCTAGTACAGAACGTGTATTAAACCAGTAAAAGTATTTACATTTTTATATTTTGAGTATTTAAATACATGAAAAACAATGTATTTATAAATACAGTTCTAAATACACAAATGTATTTAAATACTGCCCAGCTCTGCCTCTCAGAAGGTTCAAAGGTTTTCCAGACCTCGTACCACACATCCCACTCACCAAGGGTTTTCTGTGCCGATTCGTTTTGATGAGGCAATATAGCTTTCCAAAACTCGCATGCTTCTTCTGTTGTGCTGTGCAGTAGCTTCTCGGAAGTAATTAATGCAGGCAAGGGGGGAGGGGCGACCACCTCCGTCGTCCCCCTCCTTTGCTACGTCCCTGTTACTGATTACTTTAAATTTGAAGTTAAATTGCAGAGTACTTCTCGAGTTATATCATTCACATCATAATTTTAACCCCTTAAGTGTTCATTTTGTACCTAACGTAACGTAAACTAAACGTAGCCGCCGTGTACAAGTACGTACAAAACACTTCGGGGTTTAATTATTAAACTCGGTTTATCACTGACACCAGACACGACAAAAATGGTCATATTCGGCTACACTCGCCATATGAGTGGAGTTAGAAAACAAATTACAACAAGAGAAATCGGTAAAAAAGTTAGAGAATTGACAATGTTTTTCTTAGAAACTGAAGGACAACACGAACAAGAACAACACAACACATATATTCCGAGTTAAGGACAGTAGAAGAACCACCAGGAGAAAGTGCAGATTTAAGAGGAAGAAGTGTAGAGGAAGACATTGTGACTGAAGTTCCTGGAATGTGGCCGAAAACTTTAACGTAAAAACAAAGCGCATTTTACATTCTGCTCAAATAGGGTTTTGTCTATTGCCAGAATGAGGATTGTCCCTGGAAAATTCGCACAGAGAACAAAGTAATTGAAACAGGTATTTCTCTAAATCATTATTTTATAGAAGGGCAGACAATGAGCTGTACTACTGGGACTATTTACTATACTCGCCCTCAACAGGAAACGTGTACCGCTTCTTCTGCGAGCTCTCCTCCTCCAGCAAATCTACTTTTGCAAGAGTCGGTTTTAGCAATCGGGGCAATGCTACGAAACTTCTGAAACAGCACGAAAACAGTGAAGAGAACATCGCAAAGCTCAAGTGACGTGGGTGTTAAGAACAAGTCCCACATACTGCATTGACGTTGAACTGAATAAGCAGCAAGAAGTTGGAGAATAACTGGCGTTTAGTGCTTCTGCC
Source organism: Bathynomus jamesi (assembly GCA_023014485.1). Classification (NCBI taxonomy): domain Eukaryota; kingdom Metazoa; phylum Arthropoda; class Malacostraca; order Isopoda; family Cirolanidae; genus Bathynomus; species Bathynomus jamesi. The sequence goes on along the minus strand of JAJOZX010001171.1, from coordinate 138,941 downwards.
TGTTGTTGTAGGAAATGTGTGCATTTGCATTTGGCTCACCAAAGACGACCAGTTACAGAAAATAAAAATGGCCGCATTCTGACACTGAAATTCTTGCCAACTCCCGATGGCACTGTCATGCAGTCAGTGAAAGAACTGTGTTTGAACTATGAGCAGTATTACGACATGCCCGTTGACTTATCAGATGATGAGGCTGAAAAGTGCGAGACCAGACATACAGCTGACAGTCTTGCAAACAAACTCTCGTCTGGAAACTGCAGTTACGTGCATTCTGAGACAAAATTTTGTAGAGATTTTAGCAAAGCACGAGTATAGACACAAAGTGGTTACATTTTTTCTTCGTTGGAGAATTTCATCAACCAAATGAGAGAGAACCTTAAAGAATAATAATTTAAGACGAAACTTTTCAAGTGTGATGCATCAGAATCAGAGCAGGAAAAGACTATGCAAATGACATGCTGAGAATATTATTTCCGAGAAGGTGGAGCAGAGTCCTTCTGAAAGATTCAGAGTTCACACTTTCCTTGTGATCATTGATCAGGTGCTCAAATGTCTACATCAGGGCAAGAATGCATATCACCAGATTTCAAAGGACTTTGCTTTCATGTCATTATTGACCACAAAGGACAGATAAACTGAAGTGTGATGTTGACATACTGATCAAGAAATATCTAAACTGAAACCTGACTGTGTGAACGAATTTCTGCAGCGTTTCCACTTTCTTACTTTTATCGACCTGACATTACAGATTCTGCATTACATCAAATCACACGAACGAATAGAGTCCGCTTTTCCAAATGTAACAACTGCTCTCCGAATTTGTGACAGTTTGCAAAGGCGAGCGTTTCTATGAAAAAAATTGCTTTGATAAAAATTCGACTGCGATCAGCTGAGAGCTAAATCGATTGAATACAGTTGTTTCTGTCAGGTAAGCATGAGATCACAGTATCTCCAATTCAAAGACAGCATAGAAAAATCTTGTAAACAAAAATTGTAATTTTTAATTACCGTTTTTCTTATTCGTTTCACGAAGTATCAAAGTTGTCAAAACTGAAAGCGTGATTTCTTTGTTGTATATATTTATTAGCAACGCTAGGTTTTATTTGTTTCGTAGGTCTTTTATTTACCTCCAATAAATAATTCTATTGAAAATAGTTTTTATACTTAAAAGGACGGTGTGTATTCAAAAAGGTATATTTTTAAAGTATTAAAAGGGAAAAAAAAAAAACAACCCAGAATTCAATTAATTTTATATTAGTCTATTGAAGGCTGATTATTTTTTTCGCAGAACCTTGTAATTTTATGTATTACTGCGAATACACGTTGGCACGAAATCCTGCGATTGGTCGGTAATAGATTAAGGGGCCCAAAAATTCTGGTTGGCGTAGGACCCCTTGGTAGTTTTATCCGGCCCTGAATGGAATTGAAAACTAAGGAAAACGTGTTAAGGTGGTTTGGACATATTGAAAGACGAAGATGAAGTTGTGAAAGTGCGTGTGCAAAAGCAGGAGAGAGAGAAAGACCAAGCTGGATGGACGTGGTGGGTGCAAATTTGTTAGAGGTATGCAATTTTGAGATTCTTATTTTTGACAAGCCCTGGAAGCGCCACCGATGTGGAATTTAGCCATATGACGGAAGGGTGAGTGGCCGCTGGTACACTACGGTGAGAGAATGGATATGTACCCTATACTTCCTACCTTCTATATTTTGTATCTGGGTTGCTTTTGCCTTCTGACCCCAATTGTTTTTTTTTTTTTAAATGTAGTGTAACAAAAAATAACGGTTAAAAAGTTAATTACTACAGAAAGCATGTACAGGGTGTCCATAAATGTTTACCCTGAAAACAGTATGCTGTGATGTTTTAATGAATCTTGCATCCGTTTTCTCTTTACAGGTGATCTCGTACACGCACAGAGTTCCTGTGCTGGTGTTTCGTCTACCGCATTCGCCGCTAGGAGCGCTGTAGTAGCTGTTCAGTTAAGATGGCGTCTGTGACAGAAGACACGTGTTGTGTGGCTTGCAGAAACAAAATATCCTGTCAGTGTTCAGCGAAGGTTGAGAACAAAGTATGGAAAGAATCCACCCGATGTGAAGTCATGGATGAAAAAATTCTTGGAAACGTGGAAAAGGGAGAGAGCAGTGGTAGACCATCAGTTTCCGATGGGACGGTGGAAAACATTCAAACTGCTTTCACACGGTCACCAAGGAAATCGGTGAGACAAGCTTCATGTCAACTAAAGATACCGAAGTCTACGGTACACAAGGTTACACAAACGTTTGAAGTTACACGCCTACAAGATACAAATTGTTGAAGAACTGAAGCCTAATGACCGTGAATACCGTTTAGACATTTCACGTGCCACTAGGGGTGCACATGTGGAAGCTTATTAAGTTCATTAACTATGTATCAAAACTTTGTATGTTTATCTACTTATGATTAAAACTGTGTTTGAATACGAGTGTTTATTTAAAAGTTATAGCATGCTTTAATCAGGGTAATCATTTATGGACACCCTATATCTGGGGGGGGGGGGGGGGGGGGGTTGCTGCAGTACTCAGACTAGTCTGAACTCTTGTACACAACTATTATTGTTAATAGTGCGAACAAACAAACCTTCCATTCTATGAAGGTTCCGTTTCCATCATTATTCCAATGTTCGGAGAAGTGGTTTGAGGGTACCACTTTCAAATTTGCTACTAGTTTAATCTTAAATGTTTTGATTAAAACCCTAATACTTGACAATTAGAGGAAACTAATACAATATTGATTTTAGTTGGTGGCGAGCGAAGTACACCAGTGATAAGAGAGAGAACTTTTACTTGAATTTCAGTCGGAGGAGGAATGAAGAATTTGCTACAGGTAAAATAATGCAATTCAAGAAAACTAAAGTACTTGGAGCGAGAGAAATGAACAAATAGAGGTTCAGAATATATGTCCTTAATAGTTACAAAATGAAATCTACAGCTTACACATACTATTTACTACATAACAATTATCTTGAGGGAAGCAATAGAAAGTTACATTTTGTCCGATTTCCTTTTATTCGGATGTTATTTACTCTACATTTCACATGGAAAACCTGAAGCCAAAATTAGCAGCCATTTCAGACCAATATCTACCTACTTGAACTACATGAAACAGACGGTCAGAAAAATCATTGGGATTTGCATTTTGTGTCTATCACTTGAGGGAGCTGCGATTCAATTTTTGTATGAACTTTCATCAATTAAACGAACCTTTGATAAGACTCGGTAAGTACGCTTTGATTTTATTCAGGTAAATACGGAATGAAGTGAAGAGAAAGAATTGGATGGTGGCACGAGGTGTATGATAATGTTTATGTAGTTTTTGAAAGTAAAGACTGTGGCGGAGAGGACCTACAGCTTAATGTGGGATCCAACTCGCGGTAGCCATAATGTCTGAACGAAGGGACGGTCCCGTTCGGTCCAGCTACTGAACAGATCCAAGGTCACTTATCAAATGGGTAGCAGGGTTGCGGAGAACACGGTGAAAGGAGAATCTGGGGAAAATGTTAAATTCTGCCTGGCACTAATGAAAGACGTACAAAGAATGCAAGAAAAATGTCAAGAGCTGTAGAATGTAGCTGAAGACTTGGGAAGGATTATGATTGAGAAGTATGTAGAGAATTTGAAAGTACTCTGAAAAGAAGTGAGGAAGTGAAAAGATCAATCGGCCTGGTGGAATGATTGATATGGAAGATAAAATTAGCAGAGGTACAAATAGTCGTGTATCCTAGTACATTAATGTTAAAAGAAAAATTATGACAAAAATAAGAAAAAACCGAGAAAACAAAAATGGACTAAACACTTGTAAAGCTTTGCGCCATTCGAACCACGGGTCACTACATAATCTGGACGCAGTCACTTAACTTCGCTGGCTTTAGAGGTGAACAAGCACGTTACAGAGATGATACACTAGTGAGGTATGCATACTCTTGTATAGATGCGAGATATTATTTCGGCTTAGTTGTGGCAAAAACGAGACCATACGAGATTAATATGTCTAAGCAGTATGATCAGTGTAAAACAGATTAACAAACTTCCTTATTTATCATACAGTCAAAGGTGACAAAAACGCGTCTCACTTGACGTGCCACTAGAGTACTGGTTCCCAACCTGGGGGTAATGACATGCAATCTAATGATTTGGGTAATTGAGCTGGATTAAAATTAGGTAACCATACAAGAAAATTTGAGAACCACTGCACTAGAGGGATACCTCTAGCCCTATCATAAGGGGTAACAGTGGGTCCTTTTTTATCTGTGTATAATTGATAAGTCTGTTTCCAGTCTCGAATTTAAGTGCCGTGGATACCCATTATGGGTTCTTAGTATACGTTATATGTTTGAGACTATATATACTGATCTAACGTCATTTCACACTAATCCAACTTCTTATGACGACTACAATGAAATAAAAATGAGCATAGGTTATAAAATCTCTGTATAAAATAATTTATTTCTTTTCAGCGGCTGCTGCTGCTGCTGCTGCGGCAGCGGCGGCGGCAGCAGCGATGGCCTTCCTTTGCGCTGCCATGACGCTTTGCATTTCTTCTCGCTTCCTTTTGGCACGGATGTGAGTGCCGAGCTAAGGGAGAGAACGAGAATGAAGGAACGAGACTCAATGAACTACGTCACAATGACATCAATACCCCTCTCCTATCTTTGGTGCGAGAAATTTATTCTTGCATTAGGTTGTGTATGAAATTTTGGATCAATGAAAGAAAGCCACCCCCAGCCTTCTTTAGTTAGCTTTAGAAGGCTAACTAACGAAAATATAACGACCTGACCTGACGATTGGTTAGATTAGGGGGTGATATTTTCGTTAGTTAGCCTTATAAAGCTAACTAAAGGCGACTGGGGGTGGCTTCATTTCATTGATCCGAAATTTTAGTAAGTGGTTCAAAAGTTACGGCATGGATCTCTATTTGTAACCTTGACCTTTGATGCAGGGATCCCAAGTCTTACTGAAGGTGCATCGTCTTATGATCATTCATGTGCGGGTGTGGTTTCATCAATTTATTAGTGCAGTTCAAAAATTATAGCTCTAACATGAAAAGGTTCCATATGACTGACTTTTGATACAGGGACATTAATCTTGTCAAAGACAGTCTTATGACCCATATATAAATGGTTTCATCAATTTATGTAGTGCGGTTCAAGTTATGGCATGGACGTCCATTTGACTTCTATCCGTGATCTTGACCTTTGCTAGAGGAATCCAATTCTTGCTCATGACACTTCGTTTTGCGATCGACAATGAAAGTGTGACAGATGGACAAGCTAATAAGTACAATCTAGCTAGTATGGTCCCTCCAAATTTATTTGGTCAGGAGCATAAATATGAATCTGGAAGCCATTTTATTATTTTAAACTGGCTTCATTATGAAGTGCGAGACTTACCTTCTTCTTTAAGAACTTTAGCGCTCTTTTGTCCTTGGAAACTTTTAACAATTCAATTGTTCTTTTTTCATAAGGCGCGTATCCACACACTTCTCGTACAATATCTCTGATAAATTTGTTCTTTTTCGTGTTTTTCTGAGGACAAAGTTAGTATTTAATAAAAGATAAAATCCAAATCCGAGCCTCTTCATGGTTATATTTAAAAATTTTGTCGGTTTCATTCTGTACACACAGGCCCTAAAGAAAATGGCTTAAACAAGGATTACGTTGAAATGAAATCAATGCTCCCCCGCCTATATTTGTGACCGACTTCTGATACAAGGACCCGATTCTTTTCGTGACAATAGGTGTATGAAGTTTCATCAAATTATGGCGAGCAGTTCAAAAGTTAAGGACACAAAAGTGTGAAACATATGTAGAATTCAGTATGGCATAAAAATCAATATGCTCTAAACAGACAGACCTATTATTTAATAACTGATAAATACCCCAAAAATTCGGAGAGAGGGAGAGGGCCTAACCTATTAAAAGTGTCATATGAAGACGATTTAATTTAAAACTACAAACAAAGAAAAAAGTTTACATAGAAAAGATCTAAAAAGCATATTAATGTTGAATTTCTTTAAATATTTAAATTTAAAAACTTAATCATTGCTGATTAGCAAGATTTATACTTTAGAAAATTTTATTTCCAGTCAAACTTTTACTAAAATATTACAGATAAAGATTTCATTCAAGAGTTTGCAATTATGTTCTGAAATGTGACTGGGTTTCTCCTATTTCCATTTACTCAAGTTTAGTCTGAAAGCCAAAATCCCAAAGTGTGTTTAAGAAAAGCCCTATCTACAACACACAAAAGTCATAGTTTAAATACATTAGTGCCTTTAGCAATTAATCAAATAGTAAACTTTTCAAATTGCTGCCTTCCATTAAATATTAATAGAACTACTACCATAAAATAATAATGTCTGGGAGTAGTTTAACCTCTGTAATGTCATATTAACTTCAAGCAGAGCTGGGCACTTGCGTTTTTTTGCGGTACTGCGGTACTACTACCGCACTACCAAACCGGTACCGCATAACGCAGTACCGCAAAGGATCGCTGAAAGTACAGCAGTACCGCTACCGCATTCAAATTTCCCGCGGTACCGACCAACACGGTAGTACCGCAGTACCGCAAAAAAAACCGCAAGTGCCCAGCTCTGAATTTTTATTAAGGTTATGTGATCTAAATGCAGATGGCCACTGGTCTAGTTAACTGAACAAACCTAACAACGCTTAACTTTATTGATTGGGGGTTTTACTCTTGCTTTAAACACTTGTCATGAATTTAGACGAGCGAAGGTAATCCAGCTGCAATCACAAAAACCATCAATCAACACTAAGTGAAAGCCCCATGACTGGCATGAAAGTGATGCGCAACATCCACTACACATGGGTAAGAATCTATAACACATGCTCAGTCAAATGGAGGAAACAGCAACATAAAACCATGCATTCAAAATATACCCATGGGTAAGGCATGTATGCCCTGTATGAAGAGGAGACAAACTTCCCATTGCTTGTTAAAAGTAAGAGCAGCATCACATCTTTCAGCATTCCTCACTAATGCTACTTCCATATCAACTGCAAGCAACATCAAATGATGGAATAGTAATTAATAAGTGAAAGGAGAAAGTTGAAATTGTTAATCCCTGGATTGCTCCTTTGGCCATCATATCTTGCAGCTCATTACTTTGTACCCCAACATGCACATAAAGTTAGTCTTCCACTTAGTATAAAAGGTGCAGCCACAAATGGAGATGGTGAACAAAAGGTTGAACAGAAATGTGTTTTTGCGAAGCAGACTGTGATCTCTGAGTGCATAAAGAGGACGAAAGTGTCTGAGAGAAGTGCAAATCTTCTGGGTATCCCTTTATATCACAGCTAACTATGGAGTGTAAATTGAGCTGGCCTGCGAGGTGGGGGGAGGTTAATAGCAATGTTTTTGAGCCATCCACTAAAAATGGATACTTCACTGATAGAAATGAAAGCAATGTTCAAAAAAGAATTTGGAGCACTTGGTTGAAAAATTGCCTACTGACCAAGTAACAAATGTTGAACAACATTCAACTCCAGGAAACTACAATGGGATAAAAATTTAGACTCCAGCAGCCCAATAACAATGGCAGGGTTGGCACCAAAGTGGACGACCTGGGTTTCTCAAAAAAGCTGACTTGGAAAAACCCACTATTTTGCCCACTTACTGGGTTTTTTCAAATACTGCTTTTAACCACAAATATTCAGGTTAATTTGAGCTTAACCATACACAAAACATTTAGTTATTTATAAATAATTACGAATAAATTAAAATAACATGTATTCATACATTGTGCATTGGAATATTTTAATATAATGCTTTAATGGATAAAAACTTAAGAATTGAACGTATCAGTTTGCTGAAAATAAACTGGCTTTAGTGAATTATAGATCCTCATCTCCTGCACTCTGCTTGGTTTTAAAAAAACTATTATACATTACCAAAGATAATTTTATTTTAATAACCACCCATATATCTAGCTTCATTAGTACAACAAAAATAAGTTGTTTTAGTTCATTTTAAGCCATTCAAATCACTCATTTTTCACAAAATAATTTTCTTTCATTAAACACTTTTTAATCTTCTATTTTAAGGTACTTTAAGGTACTTTAAGATAGTTACTTTACTTTATAATAATTTGTACATTCCAGAACTACATCCTTGAGTATGCACACAACATTCTTTCTCCACAGTTCTCTATAATTTTATATACTATACTGTATATACTGAGTTTCTAATTTATGGTGTAATTGTAGGCTGCTTTAAAATGTACCTTAAAACATAATACAAGATAATGCTCTAAAATTAATTCAAATCTTTGTGATTCATCTGCAAAAAATCAAAATAAGAAAACTCTTTCCTCAGACTTAGTATTGTAAAAAATACTGACAATCAACTTTGGAGGAAAAAAAAAGAAAGACCAAAGCTATTGTGAAAATTATACGGTAATTATAGCAACAATAGTTTTCTTTAGACATACAGAAGTGTACCTAAGAGCAGTGTAGCATTACTCTGTTGATTATAGTAAGTGAAAATCAATCATTAACATTTATAGAGCATATAATTTTATTATTTGCTTTTATACTATGATAAAATTTTGAAAAAACCCAGTTTTGACCAGTTTTTTGTGATTTTGTAATTTAAGTGAGGGTGTGCCCTGCAATCAAAAAAGCTAAATAACTTACTCCTTTTCTTGCTGCAGGCCTAGGTTTCACATGGAGTTTGGTGACCCTGTGGCCCCTGTTTAAACCAACTGCAATATCATATTTGAGTTTCATGTTGATGTGGATCTGAAAATTGAAAGAAAAATAAGGCTTTGTTATAGCTACATATATGAGTACATGACCAACTTCAAAACCGACTTACAATATCACAGCATCAAAGTTGATTAATGACATGTAATTAATCAAAAGAAATATTAAATAACTGGGTTCATTTATAGGAAATAAAAACATTTCCTTATGTGGACTATAATCTATTTGAAAAAAATTCATATTAATAACCAATTAAGCTTTCATCTTTACTGTGTATCTTATCTTGCTCATCAATTACCATCTTCATTTTTTTTACTGAGTATGCTTTTAACCTTCGATTGAGAACGCAAAGTGCAGGTAAAAATTTACTTTTATAGAGTAAATGTTAGAATTTACCTACCCAGCACCCACACCATCCTATAATTCCTAGCATTTTACTATCTACCATATACCCAAATGCTCAACCTATACAAACCACTATTAATAATACACTAATGGAAAGATTTATGACTGGACGAGTCAAAAACTTCTTATAGAATTTGTATGCAAATTTTTTAAGCACAACTACTTCCTTAGAGTTTACATGAAAAATTTAAAATTTAAGATTTAAAATATAATTCAAATACATGATCATTGCATGAAGGTTTAAAACTGATGCAATTCTGCATTTCAGGAATAACACACTAAGCCTAATTCAAGAATAACAAACTAAGCCTAATAAGTTAATAAACAGATGAGTATTGCACCTATCACAAATTTATAACATTCAAATTTAAGATAAAAAGGCATATGCAGATGATACAAAAGTAGTTGTCCCAGTTATAGAGAATTCTTAAACTGCAAAAAGATCTCGAAACATCAGGTGCTGGGCTAACAAGTGGCAGATGGAATTCTATGTTAAAAAATTTGAAGTCCTTCATTTTGGCAGAAAAATAAAACCAGTACAAGATGCAAGGAAACTGGTTGGATGATTTCAGTCAAAATGATCTTGGCATTAATTAACTATAGTTAGTACTGATCTTAAAAAATTCTATAAATTTATGTTAGGCCTCATTTAGAATACTGAATTTAACATATACAGAATATAAATATACTGGGTGTCCATTCGAAATGAAACAACTTTGAAACCTTATAATTTTTTATTGAATGATGCAAACAATGTAATATTCACACAGTAAATAGTCAATGTCAAAGTTTCATATGATATGAGAATTATAACATTTAGATACATTAGAGTTCTTTATTGTATGCATTCAGTATGTGCAGTTGTGCACCATTTGTAGCATGAACCAGGTCACAATGGTACTCAATTTTGTTCATCATCATCTTCCAATCTTGTTCACCCTCCAGAGTGTTCCTTTAGAACACTGCCAGTCTCCTCAAATTTCTTGGTCCATGCATATGTCTCTTCTGGTGGGTGGTTCCTTGTGAAAGGGTGTACAAAATCGCCATTGCACCAGAGTAGGGGACTTCAACTCAGCCATCCATAACACACATTTGGCTTTTTCTTGTGGGGTAAACATAATTCAATCTGAAACAAAAAAAACATTGGCAAAAACTTCTGCATATGGTATAGTAACTGGCAAAATTTCAACATTCTCACATCAATACTTTAAAAATTACTCAGGCCTATCAAGGTTATCCAAGTCAAATAAATGATCTAAAGCTATACTTTAGTAAATCTTAAGGAAATGTCATCACCTGCAAAATCATCCCAAAATACATTTTTCTAGTAGTATTTGATACAATTTATTCAAATGTGATATTCATTTGCTGTAAACAGGGATGGGGAGTCGGCCAAAAACAACCAACTCCTGAGTCGGTATTTTTAAAAACCAACTCCGACTCCCGACTTTCCTTATCATGCTGATCTACAACCTTATAAATATTGGGATGTTTGTTTCGTAGATGGCGTTTCAAGTTTGAGGCTCTAGTTGGAGCATTAGCATGTTTCCCAATGTAAGCACTAATTTTTGCATTACACTCTTTACCATCCTTTTCTAGTTGACAAATAAAAATACTTTCATCCTCATTTAGCTTAAAATATTGAAAGACTGCTGATTTTCTACTAGGCCCACGACTCATTACTAATAGGGGCTAATTAAATTAATAATTAATATATTGCTAATTTTTATATGGTACCTAGTATCCTAAAATAGAAATATGAAATTCATTTGCTAAGATTTACCAGAACAATAAATCAAATGTGGAAATGTGAATCTAGAATTAGTTCAGGAAGATATTTATTTAGGGCAGAGTAGTATTCTGGTAAATTGTTGGCATAGCTATAGAAATTTACCGACTCCCGACTCTTCAAAAAAGCCCCGACTCCTGACTCCAACTCCCCACCTCTGGCTGTAAATAAGCCAAAACCCATTTTATTCAAAGTTTAAAATCATGATGTTTTGGCTCAATTGCACAGCAAGTAAATATAAGATTTGAATAAATCACATTAAATATAGTACCACTATAAAGAAGCATTTTGGTAAACCTGACGCAATAACATAAATCTTACCTCAGTATTGTTCAATCAGAGGGCAAACCAGCTATTATCCTTAAAAAGGTATGGATGACTGTTTGCCAAGAAAAGGCATATCTGGCAAAATACTGGTTGTAGTGGTAACTAATTAAGATTACGAGAGCGTAAAACCCAGGATTTAATGTCCTTCCACAAGTGCTCTATACTATGTGTATGCAAAGTAAGATCAATTGGATGTGCAAAATTTTCCCGAATGGTTGATTGTCTCAAGAGTATAGGTTTTGTGGAAGTTCTTTTATGGAGTTGTACACAGTAAACACTAAGTTTAGAGGTGCAAGTTAAACTCAAAAAAATTTAGGCGCATAAATTATTGTCATCATAACATCTGTCTAATTGTTTTAAACCACTACTTTTTGTTTAGGTTAACTGAATATGCCCACTGCCCAGTTAGATCAAATGTACACCCTTGACAATTGGTTAGGTTAAGTTGATATTTTCATTAGTTTTAATGAAAATATCACAACTTAACCTAACTAATTGTCAAGGATGTACAGTTGATCTAACTGGGCAGTGGGCACATTCAGTTAACCTAAACAAAAAGTAGTGGTTTAAACCAATTAGACAGCTGTTATGATGACAATAATTTATGCCCCTAAATTTTTTTGAGTTTAACTTGCGCCTCTAAACTTAACATTTACCTTGTATGCTTTCCAGCAATTTGAATAAATTACCAACTGTGGGCTAACAAATTTTTGAATCAGTTAAATCCTCAAAAGATTTCTAACAACAATCACACTTCATAACTCAAACAAAATTGAACAACTGCCTTGCAGCCACAGTGGAAATACATGCCAATGATTAGTCAAGCATATGAATGAATAGCAACGAGATATTATATTTCACAATAACTTTCCTATAATTTATTTGCACAAAAAATAGTACACTTGGAAAGTGTTATATGTAGATTACAGTCATATAATTATTTTTCAAAATTCAGGTGATGACATATTAAGATTTACCCTACATTGAAACCATCCATCCAGCACCCAAAATTTTTTGTAACCCATTTCAAAATCACAAGGTTTTGCAAATTTTTCCAGTCTGGCATTACATTAGGTTGCACTTAGATTTACCAGCTCTACAAATTTACAAATTGGTAATATTAATGTTTCAGAATAAATTTTGTAAAAACTTTACAGTAAATGTTAAGTTTAGAGGCATAAATTAAACTAAAAAGTTTAGGGTGTAAATTATTGTCTATAACAGCTGTCTAATCATTTCAAACCATTACCTTTTGTTTAGAACATACAAAATGGTTAGTATTTGCTTTACAGCACAAAAGTTCCTTAAAGTCATTGCTTACAGGTAGTAAATTTATCCAAATTACAGGGCAATCTTTCATTTTAGGTAGCTACGTAAAATCAAGGCTACAAATAAGGCAAATTTGGGAATCAGTAGTTTTGGATCTTTTCCTTTATAGCACCCTAATTTTTTTTTGGTGCTTTTTCAGTATTCCCCCACCACTTGTAAAAATTTTTACAAATTGAAAAATTAAATGAAATAAAAACAAATTTCTAGGGTACTTCTGTATTGAAATAAAATAACTAGTTTCATGGATACACCTCTCTAATATGTTTGAGCAAGTTCTCAAATGGGTTAGACCAGTACTTTGAACAATCATCAAGGGCATACAGTTGACCTAACCAGGCATTCAATTTATAATCCACAATTGACCCAGTAGAACAATGCATTTAACAAAAAAATGACTGGCAGGTGGCATACCAAAAAAGCACCTTCATTTTTTCAGTAACAATTGACAATATTTTCATTAAAACTAATGAAAACATGACAACCTAACCAATCAGTATTATTATAGTTTTGGATATCACTCAAATCTTATATTTAGGTATTTTGAGCAATTATGGGTAAATCCAGGATAAATAGATAGGTAGAAGTGCTGATATAACACTAATACATCTTCAATATTCACGAAACTTGGTCTGAGTATGTTTTTTAGTGAAAAAAAAATTCCCAAATTTTTTTGAAAATCAGTCAAATAGGTCAAAATTTAGGGTCAGGTCAAATTTTGGCCAAATTGTGACCTAAGAATTTTTTAAATCCCTATATCTTGACTTCTAATTGTCATAGCTTAATAAACTTTATATGGATGAAAGCAGAATGAGCTCTAGTTTCCAAAAATGGCACTTTCATCTGGATAATTTAATTTAAAAAAAAAAAAAAAAAAAATTTAAATTTCAGGATTTAACATTGAAGGGATCAATATTTTAAAAAATTTTATTGAAGATAAAATGTTGCCTGAGCAAAGATCTACCATAATCAGCAATAAAAAGTTAGCTTACAGGCTATTATATAGCTTAAAACTTAATTTTATTAATGCTGGCTTTCTTCATTTTTTCAGAATTTCATCATCAAAAACTTATTTAATGAAACTAAACATATTAAATAGTAGGGCAACCAGGGTTGTGGAGTCGGAGTCGTGGAGTCGCACGTTTCAGGGTGGAGTCGGAGTCAGTAGAAAACTTCTGACTCAGACTCCAATTTCTGTGTCCTGTGTCACCCTTAATTTCTAAATCCTAAATACTAACATTTAGGTTATTTAGTTTTTTTGGTCAATAAACCTTATTCATTGATAGCCCCTAGATTAAGTTTTTTTAATATTTTTTTTTTACATTTTCAGAATATACAATTAATATTTATTTAAATATAAAATATAAAATTTCACACTTAGTGTGGTGGTGATGAAATGTCTTATTATTATGATAATTATAGAGTGAAACACTAGAGGAGTCGGAGTCGTATATTTAAAATGTGTGGAGTCGGAGTCAGATTTTTAGATTTTTTACAATGTGTGGAGTCGGAGTTGGAGAATTTTGGACTGACTCCACAACCCTGAGGGTAACAGTATAATAAGGATATACTTAGCATTTGTAATTATTAATTGTAATTTAAATAAGTATCTACTTTACATTCTACATACATGCTAAGTGCTAACTTCATACATATCTAAAATTATAAAAAAAAAAGAAACGAGTAAAAATCTAAGTTAAGTTAGTAAGTATTAAATTTTATTTTATTCTCAAAAAAATCTATTGTTTCATTATGTATTGTACATATAAATAACAATAGCTACACGTTTTTAATGTATAATAAACTTTTTGCCTTTTTAAATCATCCCAATGACCCTTTTTGGGTGGGCCAGCAACAGCATCTTCCTGGATAGATTCTATACTACTAACTTTTCCTGATGTTGCCTGAAATTTTGAAGTGGCCTTTTTTTGTTTTTGCTATGACATTAATCCAGCTGTTAAAGAATTACATAAAATTACAATCGAGATACAAATATTATTAAATTATATATGTAGCTATATGTAATGTATGTTAGTTGTCTAACTGAGACTTGGTTTATCAATTAGATAAAAATTAAATATATGTTTACTAAAAGATTTCATTAATTATATAAAAAATAAATATATGGTTATTTAAAGATATTTACCCATTTTTATGGGGCTCTCATCTAAATATGGTAATATTTTATCACTAAGTATATCCTTATTATGTTGTGGATCTTCCAAAAAAATTTCTTCAACAGGTGGAGCTGCAGAAATATTTGTAGATGAGCTACTACTGCGCTCAAAGGATTCTTCATTTGCTGGTAAAGGGAACAGTTCTTGTAGCAGTACAGCCTCTTCTGCTGGTGCTGGTGCTGGTGCTGGTACAGATTCCAGTATTCCAGGTTGACTTCTTATTAAGGTGTAGCAATTGCTACACAATAGCTGATCCTTTTGAAGAACTCCATAACTTACAGAAGCCATAAGTTCCGTAACTTTTTTAATATTATTGAAAATTCTTTTTTTGTTTTTTTAAAGGATCACAATATAATTTCGTATTTTTTGGCATTTTTTTAAGCTATTTAGGTAGATATTTAGGTACACCTGTATCTTTCAATATATAGTTATTAAAATCTGAAAATAGAAAAATAAAAAATGAAGAAAGCCAGTATTAATAAAATTAAGTTTTAAGCTATATAATGGCCTATAAGCTAACTTTTTATTGCTGATTATGGTAGATCTTTGCTCAGGCAACATTTTTCCAGGGTTTCGGAGCCAGTAAAAAAACTTCTGGCTCCGACTCCGGCGCAGACATTTTTTACAGTCTGGCTCCGGCTCCGGCTCTTTTATAGTAAATTCTGTTAATTATAAAATAAATATCTAGATTTATATAACTAATTGTCCAATTTAAAATATTGCACAAAAATATTTTATTATTAAATCACTTTAATACTCAAAATTTAAATTTCTTATGATTTTAAATTAGGCAAATATAATGATAGAATGAAGTTATTTAAATAACTAAAGGAAAATGATGAAAACTAAATGATATTAAATATTTATTAACAATGGTAGCTTATATAAATTAGAGAAACTTGCCTCCTAATTAGTTCAAAGTTCAAACTTAAGAATTCTCGTATGGAAAATAGTAACAATCAAACTTTCTGAGATAATATATGCATCTTTTTTTAAGTGTTGAAACTTGAAAGCTTCATGAAAGCCAACTTGGCTTGAAAAAGCTGAATATTTCAAAAAATTCAGTTTTAAATTTTTAATAGGTTATATTATTTACTTAAAAAGAGATTTTCTTTTAGTCAAAAAGTTTTGTAATTTAATTAACAAAAGCAATTCAACTAAAAGTCAAAAGTTCAAACTACTAATACATATTATAAAAGAAAATTTACAAAATCATTTACCCTACACTTATAAAATCAATACTACTCCTTGGATTAACAAATGAAAACTAATGCAAAATTTTTTTTATTCTAGCTAAGGTATAATCAAACTAATTTTAAACATAAAATCAAGATATTCTTCTTGTAAATCTGTTTCCTTAAAATAATTGAAAATGAAAATTACTAAGTTTATTTATAATTTTTTTTTTTAAAACAAGATGGCCTCATTTATTTTTTTTAAGTGTAACCTTAAATCAGACTATCTTTAAAGTTCAAACTACATATTAAAAAATTAAAAAGTTTGCAAATTCAATGATACATTTACAGTATCATAAATCATAATACTCCTTGTATTAAAAAATGAAAGCAAAATAATAACTTTTGCAGAAATTTTTACTAATGTAGCTAAGGTAGGAAACTAATTTTTAAACATAAAATCAAGATATTCTCCTTGTAAATCTGTTTCCATAAAAAAAATTATGAATTAAAATTATTTATCTAAGTTTACTTATAAACATTTGTTCTTAAAAATAACATAGCCTCAACAATATCTTCTTTCATACGTGCCCTTAAATCAGATTTTAAAATTTTCAGTGCTGAAAATAGCCATTCAACACTGACTTGTGTTGAAGGCATAGCTACTAGAAGATTTGCAACATCTCTTATAACTTTAGGATACCTTTCTATTACTTGTTCAAAAGACAGTTTTGACGAACGGTCAAATTTTTCAATCTCAGGAAAAGATTCCTCAACTTGCAATTTGAGGGTACACATTGGACTGAGAGGTGGTATTAGTTCACTTTCTAAACGAGGACGTTTTGATTTCTTACCATGTTGAATATCAATAATTTTTTCAAAATCAAACTCGCTGACATCAGAAGTGGTGGAAGATGATGATGAATTTGATGATGATGCAATAATCTCAGTTCCACATTCCTCTTAATAGAGAGACTTTATTTGAAAGGTCTAGGTTACTTTTCATTCTGATTGCTATATTGCATAGGGCATCCTTGGCTTTAACTACCTGTTCAGATGTTAATAAGCATCTATATCTAGGATCTATATAAACAGCAGCAAGCAATACTTCATTATCAAGTAAAATATTTTCTCTCCTTTCCATGGAACTTTTAATGTCATCAGCTATGGTGCCTTCTATCTTGGAAAGAAAATACATCAAAGATTTCCACTCTTTCAAAAATTGACTGGGAGTCAAATCTTCACTTTGAATTTTTTTTGTTACTATACAGTGCCCGCGAAAAGTATCCGATCACTCAAGAAAATACAATATTTTCCCTTGATATTCAGAGACACATAATTCACTTTCTATTTGTTCTAGCGACATCTGGTAACTTTGAGGTTGCTCGCTGATATGAGAGCTATCCAACGCATTCTCAAATTAGTGTTCTGGTAGCCTTCGTTGCGGGTGGCTGTGTCTCAAAGTTGTCAGATTTCACTGTTTGTGTAAATTTATTGATATTTTATTATTTTTTACAGAAAGTGGTGTAAATAAAATTTATATAATGTGTGCTAAAAAACAACTTAAGAGTGATTGTCGAGGTGCTATTGTTGCTTTGCATACATGTGGGAAATCACAGAGACAGATAGCTAAGGAATTAAACATATCCCAAAGTACCGTTAATTTATGGGTTTCATGGGCTAAGAACAATGCCGGCCTAACCACGCCAGTCCCTAAAAAACGATCTGGCAGACCGAGAAAAACAAATTCACGAACAGACAAACTTATGAAACGTTTAGTATTGAAAAACCCAACAATAACTGCGAAAGAAATAAAATTTAATATGAATAATTTGTTATCTGGTGTTTCTGAACGAACTATCCAGGAGCGGCTCCAAAAAGAACTCGGATTACCATCTCGCCATGCTGCTAAGAAACCGTTCATTAATGAAAAAATGCGTAAAAAACGTGTCGCATTTTGTAAAAAATATATTCATTGGACTGTTGATGACTGGAAGAAGGTTTTATTTAGTGATGAGTCGACATTTTTGACATTCAGAAGTTGTCCAAAAAAGGTTCGCCGGCCATTGGCTCAAATAGGATGGACCCTAAATACACCCTAAAGACAATGAAACACCTTCCAAGTGTGATGGTTTGGGGTTGTTTCGGTTACTATGGGCGTGGAAACCTATATTTTCTTCCGAAGAACACAACTATGAATGGTGCACGGTATTTAGCAATGCTACAGGATAAACTTCCAATGGCAATGGCAATCCAAAGGACAAAAACATACATGCATGATGGTGCACCATGTCACAGGGCCAAAATAGTGACAAAATGGATTACTGACAATAAATTTGATATTTTGGATTGGCCTGGTAATAGTCCAGATCTCAATCCGATAGAAAATATGTGGCTAATAATAAAAAATAAGGTTGAATGCCACGACACTGGCTCAGTCGAAAAATTACAAGAAGCCATCAAAAAGGTATGGTGCAAGGAAATATCAGTGGAAGTTTGTCAAAACTTGATTAAATCCATGCCAAAACGTCTAGAACAAGTCATCCAAACCAAAGGACAGATGACAAAATACTAATATAAGGTTAGTATACATTTAAACATTGTTTTTTATGTAAAAAATACAAATTTCCAGGGTGATCGGATACTTTTCGCGGGCACTGTATATGGCTGGTACAGTACTCTTTCCAATCTTCTTGCTTGTTCCCACATTATTTCTGAAAGATTCACATTTGAATTTGCCATGTCCAAGAGTACAGGTTTTAATTCTAATAAGCGCTCTATCATTAAATAAGTGCTGCCCCATCGAGTAGGTTGATCTAAAATAGCAACCTTGCCTGCACATCTTTTAATTATTTCTTCCACTTTTGGGTTTCTTGCTGCTACTACAACCTGTCTCAACTTACCTATGAGAGAGGTAGCATGTTTATCTCTCAATCCATCGCAAATAGCAAGTTGCAAGGTATGTGCACCACAACGCATGTGATGTGCACCACAACGCATGTGGTTGATTCTGGAGAAGTGTGAAATTTCAGATACAATACTGTCAATTTCTTCTACACAAGATGCCACTTCCTGAGTGTCTGTTGAATCATCATCATGTTCACCAAATGTTTGTATATCATCTTCTGAAGTTGCCTCTTGATTATCATTCAACTTCTCAACAGTTTTAATCATATTTGATGCATTATCACTGACAATGCAGAGCACAAATTCTTTCGGTATGCCGTACTCTTCCAGAGTTCTCATAATTAGATCATGCAGGTAGTCACTAGTTTGCTGAGCATGTGTATCTTTTACTGCTATAGTGCGGGTGAGGATTTTATTATCATCATCAATAAATCGGACATTGATGGCAAAATAATGTGTCCGTATTCGTGTGCAACCATCAACTTTTAAATATATGAAGCGCCCTTTTAATTGCTCTTTGAGAGCAAATTTTTCTTCTTTTGATTTTTCTATCACTAAATGACGGATATTGTCTTTATCTAAACTAATCTTGAATTTCTGAGCCATTTCTTCTAGTAGACTGCATAGCTGGCTTTTCAAACATAGATAGAGGCATAGAATCTTTAACAACTAACTCAATTATGCTATTTTTAAAATTATCTGTAGTCATTGAGATAGTGACTTTTTGAGACATCAAAAATTTAGTAATGTTTTGCTGGTTTGCTTTAGTTTTTGAACTGGCAGAAGTACTGGGTCTTGAAAGCTCAAGCATTTGCTTCTTTTCTTCCATCATTTTTGATATTTCAGGATGTAATCGACTCAAGTGTCTTTTCAAATTATATGCTCTTGAGGAGACATCAGGCTTTTTGCTTTGAGGCTTGGTAATTTTAGTTCCACACGTTGAAATATTTCCTGAAGCATCAGAAACTTCACAAATACAAACATAGTGTTTCTTATCTGAACTTTCAGTAAAATACTTGAATATATGACTTCTTTATTGAATCTCTATCCATTATAAAGGGTCATAGACTGATAATTATAATTAAAGAATCAAGTACAAATTACAAAGAATCTGAAAAAAAAAGAAATTTAGCAATACAAGATAATTGACCTAAAAATAAAAATAGTTCAATCCAAGTCAGAAGGACCAACCTTACTAGGTATGTATCTAGGTAGTTACCTACTTAGATAAATAGTTAGTACCTACCTAGCTAAGGTCTCCACCGCCATAAAAAAATTTTTACCTATATAATTAAGTGTTGTTAAGACAAATCTTCCCAAATATTTAATGGTTAAAAAATGGAAATTTGCAGATTATTCCTGCAACTCCCACACCTCCATAAAATCCAAGAATCCTATGGTACCATTTTTCGTAATATATTACAAGAATTATAATTTGCAACTAAACCTATATTTAACAAATAACAATTTAGGTAGCAATATATCGCCCGGAGCCAGACCATGGAGCCGTATTTTCAAGGTTTCTGGCTCTGGCTCCGGCTCCAGGTAAGCAAAATTCACTGGCTCCACCGACTCCGGCTCCAGCTCCAGCTCCGAAACCCTGATTTTTTCTTCAATAAATTTTTTTTAAAAAAATGATCCCTTCAATGTCAAATCCTGAATTTTTTTTGTTTTTTCAAAATTACCATGTTTCCCAGTGTATAATGCACACCCTAATTTTGAGAGAAAATTTAGGAAAAAATATACCTCCTACCTCACTCATATGTACAATTTTAACAAATTAATTTGTTAAACAAATTAATTTTAAACAAATTAATTTTTAAACAAATTAATTTGTTAAACAAATTAATTTTAACAAATTAATTTTAACAAATTAATTTTAACAAATTAATTTTAACAAATTAATTTTAACAAATTAATTTTAACATGGTTAATTTTGGGAGGAAAAAAGTGTGCGTTATACACCAGGAAATATGGTACTGGTAAGTATTTTTTTTTTATTAAATTATCCAAATGAATACCATTTTTGGAAACAAGCTCATTCCGTTTCCATCCATATAAA
This sequence comes from Bathynomus jamesi, assembly GCA_023014485.1. Lineage (NCBI taxonomy): Eukaryota > Metazoa > Arthropoda > Malacostraca > Isopoda > Cirolanidae > Bathynomus > Bathynomus jamesi. Next base: position 118,017 of record JAJOZX010001171.1, on the reverse strand, counting down.
GTTTATTAAACTACGATAATTAGAATCTGAGATATAGGGATTTAAGAAATTCTTAGGTCACAATTTGGCCAAAATTTGACCTGACCCTAAATTTTGACCTATTTGACCAATTTTCAAAAAAATTTGGGAATTTGTTTTTTCACTAAAAAAAACCCCTAGACGAAGTTCTATGCAAATTGAAGACATGACTTGTTTATCTGTCTATTTAACCTGGATTTAACCAAATTATAAACAAGCGAGATATTTAACCTTGAATACTATTGGTGGTTTTGTTTTTGTTTGAACCAATCACAGCTCAGCATAGTGAATCAGTTGGTGTCAGGAAAAAATTTGAATCAGTTCCACCATGGCTGACTTGTATGCAGGTTATGAGATTGATTACTGGTTAGCTATTGTGAAATACCATGGCAATTATTACAGTGTTAATGGTAAAGTAGTTCTGTTTTTAAGAGGAGACAGCATTCTTCCAACATCAGTTCAGGGTCCTCATTATGAACAACCATGCTTCTTCAGGGATGACAAACATCAGTGGTTCTATGGATGTAGTCATGTTATTCCAAAGAAAAAATAGAGGTGCTCCTTGAAGCCATAGAAATTGTTGTTGTTTATGAACCATTGGCTGCGGAAACATTGGGACCACCATCATTAGGTTCGATACAGTTCCGCATAGAAAACTAATTGCGAAGGTTAAAGCACACGGATATGCAGTCAGGTAGCTAACTGGTTAGAGGAATGGCTTTGTGCTAGGAGACAGAGGGTCGTTGTTAATGGTAGCGAATCTGGGTGGTTGGATGTAGGTAGCAGTGTCCCACAAGGTTCAGTGTTAGGCCCATTGCTATATTCGTAAATTACATTAATGACATAGATGTAGGTTTGACTAGTAATGTGTCAAAATTCACAGATACTAAAATAGGCAGTAAGGTTGTTAATGAGGACTATAGAAATAGGCTCCAAGACTATGTAAATAGGATTATGGAGTGGATGGATAAGTGGCAGATGCAATTTAACGTAGACAAATATAAAGTTTTACATATAGGCTAGGTTCTTGTAACAATACTTACATGCACACGATGGATGATAGAGTTAGCGAGCATTGATGAAGTAGATTTAAGCATACACGTATCTAAGGATTTAAAAGTTAGGAACCAGTGCCTGGAGTCTTGCACTAAAGCTAATATGATGTTAGGCTTCATAGCGCGTAATTTCAAATTTAAATCAAAGATTATTATATTGCCTCTTCACAAATCATAGTCAGGCCTCATTTAGAATATGCCATTCAGTTTTGGTGCCCATATTTGCGTGAGGATATTGATAGGTTAGAAAGAGTTCAGCATGGTGCCACAAAACCAATTCCGTCATTGTGCAACAAGCCTTATGAAAATGTGAATGCAAGTCTCTCTAATCCTTTGAAACTGGGAGATTAAGGGGGAGAGCTTATTGAAGTTTTCAAAATCATTAACATCAATAATGTAAATTTTGACAAACTGTTCACTTTCAATAATAGCAATACTCATAATAATGGATTTAAATTGCGTGGCAGATGTTTCATTACTAATATCACTAAAAACTTCTTTACATTTAAAGTAATTGGTAAATGGAATAATCTTCCCACACCCATCGTGAACTCTACCAGCGTTAATATGTTTAAGAACCATTTAGATAGGCATTTTAAAAATATTAACATTGTTTAATATAATAATAAAACAATCCCCCTTTTCTCTCTCCCTCATTAGAATTATTATTATTGTTATTATTTAATATAATAAAACCATTAGCAACAGGAGCTCTGGGGGTGGTGATTGAGGATGAGTCTGTTGACAATAATGCCAGTTTGTGATGCTAGCAAAAAAAAACAAAAAAAAAAAAACACGAACTTAGATGTAACTTGTAGCGTAAACTAACCCACTTTTTGTTATTCTTTCTATTTTTTTTTTTCCTCTCCTTATTTGCATGTGTCTAACTGTCTTCATTGCATGGTATGATAGTGTTTGAGTTAAGAATGTTTACATGGTTTGTAACGCATCCTTATTTTACTTCTTTTCATCTTTCACCCCTTTCCAGCAGAGTGGGCTGCATCCTCTACCTCCCTATGGAGTGGAGGACTGGTCTGCAACAGCTGGAAGTATTCTCTTCAACTATTTTTCTGACTTGTCAGTGGCCAGCGGATGGTGATGGTGTCTTTCTCCCTTTCTGAATAAATTTTAACCCACGTGTGATAGGTTTTGCTCCTTAACCCCTTATTCTCTTCTTTTAACCCCTTTCTTCTTTCTCTCGGGCTAACCTTAAGATCTTTGTTAGCCTTAGCTTCTGTAGGTCAGGTTACATTAGGTTATAGTTTCAGACATCACGAGTTTTGGAAGTTGAAATTATATTTTTCCAACATTAGGTTTGATGTGTTTTGGATGATTCTAACATAAGCACACCGGACAAAAAATTAGTCACCCCTCTCAGAATGTACCTAATAACGTGTGACGGCGCCTCTGGCCTTGATAACTGCACGAATCCGGCGAGGCAGAGACTCTACGAGGTTGTGCATGTACTGAACATCGATTTGCTGCCACTCGTTCATCAGCCGGTCCCGAAGTTCCGCCAGAGTCCGTGGGTGTCTATTCCTGCGCTTCACTTTCTGTTTCCAGCCTGAACAACACCTTCGACGCATTCAGGATTAAAGGCTTCATTGGACCTGCGATGTACTCGTCGCCTCCCATCATTGGAGAACAAACAAAAACGGGACTCATCGGACCAAATTACATGTTTCCAATCTGCCGCAGTCCAGTTTTTGTGCCTCTGAGCCCATTTATAACGTGCCAATTTGTGACTTGCTGTTAACAGCGGCCTCTTCCGTGGTACCCTGCTCCAGATGTCCATCGCATGCAGTTCTCGTCGCAATGTCCGTTCGGAAATTGGTCGCTGGAGAACCTCATTGGTTTCTTGGAGCAATTGTTCTCTGGTTTGAAAACGATTTGCAGTTACTAGACGAGAAACATGGCGGCGGCCCCTATTGTCGAGAATTGTTTTCCGGCCACAGTTATGCCGTCGATTGCGAACTACACCACTCTTTGTAAACTCGCTGGACAGTACGCGTTGACACACCAACAAATTGGGCTACTTCAGACATTTTGTGTCCGTGGGCTCTGCCAAACACGATGGTTCCTTTTTGCCACTGAGTAACGTCTGCCTCACGACCCATTTTGCAGACTATATCCAACACACACTTTGTTCTTCACCACCTCACGAAACAGATCTGATCCTGTGTGCTACGTCACCGCTACTTGTCACTTACCAATGCTACATCAGCGCCCTCTGTGTGACCTTGAACTTCCTACTATCGGTGCTATTAGGGGTGACTAATTTTTTGTCCGGTGTGCTTAGATTTCTGTGAGAAACCACTATATTCAGAGATGGGGGACTATCTCAAAAACTGGTGATTTCCGATAGAAATGAAGGTCAGCATCGTTCAAAACACATTAAAAATGAAAAATATAATTTCAACTTCCAAAACTCATGTTCAAAACTATAAATTTACCAACCAATCATCGAGGGCATACTGTTGACCTAACCAAACATTCAATTAACCTAACTAGTTGGTAAGGTTAGGTCATGATATTTTCATTAAACTTATGGGAAAATTATTGAATACCCAGTTAGGTCAACTGTACACCCATGACAATTGGTTGCAGGGTTGGCAAGAAACCCACTTTTTTTGAAAAAGCCCCCCAGGTGGGAGTTTTCAGGTTTTTTCACCTAAAACCCGAAAAAACCCGGGTAAAATTGGGTTTTTTCATATGTCCATATGGTAGTTCATATTAGACCAACCTATTCTTATTTTTATAATAATACTGTACTGTACCGTACACTATTAATATAACATTTGTCTTGTTTTTAGCAAAAAGGTTGCCTTCCAGGCAATTAAGCATAAAGTTATTATTTTCTCAGATTGAGCTTCACAACAAAATTTGGAAAACATGGACCAATTTGAACTAAATTTGGTGTGGTAAATTATCCTATTTGTTAGGCTATACTTCCTATGGAAGACAGGCCCCTGTCTCTTCTGCTGGAAGTAGATGAATTACAGCTCCCAAAGGGAACTTAATTCAGCTAGTTATATCTATTTAATTCATATTACTGAATATTTTTTCTTTTATTTCACAGTTAAATAAAACAAACTGGCAACAGCATATTTATCTTTACTGCTAGGGTAGCCTACAGAATTAGTCTGTTTGAAGTTATAACTGCATTAAATAATGCCAAAGACCTTTGGATCAGGAAGAAAATCAGGGCATGAATGGAGTGAAGTCAATATTATTGATGGGACTAGTAAAGTTAGATGCAAACATTGCAGTAATGAAATAAGTAATAAAATAGTGAATAAAAATGCATTTAATGAAATGTTTGAAACACATGGAATCAAGAAACAAGACTGACAATACTGCCAGTACATCATCTTCATACTGCCATGACATAGACCTCTCAGATGATCCACTCATCCTCACCACCACTGACACAATTACAGATGAAAAAAAGAAAAATTCAAAAGAAAGTAAGCTATTTTGGCATGACAACAACAACTTTGCAGAAAAATGTCATTGATAACAAAATAGCCAAATTCTTTTATGCAAATAATATTCCATTTCTATGTGCAGTCTAAGTATTTTATTGAAATGATAGAGACTAAGACCAGGCTACACTCCACCTTCCCGTCGAAATTTGTCTGGTCCACTTTTAAATACAATCCATGAAGAAGTAGAAAATTCCTTGAAGATGCAGTTGACTGAAGAATCAGGATGTATAACACCCTGATTGGCTGATGTCTACACTCTATAACTGCTACCTCACCCAGAGTTATACCTGTAGGTCTATTTGTTGACTCATGTTTGCTTGCTTTGCATGTAAAATCATTATAGGCGCCTATATGACAATTTTTAAAAATAATTGCATATGCACTTCTTAAGTTTCATGAAAAAATCCACAAGTGGGTTTTTTCGGGCTGGGCCCACTAGTGCCAACCCTGATTGGTTGTCATGATATTTTTGTTAGTCATAATTTATGCCCCTAACCTTTTCGAGTTTAATTTATGCCTCTAAACTTAACATTTACCAACTTACTATCCAGAGAATGGTCAGTGATAAGAGTCCATAACATCTTAGTAATTATGTTAGGTTAATAATTATGGCCTTATGGAGTCCAAGCAGTCTAATTAGTAATGTTTTACCCAAGTTTCCTAGGATCACCTTAAAATCAGGGCCCCCAGCCTTCGTTAATCAGCCTTATAAGGCTAACTAACGGAAATATCACGACTTAACCTAACCAATCATCAAGGGCATACAGTTGACCTAACAATAAGAACATAAGAAATTTTTAGTGGGCACACTAGGGGCCACTTCGGCCCATCGAGGTGGCTCCACTATGTAAAAACTACCTGTACATTGGCAATAACCAATTTTTACAAAACCAATTAAGTATAAATTTAAAACTAATTAATTATCAATTTCAAACTAAAGATAGAATCTCTGGATCCAGAGGATCAGTCATAATAGGCTACTATATACAAATATGTTACACACTATATCTATTTATAACTGACATGCAAATATATCAGATCCAAAGAATCCAGTCAATTTCATTATAGTACCCATCAATACCAGTACCGTGCCAACCAAAATTAAGTCACGGTCCATATCAATTGCGGACCAAGTCACAATTTACATCCATATACATTACAATATATATACTTAGGAGGAAAAGTGTAGGTGTGGCTGTAAAGACTGTACAGTAATGTAGAAATGTGTGTGCACCCATTTTGGGTCTCCCATTTAAAGGTGTTTGTGAGGCAAGTGAAGATCATGAGTTTTTCAATACCTCACAGTACTATGGGGGGCACCACTCAGCAGAGGAATCTCTTTAAATAGGGTGTGTAAGGACAGACAGTATCCCCTAACCCAAGATGCTGCCTCCCTATACAGGGCCGGATTTTCCAATAGGCAACATAGGCCATTGGCCTAGGGCCCACTGGGGACCTCCTACAATCCCTTGACACAAACAGTATCTGACAAATTTGCCATAGAAAAAAGCAGGAAAAAGTCATTTTGAACTTCATATAGTTGTGCTTGCAAAATTTATTATGCTTCAGTTTCATTGTATTTTTCCATTATTCCTATGTGTAAGATGTACATGATATGGAACTTGATTTACTTTGATGTACTTGATATGGAACTAATTTGATTAAAAATTATTAATGTGTAATGTATTACATTATTTTGTAATTCTTATTGCAAAATTTATTATGCTTCAATTTGACTATTTTTTTCCATTATTCCTTTGTGTAAGAATAAGTTGTACATGATATAAAACTAATTTGAATAAAATTATTGGTGTTACATTATGTTGTAAATTTTTTTTTTTTTTTTTCATTACAATATTACGATATATATATATATTATATATATATAATATTGGGGGGGGGCACTGATAAGGTTTGGCCTAGGGCCCACAAGCAAGTAAATCCGGCCCTGTCCCTATATCCCACAACTAGTACCATTCATGCAATAAAAATGGGCTTAAACACCATCACCAGATGTCCCTTGAAGACATCAAACTATCCAACCTTTTTTTGAAAGAATCAAGTGTATCTGAAGTCACCACTTCTTCTGTCAGACTGTTCCAAAATTTAATTACTGTTTGTAAAACTATGTTTTCTTAAATTTGTTCTATATCTTGGCTTAAACAATTTCATACTATGACCTCTAGTCTGATTATTGTGATCTTTAATGAAAAGAGACTCAAAATCTATCTTATCCAACCCTTTTATCATTTTATACACCTCTATCATATCACCCCTTAACCTCCTCCTTTTTAATGAGAACATGCTTAGATACACCAGTCTTTCCTTATATGTCAATTGTCTTAGAGATGGGATCATTCTTGTTACTCATTTCTGTACTTTTTCCAGTTTTTCAATATCTTGTATCAAATAGGGACTATTAAATTGAATGCAGTATTCGAGGAGGGGTCTCACATATGAAATGTAGTTGCTTTATAATATTGGGTGATTTGTGTTCAATGTGTGTGTGTGCATGAGATTGAGTCTAGCATTTGCTTTATTTCTGATTACCATACAGTGATTTGAGGGTTTAAGTTCATTTGTCACAGTGACACCCAAGTCTTTCTCATCATTTTTAATCCAAAGTCCATTCATATTGTATTCAAATTCTGGATTTTTTGGCCCAATATGCATAACCTTGCACTTATCAACATTAAATTTCATCTTCCACTTATCTGCCCAGGCTGTTACTCTGTCAGTCTTTTTGTATTGTCATTGCTCCTGCTACTGACTTAACATTATGGCCTAATTTTGTATCATCAGCAAATTTTGAGGTTTCATATGATAGGCCCTTCTCCAGATCATTTATATAGACAACAAAAAGCAGAGGTCCCAGAACAGACCCCTGTGGGACTCCGCTCAATACAGGTCTCCAAGTAGACTTATTTCCATTTAGATGAACTCTCTATTTTCTATTTCTCAGCCATTCTTCTATCCAATCAGCTATATGACCTCTTATACCATGGGCTCTAACTTTTACCAACAATGTTGCATGAGGAACAGTATCAAATGCCTTTGCAAAATCTAAGTATACTATATCTACTGGCTCTTTATTGTCCAAATGCAATAGGACTCCATCATAAAATTCAATCAAGTTGGTTAGACAGGACCTTCCATTTCGAAAGCCATGCTGACTATCATTTATAAGGTTGCACTCTTCAAGGAACTCAGTAACTTTACCTCTAATGATACTTTCGAGTAATTTGCAAATAATGGAGGTGAGGCTGATGGGTCTGTAGTTTTTTGCCAAGTTTCTATTTCCTTTTTTAAAGATTGGAGCCACATTTGCTTTCTTCCAATCCTCTGGAATTTCAGTACCGTACATATCAATGATTTATTAAAAATAATGGTAATTATTTATTTTAGTGCTTTTTCTTCTTTCTGAACCAAAACATATTTTTCTCATATTTTTTGGTATGATTTGTTCAAATCTGAACTTCGTTTCTTTGGGAAATAAGCCGTTTTTGAGAAATTTTAAAATTGAAAATCTCAAAAACAGCTCATTTCTCAAAGAAACGAAATTCAGATTTGAACAAATCATACCAAAAAACACCAGAAAAATATGTTTTGGTTCAGACTTAACCTAACCTAACTTAACCCGCGTTTTTCTGCAATTTCTAACCTTCAATAGCAGCATTGGGGTGTTTATACAAATGAGCGGCGACCAACAGGAATAAATAGACGATTTCATCAGGCCCACAAATTTGAACTTGTTGGCCTAGGCCGCCCTAGCCAATGCTCACAGACGTCGAAGCAAACACTCCTCCAATTAACTGCACTTTCGGAAGCCAACACTAAATAGAGCTGTGCATCTAGCTTTGTCAAGAATAACCCAACGTACAATAAGTTTTGCCACAGTTTGAGGTGGGTAGGTAAAACACCGTGACTCGTAAAGAAAACTTCAGCACCGTCTTCTTTCTTATAAATATCTTGTATTAAGTGATAGTAATCCAAATCACAACCTCTGCAAACCATAGTGAAAAGCAAACTGAAAAAGCATTTTCGAATGAGTATGCATTATGAGAGATTCAAAATATACGTCTCCAATTGGTCGGATAAGGTCATGTGAAACAAAAACCAGATTTAATTGGCTGATTTGACCTGTGTTTCTTAATTTTGCCATGAGATGTCTCCCCATAAAACTGGAGAGGACGAGGATGCAAAATTTTAACTAGCGGAAAGAGCTAAATACTCGGTCAATGGCCTATAATAGCTGCTTTTTACGTCTAAATTTTTTTTTTTTCCATAAAAAATAATTATTATATTTCCTTGATTTTTATCAGTTTCCCTGAGGTTTCAAGGTATCCTGAATACAAATTTATATGTTAAATTGTCATAGTGTCTCCTTCTATCGAAAACGAATAAAGCATTAAAACGAATATTAACCAAAATAATTTCTAGTGCCTATGCTATATTCTTTTTGGTAGCTTTTATGACTATTGGATGCATTTCATCTGGCCCTGGAGATTTTTCCATTTTTAATTTATCTATTACTTTTAGGATATCTAGTTTTGTTACCCTTAATTCATTTATTTCTCTATCTTGTCCTGGTAGTATAAGATCAGGAATATTATTTAAATTTTTATTTGTGAATACTAATGAGAAGTATTTGTTTAGTTCTTGTTATTTCAAGATCATCATCTATAGTTTTATCATCTATATGGAGGGGGCCAATTTTCCTTTTTACTCTACTTTTCAAATTGAAGCGACTGAAAAACTTCTTAGGATTATTTTTTAAATTCTTGGCTAGGCTTTTTTCCAGGTCTCATTTGCCATCTCTAATTACTTTCTTGCAAATGCTTCTTTTACTTTTATATATTTCGGAGTCTGTGCCATTTTTAGTTTTTGAATTTATGAAATGCTTTTATTTTTTCTGATTGCTCTTTTTACATTGCAGTTTATCCAAAGTTATTTATTTTTTCCAGTTCTGATTTTACACTATGGGATATGCTTCCTTTGTATATTCATTATTATACTTTTAAATTTTTCCCACATACTAGTTACTGTCTGTTCAGGCTGTAGAATATCTATCCAATTTATTAGACACAGATCATTTACTAGTCCATTTATATTTCCTCTTTTAAAATCTGGAACTTCTACTTTATTTTCACTAGGTCTTGAATTACAAACAATATTAAACTGAAGGATACAATGATCACCTGAACCTAGTGTTTCTGAAACCGAGATATCCTGGAAGGTATCTGGATTATTTGTTAGAATTAAATCTAGAATGGCATCGGCCCTGGTTGGCTCCTTTACTAACTGGGTTAAACCATTCTCAATTATACAGTCTAAGAATCTCTCATTACTTTCTGGTGTTTGTAATATTTCCCAGTCTATATGCCTATAATTGAAATCTCCAACAATAATAATATTGCTTGTCATTGCTTTATTTATTTCATCAATAAGTTGATTTTCTACATACTTATTTTCTTCTCTACATTTGGGGATTCCTCCAACTGAACATCCCTCAGGTGGTCTATAAATACCCACTATCCTGATTTTCCTGGCATTTTTATGCCCAATATCTATCCATACAGATTCAACTATTTCCTCTTTAACAGAGGTTAGGTTGTCGTGATATCTTCGTTAGTTTGCCTTATAAGGCTAACTAACGAAGGCTGGGGGCCTTGATCTTCATGTGATCCGTTTCCTATGCCCAGGAAGGTATAGCTTATGACACCCTAATAAAACACAATTATTTGTATCGATCCTAGTCTAAGCTCTAGGTGCTGAGCCTAAGTTAACTTCAAGGTATCTTGGATTTAATGAAATATTTTAAAATCAACTTAACATAATAACAGACATATAAGTTAAACAAATTACTATTTGTATTTGAAACAATAATATGAAAAAAGCTAGCGAACCTTCCCAAACTTACTTTTTAATAATAAATTCTTTTATATAGATATACCGTGCCTTTGAACCTACACTTAAACGTGCATATTAGGTCTCTAAATGAACGGACATATGTACTACTAACAGTGTTGCCAAATTAGAAATCGTACGTACAATAAGGTACGATTTTCTTGGTGTTTAAGTTCTCTTCATTGGATTATTTAGTGTATAAGGATGGCCAAGAGTCGCGATGGGGTTGTTTAGAAATGAAGAATGTGTTCCAAAGAATATTTACGACAGAATTCACACAAGTTTGCCCAATAGAAGCAGCTAGGTCTAAGATAATCACCTTCGGCCTAGTCCAGGTTATTTGTGAAATGAAACGCTCTCCTTTTCTTAGGCTTTAATCAACTTAATTGGACAACATTCCTGTTAATATAAATAACAATACTATAGTCATGGTACACAATATATATATATATATATATATAAATCAATGACGCAAGTTATAATAATAAAATAGATATAGTAAACATAGATATAGTAAACATTTATATGAAATGTTTATACTACAGATTAGGATTAATTACATCAAAGAAAATATCATTACCTTCATATAATAAAGTATCTCACATCTCATCAGTTTAATTCAGACATCATCAGATTCATCAGTTTAATCGAATTGAATATAAACAAATTATTTTACTTAGGTATAACATTCTAATAAAGTCATCATAAACCTGCAAAATAATATTACTTTTTCCCTCCTACTTAGATTGAACAATATAGTTCTCAAAATAACTAGGCGGACACCGAGTACGCCCTGATCGCCGTACCTCAGTCATAGGGGAACCTGTATTTTGATCACCATCATCTACTGAAGTCTGAGGAGCGTTGACCGGTGAGGGATTGGAGGGAGCAATGGTGGGTGACGGATTTGAGGGCAGGATGTTAGATGACGGGGGATGGTTGTTTAACACACCATCACCTTCGTTAGTATTTTCGTATTCTCGAGTTTCAGATTCCCCAGCAGGGGCGAGGTGCTAAAGCGAGACAGTAGTCTCTCGGCCTCCCGGGAGACGAACATGAGCATATTCGGGACTAGCCTCAATGAGTTCTACTTCTTCAACTGGAGGCGCATATTTAGACTGACGTGTATAATTTTTCAATAATACTTTACCCAGGGCGGTAAGTCACGTAGGTATGGAATGGCCATTTGTAGATCGACGCTGATAACACTGGCCAACAAAATGAAACTTTTTTTCTCATCACAAACATGATCACACTTTTCTTGATGCATTTTTCGCGCTGATTCCGTATCTGGTTTTATTTTTTTCTAGCACGTATAGTTATATAGATACACTGGTTTTGATATTTTTAAGTTTTTGATATTGCTATAAGAAAATTTATGGATGTATAGATCACACTTAGGAATGCTAAACAACAAATACATCATATACTTTATTCAATGTACTTATAAATAAAGAATATATACATTATTTTATTAAAAGCGCTGTGAGTGTGATTTCCTTTTGTAAATTTGGCCTGGATTGTCACGATACAGCATCCAACAATGGTCCGCCATCATGCTTTCATTCCAATATCCTTGGTAGCGCTTCTCCATCATCTGAATATCTTGATGGAAGCGCTCTCCTTGCTCGTCACTCACTGCACCAAGGTTTTCAGGAAAGAAATCTAAGTGGGAATGCAGGAAATGAATTTTTAACGACATTCGACACTCCATTTCTTTGAAGGCATCAAGGAGGTTCTTGACTCCATCCTTATACGCAGGTGATTTGTTGCTTCCAAGAAAGTTTTCACATATCCATTTGAACGCCAGCCAAGCCTTCAATTCCAGCGGACTTAGGACTTTTTCAAATTCAGTGTCATTCAAAACCTCCCTTATTTGTGGCCCAACAAAAATTCCTTCCTTCAATTTTACTGCAGTAACCTTCGGAAATTTCCTTGAAAGGTATTGGAACCCTTCAGAATTGACTTTACCCATTGCTTTAACAAAATTCTTCATTAAACCAAGTTTAATGTGAAGAGGTGGCAGATAGATCTTTTGGGGATCCACTAAAGGGACAGACTGGACATTGTTTATCCCTGGGACATATGTATACCTAAGTGGCCAGTCACTTTTGGTGTAATGTTCTATAGTGGCGCGACTGTCCCACAGGCAAAGGAAACAACAAAATTTTGTGAATCCTGACTGCATACCCATAAGCATTCCTATAACTTTTACATCTCCACAAACATTCCATTGATGACTGTCGTATTTGATTGCCTTAAGTAGTATATCCATATTGTCATATGTCTCTTTTAGATGGACGGAATGGGCAATGGGGATGGATGGCATTATATTACCATTATGTAAAAGAACTGCTTTCAGGGGTCATTCTTACATTGTCGAGGCATGTTGACTGACCTGAGCAAACTATAAATTTAAAAAAAATGTACACCAACTTGACACAACAAGTTCTTGGACTGGACTGATCTTTTGACACACAAAGCACGGCGTTGTTGCCTGAATCACAATGCTGCTAGACGTAAAAGCTCACACCTGAAATACATAAGATGTATAATTAAGATAATTGAAATCAATAAGATGAATAAACTAAAAAAACACAATAAAATAAACACAATCAAATGTTGAAATATTAGTATTTTGCCTATTTAAAATGGTTAAATCTGTGTAGTTATATATATATATATGCCTTCATCTTGAAAACTATACGTGCTAGAAAAAATCTGAATGCAATTTTGGAATCAGCGTGAAAAATGCTATCCAGCCACCACAAATTTTACTTTGATGAAAAATCTTTGTTGACCAGTGTAATTTTTAATGAACAAACAAATATATAAACCTCAAAATATAAGTACTTGGTAACATAGAAAATTGAATGAAACTTGTTTCATTCAATTTTCTGTGGCTGAAACTCTTGAGAAAGTTATTATTTTTATCATAATAAAAACGTTAATATTAATTTTAATTCTTATGCATTGCCTGCCATAATAGTAATATCACGAAATTTGAAAAATTATGTCATATATTCATAATTCTATATTATATTGATAGATTAACTAAATATCCGCATCCGCGGATAGTGAAATTAAAAATCCGCATCCGCATCCGCAGATGTTGAAAAACTGACATCCGGTCCACCACTAGTACAGTTTCAAAGTTTGCGAATCACACGAAGTTGAGTGGTAGGGCGATTAATGACGAAGATAGAGGTAAAATCCAGGAAGATCTGAATAAAAGCATTGATTGGTCAGTCACATGGCAAATGAGATTTAACGTCGATAAGTGCAAAATTTTGCATATAGGTTCACGTAACGGTAATTTTGCGTATAGTACAATAATTTAGTACATATGTCAAGGAAGGAGTTGGCAAGTGTAGAGCAGGAAAAAGATTTAGGAGTTATAGTCACTGGTGATTTAAAAGTGGCGAAACAAAGTACGGCAGAGGTCAATAAAGCGAACAAAGTGCTAGGTTTTATAGCTCGGAATTTTGAGTACAAATCGCGCGATATTATTGTTCCTCTTTATAAATCATTAGTTAGATCCCATTTGGAGTACTCGATCCAATTTTGGAATCCGCATATGCAAAAAGATATAGACAAAATCGAAAGAGTTCAAAGACGAGCAACTAAGATGATTCCGTCGCTTAGGTCAAAGTCGTACGAGGATAGGCTTAAGGAGTTAAAATTTACTACACTCGAGACTAGGAGGCTAAGGGGTGACCTAATCCAGGTTTTTAAAATTATGAATGGGTTCGATAACGTAGATAGAGATAGATTTTTCGAAATATCTCAATATAATAGGACTAGAAATAACGGGTGTAAGTTGACAAGTAGAAGGTTCGAGACAGCAGTTGCCAAAAACGTTTTTACGCATAGAATAGTAAATAGTTGGAATAGTTTGCCGGTAGAAGTAATTAGTAGCACGTCTATAAACATGTTTAAAAATCGATTAGACGAATATGTTGATAGATTGGGTATAGTTTAAGGTAGTAAAATTAAGGCTTTGTGGTTCGGAACCCACATAAAATTGTAGGTCCTCCCCGCTACCACGGAGGACACGCACATTACACAATTACGAGCACAGTTAGGTAGACCAGCCATGAGTGGATCTTAGGGTCTTTGTTGGTCTGAAACATTATAACATTATAACTTTAATGATGATTTTAAAGTGAGTGAATGATAACAATAAAAACTCTATTCTTGAAGGTCGAAAAGGAGTAAAAAGAAAAAGGAGATTTTATACAGCCATGCTAATTAGTAGTATGGCGGTGCAGTACATAGAACATACAGTATGTACTGTATAATATTTATGCATGTGTCAGGAAAAAAACTTAGTGACAGAAAAATGAGCCTGCACAATTAAATGTCAGAACGTTTATTCAAAATGGAGGTGATGATAAAAAAAATGTCGATAGCAGGGGCGTACCTAAAGTATTTGGCACCCGGGGCGGATCCTTCCTTTGGCACCCCACATAAATAATTTTAAAATTTAAGCACACAGAAAAATATATTATGTTCGCAAGTAGATTTTTAAACAGTACAGTACTGTCATAAGCAAATTGGAAATAAGAAAAATGCAGGTCATTAAAAATTCAGTGAACAGGTAATACTGCTTTTTATTTTATACAAAAAACACAGGAAATCCAGTCTCAACGCTCAGTCTATTCTTCAAAGGTAAATAGAGAGGATTTACAGTCTCTGCTTTCGAGCCTTAATTTCTGCAAATTGATCAATGACCTCATCAAAATTTACTTTCTTTGCATATTCATGTTCAATTGAAAGTAAAGCCAGATTTGTCAATCTTGACTGACTCATGGTCGAGCGAAAGAAATTTTTTATCAATTTAAATTTGGAAAAACTTCTTTCACATGAAGCAATAGACACACAGACAGTCAAAAAGACAAAAAGAATCTCAAACACAGTGACAAGCTTGGCAAAGATTCACAAAAATCCCATTTCACAATAAACTCCAGAAACTGCAATGCTGTCCATTTCTTTGCCTCTTCAACGCTGATTTTGGCAGCTTCCAAATGCCTCCGAAGTCGTTCAATTTCCACACTGATATCTTCATCAGAGAATTCATCGAAAATCTGAGTCAAATTTGGAATATACTTCCGAAGTTCTTCTTTTGTTGCAACAACCAAAGTGTTTGGCTGAATAACAGCGAAGATTGACAGAATTTGATCCATTGCCTTAGAACGAATCTCCAATTCTTGATGAAAGCGATCAAGACATTCAAACATAGCCCTTTTTACTTCCTCTGGCAATGTGAGACCAGCATCCTTTGCCATCTCTCCTGGCATCCTTTTTCGGAGCTTTACTCTCCCTTTTCTCTCCATAGAAATGTCCATTTCCTCACACTTTGTAGTTGCATAATGAATGGCTCTCTCCACAATTTCATTGCGCTGATCTTCAAGAAACAGTTTTAGAGCTTGGAGCTTCACAATGCACTTTTCAAGGCTGATTCCAACTGTTTGCAAATACTTTTGTGTGAGATTAATTTCTTCCAGGACTTCACACCAAAAAGAAAGGTAACTCAAAAAAGAGAAATCACATACAGCAGACAGCAAAATCTGAGCTGATCTTCTTGTGTCCACATTTTCTTTGGGCTCGCACAGTACTTCAAGGGTTGAGGTCAGCTTTTCAAAATTTGCCTTCACTGGTTTCACAGCGTCATAATGAGCACTTCATCTTGTCTGGGAAAGTCTTTTGACTGTCATGCCTACATTCTCCATCAGCACTTCCCATCCATGAGTCGAGACTGAAAAGAAGGAATAGACTCTCTCTAAGGTTCCAAAAAAAGTCACACATGAAGAAACGCTTCCAAATGAGTGCACTCCGCAAAGGTTCAGAGAATGATTTGCACAAGGCACAAACAAAGCCTTGGGATTAATCTATCTGATCTTTGACTGAACACCACCATCACCATGAATCCCAGCCATAGTTGCAGCGTTGTCATATTCTTGACCATGGCACAGGTTTATGTCCAGTCCATCTCTCCCCAGATGGACTGGACATAAACTTGTGCCGTGGTCAAGAATATGACAACGCTGCAACTATGGCTGGGATTCATGGTGGTGTTCAGTCAAAGATCAGAGAGATTAATTGGGGAGTTTTGCCATTTTTTATACAGGGTGTCTATAAAGGACAGCATCACTGGAAAAGTTTAACGACTATAATTTCTTTATTTCTATGATGCTATACTTCATGGTCACACTGTATATATTATTACTAAATTAATGGTATAATGGGATATAAATTGCATCGAATTTATTAGTATTTTGCAGAAATCAGATAATAATAATAATGATAATAATAATAACAAGAAGACATGTTTCGAAGTCAAATTCATACTAGGATTCCTTATCAAGTCTTGAGTGTACAGTGTGTATATATATGTATACACCCCCCATGTTTTTTAAGATTACTTTGACTGGTTGTCTAAATAAACTTAATCCTGGTATTTATGGTCTCATTTTAATTAATTCTGTAAGTTATTCTATCACTAATCATATGCAATGGACTTTTTTGCTCAACTGGTTCAGTACGTTTTATGTTGCAAGTTTTAAAGAGAAGTTTTCTGCTCCAGTTCATTTCTCGGTTGGAGTCATTTACCGAAGTCTGTCCAGTTGGTTTCCTTCCACCGACAAAACATTATAAATTCATCGTATGATGAGAGCAGAGAGACGTCTTTTATTACAGAAACATTTCTTAAACAAAATATATAACAATGAACGTATTATTATTATTATTATTATTATTAATTATTATTATTATTTTTACTAATTAATTAATTAATTTCGAGATAATAACTTAAAAAATCTGTTTTTGTGATAGATATTAAAAAGCGTCACTGCTATCGGTAACCTTTGGTTTGCTTCCGCCCGAATTATTCATTCTGACGAAGGTCAAGCTTTTCACTCCACCTTAGACCTACAGTTTAAGGTGGAATCCGAACCACGCCCTACCAGCATCCCAGCGTCTTAACCACTAGGCCACCCAGGGTACCCATTTATCTACCAACCAACCACATACCTATATATATATATATATATATATATATATTATATATATATATATATGGGATTGAACTCTGAATGGTCCCCTGAGGTTTTTTCATGATACTCACAGACAGTGCATAGTGTTTGTCATTTACCATTACTTATTTGAACTATAGTGGATTTAATTTTCCCAAAAGAGTTCCTTTCCATGCACGGTCTGTGTGTATCACCTATAATATATATATATATATATATTGGGGAAGAGAGAGAGAGAGAGAGAGAGAGAGAGAGTCCCAGCGAGATTTGCATCCCATGCAATATACAGCATTCTCCCACTCCCTATACATAACAACTGGTCTCTGACGCAACGACCCAAAGAAAGGAATGCAACAAACACTACAAGTCCAATACAATCAATGCAAACAAATGTTCTCACCGTTTCACTTCGGAGTCATCGGTGAACAACGTTTCGTAACGTCGACTGTCAACTGATCGAGGGCGTTTAAAGTCCTTCGTCGGAAGGTTCCCGATGTCAAAGTTTCGGTGATTTATGAGACTAAATTTCATTCAAGAGATGAAAATCAGAATGCGAAAACAACGAAAAATAAGAGAATTTTGATGTAAATAGTTTACAAAATTATCGCGTCCAAACTCATGAGTAAACCCGTTTCCTTGCAAGCGAAGTGAATACGTTGAGGTCAGGGGTTCGATCACCGATAATGCTAGTCATATTAATAATAATAATGTAGGGATTATATCAATGGACCGCATTAGTTGACCTGAGCGCTGTTAGCAGTTTCTGGCCCTCCTCAAAGATTTTCATTACCTTTTCTAAGTGCACGATCCGCCGATTCGACCATGAACTTAGAATAGCGTTTTGGTATGCATATCAAGGGGAGGGATTGGACTTTTATACTGAATTCTCTCTCTCTCTCTCTCTCTCTCTCTCTCTCTCTATATATATATATATATATACACACACACACACACACTATATATATATATATAGTATATGTGATGACTTTCACACTTAAACACGTAAAATGAGTGAATGATGCAAACCCACCTGACGAGGTGTACTGCTGAATACACGAAAGACCTTGAAATAATTTTTTTCCTTTTTCCCTGTAGGTTTGCATCATATATATATATATATATATATATATATATATTATATATATATATATATAACTCTAGTAATATCTCTCAGTTTAGGACGCAAGATGGTTTTGTAATGGCGGAAATTATATAATCCGAAATCATCATCCCGAAAGAAATGAAAAAAGTTGTCACAGAGCGCTTCTCTCAGGCATTCTGAGAGTGCCATTTATTCCATTCCAGTAATCAAACATCATTATTACAGTTCTCATGAAGGAAACTTAAGGACCACAGATAAAATAAAATAAATAGGTCCAATTTCATAATTATTTAGGTCAAAATTAATGTAACAACAAAAATTGTAAAATTTTATTTGTTTTATGTAGAACAAAAAAGTTATTCAATTCAATTGAAAACCGTCATTGAAGTTGGAATATCTCTTTAAGAATTCCTATTATTAAGTTAATTTACTTTGTAGTTAATGGAATAATAAAATAAAACAGTGGTTGGCACTTGGTTGGCACATGGAATTTTTTTTTACGAAAAAGACAAAAGGATTGAAATGAAAATAAGGCAAAATACTTTAGGAATTTTGATATGTGTGTGTATGTGTGTGTGTGTGTGTAAACCTCTGATTACGAAAAAATAGCATTGTTCCCTCTCCATATTTTCATTGCGTACGACTCCCCAGCCACACCAAAAAAATTAAAAAAAAAAATCAAATTGAATAAAAATGGCGTAACCCTCTTGTGAATTTTTTCTTTCTTTTTCAGTTAAGGTAAAAAAAAAAAAAATTTGAATAGCCTTTTTTTATTTTATTTTTTTTTATTTTATAAGATTTCGCGATTTTTCTTTTATTTTTCAATTCATTCATTTATTCAATTTACGTTGAAGAAATTTCAAGATTTCACTTGATTAAAATTGTAAGAATTATTTTAGTTAATTGGATGTATTATTAATGTTTTCATCTTGATGAACCTATTTAGAAATAATTTATTCTGATTTGTTTAAAATTGTGGCAGCTGCGTTGTTATTTTAAATTCTAAAGAGTACACGATTTTTGCAGTTTTATTTTGATTCGCGAATTGAATGGTTCCGAGCCAGATTGATCTATTTTCTAAAGTAATACAATTCTCGCGTTTTTCGGCAGACGATCTACGTCTTTGTTACACTGAGAGTGAGCGAGTAGTTATGCCTGAGACGTTACTGAGGTGTAACCACTCGCTCACTCAACGCATTACAAACTGATCAGCGGTGGTTGATGCCGCGGCAACGATAATGAAGCGCCACCTATGGTATTTTAGCGAAGAGCTAGTGACACTAACATTTTTCTGCGAGGAAGTGCCACTACCAGTGAAGCGGAAAATGGCTGAGGCACTCCAGAGCGCCTTGGTGGTGACGGTCAGTCACTGGCTCGGTTGGAAAGGATACAATAAAAGTCAGTGGAAGTCTTTGCAGTTGCGAAACCCTGGTTCTTCTTCGACGATCTGGACATCGACAGCGGCTTTCTTCAGCAGGATCAACTGACGAAGCTAGCGTCAAAATCAAAGCCCTCCGGGGAGTGAATAACTGCAGACAGAGAGGAGCAGTGGTGTAGTGCTGTGGGAACGCGTGGGAACGGCGTTCCCTTACTTTTTTTGGTAGACGGAACGGCGTTCCCTCACTATTTCAAATAAATCCGAACTTACAAATCTCTAACGTCATGAAATGTTAATTCCCACCCATAGAAGAAATATGAGAAAGAATCATTAACTGTTTCATTTCTTTTAGCTTCGACTGAGGCAATGCTAGCCTATAAAGATCTGGTGAAACAGTCACCACGGCGTACCAGTTGTTAACTTTTTTTAGTTAATCATTCCAGTTGTTAGCTATTTTTATTGATCGTACTGGATGTCGTATATCTAATGACACTGGAAATACTGCATCTTCAACCTTGGAATATATCCTAATATCCAGTGCATATGACCTCAAAATATCCCTGAAATTGGTTAGATTTCAAAAGATTTCCCGGGGGGGCTTACAGTGCCCCCGGACTCCCAGCTGTATGGGCTCGCCGCGCTCGCCATTGTCCCCCCCCCGCATCTGAGTAACACTTTCAAAATGCGTTCCCTCACTTCTTTATTTAGCACTACACCACTGGAGAGGAGTCAAGCTAATCCAGGAGTACAACACCGTCCTAACGAAAATCAACTGGTACAAGACCATCGGCAGCAGTTCCCCAACCCAGATGACATTAGGTGGGTAGCATTCGTGATAGCCCCACTTTCAGACGAAGGGAGAAGGGTGAAGAAGAAGAAGTATCATAATTTAAGAAGAGAAATCAAGATTGAAGAAAGGTAATTGAGAACGTATATGAAAATCGAGGAAATAATTACAGAAAAATAAAATATATGTATTAAACATTAACATAATAAAATAAATTTTGCGCAACAATTAGTTTAGTTTAAACAAGCGGTAGCTCGCTATCGCTCGCTATCGCCCTCCGGGCAGGTAGCAGTATATTTGTCACAGTATATGTCACAGCTAGCTGTATATTCTGATACGGTTTAAAATTGAATGGATAATAATAATTTTTTTGTTCACTTTTTCATGTATTTTTTCATGTATTTTTCCTCCATTACCCCCCCCCCCACACTCCCCATTACCCCCACATAAAAGTAAAAAACGCCATTACCCCCATTACCCCCCCCTCTCCCCATTACCCCACCCCCACTCCCCCAATTACTCCACCCCCTCCCCCACTACCCCCGGGTGGGTAGCACTGTGACATATACTGCTACCCATATATGTCACAGTATGTCACAGTATATGTAGCAGTATAAGATTCGGAAATCTTGACACAATGTGAAGCTCAAAATTTTCACGGCTGCGTTCTTTGCTGTAGTTTTATCGCGGTGCTGGGGCCTTCGGACCCAGTAATTGTGACCTAGGACCAGGAAACTTGACAGAGCACATCGGAAGCTCATGGGCTATCAGTTGGTGGTGGTTGCAGAATTTTCCGATGTGCCGTTTAGGCTGTGCACGGTTCCGAAGAAAGCGGACAGACACACGGACACATTTTAGCTCAATATTATATAGGATTTTAACGAATTCTACCGCATCCATTCGTAATTTTATGATTCTTTTCTCCTCAATTTAAGGATGAGTAAAGGAAGATCTCGTCCCTCAATTTTTTATTCTCATTTCATTCGCGAGTGCCTCAAAGAAGACAATTCCGAAATCATTCTATTCTTATTCTCACTTTAAAAGTTAGCTTTTTCTTGGAGAGAAACTACCGTTCGAGGCCCATAACTGCGTCACGATCTCTTTTTTTACCTTTTCCAAAATTAGGAAACTCTTTCTCAAATTTGGAATTCTCATTTTGAGCATTTTCACTCGCGGACTGTGGACGAGAATGGGGTTGACGCTGAAGTGGGAACGGGAAGTAACCGTACAATCGTACCAGAACACTTTCTTCGATACGTGGAAATCACAATTAAACTACCAAACAAATATCATGAAAGTGTTGGATTTCACTTCGCCGTTGGAGTTCGAGTACAGTAACGCATGGCGCAACTTATCCGATTTTGAATAACTTTATAATTTTGTGTTACATATCCAGTAAGTGATCCTGATTATTTCCTAAATATTCCAACAACGGTGTTTGGAGGCTTATGCACGTTTCCTTTACTGTGCATGCCCATGGAGGAACCCTTCTCTCTCTTTCAGTGAGAAGCGTATTGTGAGGTGTGACAGGATGCACATTGCACAGTCTTCCTGAAACAAATGCGTGTTAAACGTGATTGAACAATGGAAAAATGGCTCTTAAGGATAGATATCTATTTCCTGGAATTCAGGCGTTTTCAACGAATAACATGCAAATCACTCTTTCCAGCATCTCATATAATGCTTCTCACTGTCCAGCAACATGCTCACAAAAAAAATGGGATACATCACGAGTACCAACAGTACGAGATATCGTTTACTTATACTATATATACCTTTGGTTAGCTTCCGCCCGAATTGTTCATTCTGACGAAGGTCAAGTTTTTCACTCCACCTTAGACCTACAGTTTAACGTGGAATCCGAACCACGCCCCATCAGCAGCCCAGCGTCTTAACCACTAGGCCACCTAGGGTACCCATTTATCTACCAACCACTTTCTTTATTGTGTGGAAGGATGAACAGCTGGGTTTTGCTGAGCGCCGGCTGCCGTCGAGTCTCGAACCCGGGGCCAATGGATTGGTGTGTGTGTGTGTGTGTGTGTGTTCAATTTTCAAGTTTATGCACAGGTGCATAAACTTTTTTTAATATGGGATATTAATACGGGATATATCGGAGGAGAAAGTGATGGGGGAGGGGATTTTTGTGGGAATCCACAGTAAGAGTTTGGCTCATCCTATTTCTCTGAAGATTTGATGGAATAGTCAATGGATAGGTTAATAGGTATAATAGATCTGAATAGTCTATTTACGTGAGTCTTCAGATTAAAATTAATTTTCTTTTTAATAACTTAATAATTTAATAATTTTTAATTAGATTATTATTTTGCTGTGCTTGGCTTAATGGTTGTATCGTAAACTCGATCATTAAGTATTTAACGTAATAGAAACGAACGTCTTCCTGTGGCTCTTTAATCCTTTCTTCTTCCTTGTACAAGATTCTGATTTCAAGTAAGAGTTACTTTATGTTGGAAACATCTTCTCTTCCTTTCGTCTTCAACCGAAGAGAAATAAAGAATGAAAAATTTAAAAGAAGAGTGTCTGAAGCAATAAACTTTGACGTAAAAGTACTATTACTACTACTAGTAGTAGTAGTAGTAGAAGAAGAAGAAGAAGAAGAAGAAGAAGAGAAAGAGAAAAAACATTTTTCTAAAATGAACGTAATCAGTCCTCGCGAAACTCAATAACGCACGCATGGAAGAGTGCCTGTGAACGTTTCATTAACGCGAAAGATTTGATCGGGACTTGACGTTGAACGTGGCGTTTGTTCGTACTAAAAATGTGTCTGGTACAAACAGGGCCACGTTTGCGTCATTTCTGCAACTTGTCGAGCGTCGTCGATAAGTCTCGGGTAAAAGTGAGCTTTATTGGGGGGGCGGGGGGAGAAATTGCTAGCTGGGAATGAGAAGTTTCCAGGAGAATCAGTCAACCTTACCTTTAAAATAATATAAATGTTTTGTAAATCAAATTAGGTCCACAGTTGAAGTCTGAGTTCTTGTCTTTAGCTCTGATTGGGACTTTCTGCACGGCATAGTTTTCAGGATGTGTAGGACACAGATGGTGAGTGAGTGCACCGGAGAAGGAGTGATTAAGTAGGGATATTGAGAGGGATTTTGTTTTCTTGAAGGCGAATAAAAGCATATATTTTGGATATTACTAACGATAAAGTAGAGTTAAATTGTATTAAATTTTAGAATGTTCTTTATAGCCTCAACAGGGTGTTCTTAATTAAAATTATCTTTGGCTGAAATGCCTTTTAAATAACCAATCGCGAATGAATTTAACTTTTTGTTTGGGGGGGACTGATTTGGGGACGAGAGATTCTATTTTTCTAGTTTAAATGCGTGGAATTTTGTATTTGGGAGTGTCGAAGAACATGCAAGAACGAACCCTCTCACCCAACTCAGCTACTTTTAAGAGAACATAAATGACACTCATTTGAATGAACTATCAAATAATAATAATGTTATCTTATTCGTTGGAAAAAACTAATTTAATTATATTTTAAATTATTAAAACAAAAAATATTAAGTAAAATAATTAATTAATTTTTAAAAAGACATTAGACGTCTCATGAATGAAAGAGAAAAACTGTAATTGGTATTAAGTTTAATATTAGAAAATGCTTTTAGACAATTGGATACGTTCATGATTGAAAAAGAAGCCCTGTTAAATGTTAAGTGTTAAATATTAAATTTTAATATTAAATTTTAATATTTAATTTTAATATTAAATTTTAATATTAAATTTTAATATTTAATTTTAATATTAAATTTGTTAATATTAAATTTGTTAATATTAAATTTTAATATTAAATTTTAATACTTAATTTTAATATTTAATTTTAATATAAATTTTAATATTAAATTTTAATATTTAATTCATTACCGATATAAAATACTTTCTTCATTAGAAGAAATAGTTGGTGAGGACACAAAAGTTATACGGTCAATCTTGATAGACCCAAGTGGCATTTCGTTGACTGTGAACTTCTTTCTTACGTTCTTGAGAGAAAACACAGTACATTGACAATAAATTTTTCAAAGTTTAAGAAAACAAGTTTGTATTCTCGTAAAAAACCTTTCCTTTTTAATTATTAAAATCACTATTAAATTTCAAGTCTTTAAAAGATTCTCAGTTTAATTAATTTAATTTTTACGGGATTTATATCTTGCCAATAAAGATTATTATTATTATTATTATTATTATTATTATTATTATTATCATTATAATACGCCTTCATATAACAGACGTCCATAAATTATCTTTACAAATTCAATTCAATTTGAATTGAATTTGTAAAGATAATATTGCGGAATAACTGAACTATATAAAGTGTTGAGGTATTATTCGTTACGTCAGTACTTGTAAAAAGTAGTAAAATGTAAATGAAGGCATTGTTCAATATTAAAATTAGAACGCGAAAAATGTGTCCATTTCCAATGACGTCATATTTCACAGGCATTTAAATCATTTATGAAAATAAAAAATTAGATCGTCAGTTTTTTGTTCTTTTTGGAAATCCTTTTCATAAATGAAATTAAAGACTTTGATTGGAAGTCATTTAGATCCCTTTTTGAAATACTACATATATATATATATACAGGGTGGCCCATAAGTCCGGCATCATAGGAGAAATTAATATTTTTCTCTTTCTACAAACCATAATTCATATGCTCGGGATACCAATTTCCCGTCCACCATTCTGTTCAGTGACGAGGCTGTTTTTTATGGAAATAGTGAGGTAAATCGACAGAACACCCGCTACCGGCCTCAAAACAACCCTCACTGGTATAGTACCTCTTCAAAGGAACAAGGTGCATCTCGGATGATGGTATGGTGTGGCATTTGGAAGGATCGCATCATAGGCCCCTTCTTTTTCGATGAACATGTCACTGGAGGCACCTACCTACGTATGCTCAAGGAAGAAGCATTTCCCAGTGTCTTGAACGAAGAAGGAAATTTCCCAACATGGGAACATTTGCGGCAGCGCATTATTGGGGCATGTAACACCATTACTCCTGACATCATTCACCGTGTGCTTGCTGACTGGGTATCACGTCTGAATTTGTGTATTGAAAACAATGGTGGACATATTGAGCACGTTCTGTAAATAAAAGCTTTTGTTTTGCCTTTTTTTATTATTTTTCCTATGATGCCGGACTTATGGGACACCCTGTATATATATATATATATATATATATATATATATATTATATATATATATCATGAAACACGAAAAACTGTAAAATGGAGTTATTGTTTTAAGACACGTTTTTATATCGCAATTGTTGCTAATGTCACATGCAAAGTTAATAAAAAGTTCACGTATCTCTCTCTTTTCATGTTAATTTAACAATATTCTTATTGAACTTAAGGGATCTGTACAAACAATTCCAATTCCAATTACATATTAGGTTTATTGGAACGATTCCAATTCGTTAATATTGATTTTCTTTTGTCTTCCATCTTTAGACATAGATTAAACATTTATATGAAGAGACTCGATCTATTTCACTCAGAAATCAAATCGAAGTGAAAATCTCAAAGGAAGCAATTCTCAAATAGATCCATTCCCATTTTCATTCTAATTTTGGGATTTTCTACTTTAAATTTGATTTTTTTTTTTTATAGAAAATATCACCCGAGTCCGCAATTACATCTCCATCATCTTTTAACCTTTTCCCAAATTTGGAATTCGCACTTCGACTATTCCTACCTTCGGATCGCGAATGGGAATGGCATTGTGGGGGAAAGGGGTGGGGGTCATCAAAATATTAATTTATGGTGTAATGGAAAGGAGTATTTGAAGATTAAAATTATCTTGGTTAATTGCTTACAATAATAATGATGTTTTGGGGTGACTTAACCTCCTTTCATGTGACGGAGGGGACCCACTATACAGCTTTACCCGGGGTCCGAATCATCTAAGGGTCACTACATTAACCGAAAGCGGAAGAGGGTCACTCGTCCAACTACTGAACAAACCTAACGTCGCTTAACATTAATGTAAATGTGTTATACTGTATTTCATGTTAATGTTTATGAAGTCGAAGGCGAATGTTTTGGATCGAGAAAAGCCGATTCATGAAGGATTGCGAGATGCGTGGCTTAACTGCTGCGTGCATCACGTGATTGTTGACTATTTTTAAGACCAGCCTGTTTTCCTGTAGTTTTATCTATCTATCTATCTATCTATCTATCTATCTATCTATCTATCAGTACTTAGTGAAATGAAACAAATGGGTACCAGGAATTAACCTTGAGGTACCGCCATACTGTGCCAGTGCGCTTACTGAAATTTCGATTCTTATTTTTATTTCGAAACATTGTAGTTACCTTACACTGGACCAGCATCCGTGGTTCAGTGGGTATAACACCGTTTACCTATAAACGAAGATACTGAAGTTGGAGGTTCGGCTCTCAGTGGTGCTGGTAAATAATAATGCAGGAGTTAGCGCAATGGACCACGTTCATCTAACCTAACCTAAGCGCTGTGCCAGTTTCTGGAACTCTTGACTGATTATTGTTATTACTTTACGCGGATGACGAGACACAGAGGAAGATCGTAAAGGTCCCGAACGGTAGGAAATTTTTATATAGAGACACGACATCTCCCTCACTGTATTCCACCCAAATTGTTAAGTGAAGTACATCTCCACTACAAAGGATAAACATGAAATAAAAGTGAAACCAAACAAAAGAAAACCAAAACCAAAAACTTTATTCAGAAAAGGAATACAAGTGACAGAAGTTTACAACATTTTTCAATATTTTTCTGCACAATTTAGATATCTGATATGGCAATAGTATATTCAATGTAGTCTAATCTGAATATGACGTTGGAAGCATGGAAGCTTTTTAGGCAAAATTAATGGGATTCAGTTTGTTTATTATATAAAAGAAGTGAAAACAACAACAACTACTACTACTACTACTACTACTACTACTACTACTAATAATAATAATAATAATAATAATAATAATAATAATAAGATAAAAATTTACAAAAGTAGTGTTTGATTATTTTACACAATTTTAAATAAAATGATCAATTGTATAATTATATAATTAGTATAAAATAAATGATGCTTATAAAAAAGGATAAATTCTGAATTTAAAAGTGCTTAGTAAAATTAGCGTAGTTAATTATAAAATATGAACTTAATTACTATAGTAATAATGGCAGTAGTGAACTTGTACATAAATAGGAGCTAATGAAATAATTCAATGATTTGAGAAATACATTTAGTGATGAAGCCTGTCTGATATCTACGGGAATTGCATTCCATACATCTACTCCTTTGAAAGAGAGTGCATTTCCTGCAGTTTCCATTGTTTAGTTTGGTTTGCTTATAAAATCTCTGGGGAGTCTAGTGTTATAATGATGATGTATTTGATGGGGGGGGGGGAGTGTGTGATTGCTCTTTGAATGGGTGATGTATGTTGATTTTTATTGATAACTTTGAACATACTGATATCAACATTGAATTTGTATGGGGAATTGTAAATTTGTTTGTTATTACCAATCGGGAGAGTTCACAGATATTTAATGTAACTTCCAAAGTATGATTTATATATTTCTTTATATATTTCTCATGTTGTAATGTAACCGGTTATTTGTTTCGGGAAAATTATCTATAGATATGTTTTGGGACAGTATTTAGTGTCGAAAGAAAGTTTTCAGCCATTCTGTTCCGGTGCACTGTACCGATATGGCAATTAAAGTTTTATAATTTAAAATGGTCGTAAGACACTTTTGGGGTTAAAAAATACTTAAATTTAAAAACTGGCACTTTGAAATCCGGTTAATGTTACTGGCTGGATACCTACAGTACTTTTTCCTATAGGTATCTGATGATTTTCAGGTGCCGGCTTATGGTGCTTGGAGGTACTTGAGGGTTTAATACCTTTGCAGTGGATGTAACATTAAGATTTTTTTTTTTTATCAGATTGCAACTTACTTTTTGTGGCTGACTTTCTGCGCCATAGTTTTGACTTCTCCAATTCTATCAAGAGATGCCTCAAGGGGGAGATCTGCTGTCGAAAAGTCTTTGCGGAAACGAACTGCCACAGACATGGCTGAAAGTCAGCAAGTATCAGTTGTAGCCTCAAACGTCTTTTACCCAGCAGAGAGTGGTGAGAAACTGTAAAATGATTTGGTTACCAAGATGTATTTTCCTACTTCATTAACGTTTTTTTAGCATCCCAAGTTTTCGTATTCATTAAGTACGTCACGTAGTAATATAACTGTTGATTTACATTGAAATATTAAGTGTTAATATGATAACATTATTTGTTAATATATACACATTCGTTTAAATTAAAAAATTAATAGCTTGAGTGTTAGGTTCATAGGAACTAGATAGGTTTTTTAAAGCTTCAAGTTTTTCTTTCGGGTATGAAAATGTAATGACGGGGTTGTTTAACCTCTTTCACAACGTCTAAGGTCATATGACGGAGGGGACCTACAGCTTTACGTGAGATCCGAACCACGGGTCGCTAACCTGGACGCAGAGGATGGTTTCCCATCCAATTACTCTCCAGACACACTGTCGCTTAACTTCGCTGATTGAAGGGAAGTGGTGTTACAACACTGGCCACGAGGTAGCCCCTTTCAAGTATGATGTGGGCATAAATATTATTAAAATTTATCACCACAATATATTACCCAATTAATGAAACTAAAACTTTTTGTCATTTTAAAGTGTCTTTTCTAACCGTTAAGATTTCACTTAACAAGAATCCCTTCTGATGGGACTGGGGTCTTAGCTCCTTAGGTCAACTACCCTATTCATCAGGGGCGATTTTAACATAGGGGTAAGCGGGGCACGGCCACGATGGTGCCTCCTTACCCCGGGCCATATATATATATATATATATCCCTGGCCCTATATGTTCTATATATTAGCATCCTGAACAAAGTTTATAAAAATGAGTGTTGTTTGTAATTTTTTTTACTTTGGTTGAAATAACTTTACTTAAACATGTTGTGACATGTTGTGATTAGTGAAAACATTAAAGAGTTTTTCGAGAACTTTCATTAAGGAAAACTGGTAAACGGGGTCCTGCTCCCCCCCCCACCGTGGCATAACTTGCCCCGACTAATTCAAAACCTTAAAAACGTCCCTGCTATTCATATTATATTTCTTACAAAGGACATGGACAAGGTTACCATAAGAGACATAAAGGACATCACCACCATGCAAAGGGCCATAAAAGCAACAAAGGTATTAAGCACCACAAATCCCACAAAGGAAGTAAACATGGTCATCATAGTGATCACGGCAAAAAGGTAAGTTGTAAACAGTATAATTTTTGATCTCCTTTGAACGTGTTGTCGGTAAGATGGATACACAATTTGCAGGTTAGGTTAGGTTAGGTTAGATCAGCGTTTTCCAAACTTTTTTTTATCGAATGGTCCCCATCACTCTAAAGTCAATCCTTCACGCCTTCATTATTTCAAATGCGAATGGTTTTCATGGTAATATATTGGTACTATAATGAGTGTGAAGTAGCATTGAAAATAAGTGTTTTAATTATTAATGTACTATAATAGTACATGACATATTTTCTAAACAATTTTTACCTATACTTGAATATAAAAAAATTGTTGGAATATTTACTACAGCTGCGTTGCCAAAAGGCGCTGCTTGTTTAAACATCTCCTTCAGCCCCCTTTCAGCGAGTCTTGCGCGTCCCACAGTTTGGGAAACGCTGGATTAGGTTACTGTAGGTTAAGTTAAGTTAACAGCGTTGTTATGAAAACTATGTATATCGGTCGACTTTCGCTTTTTAAAATCTTTTCATAAAATGGCAGAGCTGTTTTGGAAAATACATTTTGGGATTTATTTAAATTTCATAATTGTTAAAATTATTTTAATATTGGGCGTTAACTTAAAAATTTAACTTTTGCTACGATTAAAAATTAAAATTAATTAAAGTTAAAAATTAAAAAATTAAAAAAAAGTTATGAACTATCAAAGCCATTTTGAAACACCTTCAAGTTCAAAACACACTAGAAAATGACCTAAATTCGATTGAACGCGAGAACTCAATAACAAAAGCCATAGTTACTCAGTAATTTTAAAGAAAATCTAGAAACCATTGGTTTATTACTACTGTAGTTATTATTATTATTATTATTATTATTATTATTATTATTTCTTCAGTTTTTATTCCGTGTATTTTCAGGGCAAAATGAGAAGTAAATCATATTAACCTTTAACCTTTGGTTAGCTTCCGCCCGAATTGTTCATTCTGACGAAGGTCAAGCTTTTCACTCCACCTTAGACGTACAGTTTAACGTGGAATCCGAACCACGCCCCACCAGCAGCCAGCGTCTTAACCACCAGGCCACCCATGGTAACCATTTATCTACCAATCACTTTCTTTATTGTGTGGAAGGATGAACAACTGGGTTTTGCTGCGCGCAGGCTGCCGTCACCGGGTTTCGATCCCGGGGCCGATGGATTCGTAGTCAGCGACGCTAACCACTACATCACCGTCACCACCACCGTCAGATACTCGCTGAGGGCTTTAATACTAGCTAAGTCGGATCTCTTGGACCTTCTGCATATACCGATCATAAGAAGTTTGGGCACTGGTTTGGAATTTCATTTCTAGATACATATCAGACTGATATGAAATCTCTTTGTTGATCTTAGGTTCTAGACCCAATAATCCTCTTTATTTTGAAAGTTGATTATCATTTTATTGCTGTTATACAGCCATTTGTCTTGAATCTTGATCCAGAGATTAGCGTCTACGGACACTGTCTTGCCCTTTAATGTAAGAAAAATGGTTTTGCGTTTTGATTCTTTGATTGCCTGACATTCATTTAGCTTGACATTTATATTGATTATGCGTAGGCTTTAGTCTATGCATAATCTTTAGTCTTGACTTTTTAACCACACACACACACACACACACACACCACACACACACACCACATATCTGAGATGATCATTTTATTGCCGTACAGAAACTTGCTTTCGACTGGCATTACCGTACAGAAACTTACTTTCGACTGTCACTTTAACTGACGCTTGTCTTTGACTGTCATGAAAACAAGTGTCATCTGAAACAATTCAATTTAGTTTTCAGTTGTAGTTTTAGGTAATCTTTTTCTGCTTGTTTGAGTTTAATATGAGACAAGATTTTAAAAACAGGTTCTTCGGAAAATAAAACATGATGGAAAACAGACAGAAATAAAATGTTTGCTTCTAAGTACAAGTTGAGTTATCTCAAACAAATTAATGTACAATACCAATTAAATATATGAAATTTTTTACTTAACTTCTTTTTACTTCGGAGAGGACATATTTGTTTTAACTTTCTGATTACAAAGTAGAATTGAAGGGCAAAAAGGGAAAGTCTTCTACATGCCGTTTTAGGGACATGGCACGTATCAGACTTCCCCCTTTTGCCCTTCGATTTGTCTTGAGTTTTGGCTCTTTTACTCTGAAATAAGTGTTAATCTTTCGATTAACAACTGCCACAGACTATGGATGAGAATCAGCAAATATCAGTTGTAGCCTCAAATGTTTTTTAACCAGCGGAGAGTGGCGAGAATCTGTAAAATGATTTAGTTAACCGAGATGTATTTTTCTACTGCAGTAATATTTTTTATCACCCTAAGTTTCAGTAGATACTTAGTCCACGGATAAACGTAGGCTGAGCTTTCGATATCTTCAGAACTGAAGTGGGGATAAAATAAGTTTTTAAAATATATCTACAATTGCAAATACTTTTTGCATATAACTAACTGTACATACATTTTTATTAAGTTCTGGTTGTTTAATCTTAATCATTACGTCTGCCATGAACTTTGATTACGTTGGCTTGAGTTTTATTGTCTCGAGTCTTGACTAAAGTCTTTGGCTCAATCTTGACTTCTTTATTTTCGTGTAGTGGGCCTACATTTGTTTGAACCTTTTGATTACTAGTATAGATATTGCCTTGCATGTTGGATCTCTGCTCATCTTACAAATATTTGTCTTCTTTCCTTTATCATCATAAAGGGATGTATCGTGAACTTTTGGTTATAATACAACATACACTATATCGTGGGTACTGCACCAACCCATGCAGTTTTTGACGGAAAAGTGGTAATTGTTAATGAAAGAATAGTAATGAAATATTTGCCTTCTGAAAAGACACGGTAATAGGTACTTTATAAGGAAAATGACTAATGAATTAACCGAGTAAAGCCAGAGTACAGGAAGACTCCAATCATTATGAATTGCCTTAGACTGCGAACTTGTGGAAATTCATTTAGTTTTGAGTTTGGTTTATTGGTTTTGGGTTTCTCGGTTTTGTTTAGAGGTTATTTTGGTTGTCCAACCCCTTCCGTAATATCGGAAGTCGAACCCCTGATCTCATTGTCTTTACTTTGGTTATAGGGTAACGGTGTTATCCACTGAACTAAGGTCGCTGACGTCCTCTTATGTAACATTGCACTACTATCTTTAAATGAAGGATGGTAAGAGATGCCACCCTAACACCCATGTTACCTACCTCTGTACTAGGGAGAGAACATACGTATAGGAATCGAGATTTACTGCCAACACGTATGGTTTTGTTTTCCCGTGTTCTTAATAAACAATTTTTTACATTATCAGTGTTTAAGCGAAAGTTAGAACCATTCATATTTCCCACTGGTATTGACTGTGCTGGTTCAACCATAAACCTGTTTATAGAGCCAATCAGGTTAAAGAGCTTGTTCAAGAATGACTCGTGTGATTCTCTCCCGGGACTGGTCCCTTACTGTATATTCACAATATTATACGTGGAGCTACAAGCAGAAAGACTAGGAATAATATATATATATATATATATATATATATATATATATATATACACATGAATCACTAAAAATAACTAGTGATTATAAATTTGTTTTATAATTTACTAAATGACGTCTCTTTTGACTTTCACTTGAATAAGTCATTCTATCAGATACATCATCTACAGTCAAAAGTGATAGAGTGCAATTGTTAATTTTATTCCAGTATTAATTGTTCATACTATAATATAAGTGTGAATATTAAAACCAGGCGATAGATAAACATTTATTCCACGCTTTCGATATCTTCAGGGTACAAGTGAAGCTACAATTACATTTTAAAATTACATCTAAAATTTTTGCTCCCTATTATAAGCAAAACTCAAGGAGAACAGTATGATTTACGAGCTATCTTTGAAACAAGTCACCTTAGTTTTAACCCAAGAACCACAACATGGGGTCGCCGGAGACCCTGCACAAATTACACGATTACAACGCTGTGGTTCCATGGTTAAGATAACTCGTACCTTATAATGCTTTCTTTGGGTTTTGCAAATATTTGCAATTTTAGACGTATTTTTAAAGAGTAAATGAAGAATCACTTCGTCCTTGAAGGTGTAGAAAATTTGAAATAAACGTTTGGCTATGAACTGGTTTTAATATTTATTAATAAACCTAGTTTCTCACAGAACAAATCGCTTAGCAGTACTATAATTTAAGTGTTGATGAATGTAGACGGTGTCCAAAAACTTACCACGCCTAATATAAAAAACAACAACTAGTAACTTGTTTAATATTAGACTTATAAGAACAGTTTAGGTTTTATTTAAAGGTTTGAAGATTCACTTTTGAGTGGTATACAAGACATTTCAACATACTTTGGCATATCTTAATTTTACATCTCGACAAGGCCACAATAAAATATATGGAAAAAAGCCATCGTTGTATTAAGAAACGTACGGTACAATACAGGGAGTTTCGAGAGTTTCGAAGGGTTTCGAAATTTCGAAGAGTTTCGAAATTTGCATGCAAATAACCCGAGTAATTTCACAACATTTAAGAAAATATCGCCAAGGGCATCACGAGCGCGACAGAAGAGACTCTAAAACGCGTAAACGTGAACATGTGTCATCCTGTCCATTTGTGCATCCAAGATGATTGTGAACAGTTTCAGCATATTCTGTAGGCCTCGATACTCAAGACTTTTCGGGTAAGATGTACAGTAATTTTAAAGTGCGTTGCACTCTCTCTCGTCTTCTACCGGCGTTTCCCAGATTTTGATCGTGGAATGCCCTGTTTACCACTCAAAAGAGGAGAGTTGAAGATTTAAATTAAAACTTAACCCGTTGCTACATCATACTAAAATTCAAGAAGTTATGAAGTTTGTAATTTAGACGTGCGCAACGTTTGGGAACACCCTGTAGTTAATATTATTGTTCACTCTCGCGTAAGTGTTAATAGTCTATGAAGTTCTTGGCGTAAAAATCGCGATAAATCTTATTATTTACATTCTTTAAATTACAGGGTCACCATCACGATGGAGGTAAGCTCGATAAAGGAAAACACCACAAGTCAGGTCATCACCACGATCAACACTCTGGAAAGGAAGGATACACAGGGTACGAGCATGAGGTCAAAGGTCAATCCAAGAAATACGACAAAGGCGGCGTAAGTATTTAAAAAATTATAGTAAGGGTAGGGTTATAATAAAGTTTTTGATTTAGTAACTAAGAACAACAAAACCTCCGCAGTCTTTGCATCTCTCCGTGTGAACATTTTTGTATTTATGTCTTATTTGCTTAGTTCACTAGTTCACTAGTTCACTAGTGTATTGTCAGAAGCTTCACTTCATAAGAAGAAAGAGAATGTATGATCAACGTTAATAAAATGCGTTATATACCCCAAATCGAATTTCATGATGTCGACGTCTAACCTTATGTAAGTATGTAGATTTCAGACTTCAGAATAATTTCAGACTTTCAGTGAAAACGATTGACCTAATCTAACCAGACTAACCTAGCCTAAACAGATCTATCTTAACCTAGCGTAACCTAACTACTAGGCCTAATGTAACCTAATTTAACCCAACTGAACCTAATCTGATCTAATTTAAACTAACGTTTTGGTATCGACATTATGCATGTCGACATTGTGCAGATCGACTTCGTTCCAATACCCTAATAAAATTTCTTTGAATTTGGAGGGTATGAAAATACTCAAAATGAACGATCTGTATTAAAAAGAAAATAAATCATAAAAAATTAAACTCAACTCCTATCATTAGAAATAAACTATAAATTCCATGATTTAGTCGTTAGTTAAATCTGATTTCTTGAAAGGGATACAAACACTTTCGATCCAAGGCAGAGAAAGCAAAAAAGAAGTCGTTTTACGATGATTCTGATAGATACAAATGGGATGAAACTTGGAACGATGAAGGCAAATACTTCAAAGGAACAAAAGCAGAATCCCAAACAGGAAACGCTCACAAGGTAACAGACATTAATTAACAAACCCGCTTAATCTAGAGAATGAGATACGAATCATATGCTAATTTTAGCTTCAAAGACGCATTTGAACAAAGACCAAAGCGTATGCGATACTTGATTAAATAATGAGGATTCTAAGCGAAGTTCTCTTAAACTGATAAAAAACCTATGTCTATAGGCATACATACATTTACTTTTATCAGTTGATAATGACGATTCTATTCACAGTCATTGAATATGGGAAAGTGGTAACAGTAAAATAATAACTAATAACTGTGGGAAACTCCATGAGAGAAGTTGTAACTGAGATTCACGAAACGGAATTTCCACAGAAATATTTTGGATGGAAACAGAAACCAAAATAAATGGGATATTATTATTATTATTATTATTATTATTATTATTATTATTATTATTTATTTATCTTTCTTAGGCAGGAAATCACTTCGATAAGTATGGGAAGAAAGGACACTTTAAAAAGGGGTCTTACCATGATAAGGAAGGAGGTCACAAAACAAATCACAAACATAAGCAGCATCATGGACATCACGAGCATTATGGGAAAAAGGGAGGACATAAAAAAGGACATGGATTTAAGAAACACCACGGACATGGTGACCATGATCATCATGGACATTATGATCACCACGGACACTACCATGATCATCATGATGATTACAGTCTTGAAGACATTCAGGTACACCACGGTCATGAAAATCATGGACAGTATGGTCAAGATCAAGGATACCACGATCATGAGGGTGCTTACAGTATTAAAAATACTCAAGTATGCACTGGTCATGAAGATCACGATAATGGGAACCATGATGACAAACATGGCAATGACCAGAATGATCAGCGTGAAGAGTATAAGCATATCTCTGATGAAGACCATCCTCGCCATACCGACCAAGGGAACTACCAAGAACAGCGAGGACATGGCGGTCATAGCAACGCACGTAAAAATAAACAACGCAGTCATGATGAAGGGTACAGTCAGAGCCTGAGAGAAGTACAGCATGGTCATAAACAACATGACCACAACAAACAGCATGGAAATATGGAACAAGAACACAGTGGGTACCATGGAAAACATGCACTTCATACAGACCAAAAGTCCCCAGCTAAACCCGTAACTAAATTCTCTCAGTCACAACCTAAATCGTACCAACTCTTCACTTTTATACCAGTGGTTCGCAACCCTAAATCGAAATACCCGAAGACTCTGAAGAAAAGCAGCAGCACAACTTCCAAAGTTGATACGAAGCTCTCTAAGTTCGCGTCTTCTGAAGATGACAAACGAATTAATCCTTTCAGAAACCTCAATTTTGAAAGTTCTGGTGAGTTTGTGAATGTCACTGATCTTCTAAAGCAAACTGTTGGTTTTTCACTTTTGAATGAAAACTTTTAAGAATTTAATCTTGATTTTTCATACCTTGGTCAAACTGCAACAAAATGGAAAAGTACAATAACTGATTATGATTACCTTTTCTCAAGTGATGCTTCAACTGTTTTTACTTTAACTGGGTGCTTCTCTGTTGTTCATTCAAAACATTGAAAACAGCTGTCTCCGGAACATGAATGGACAGGGTACAAACATGTTTCGGATGCTACATTACTTTTTATCTATAATTCCTAGAAACTAGTGTTCCTTTTTGTTGTTTACACGTAAAGAACAGAATCTGCTTTACACAGAGCAGCCTGTTTCTGCTTCCTTTTATAGTAAACAATATACTTACCAAATGTTTTCATAAATTTGAACATTTGTAGCATATCTCTGTTAGACACTTCAAAATTTTCTTCTTTAACACCGTGACTGCATGAAAATAATGACAGGCAGTTTTTTAAGATGCTGAAGTTTGAGTGCCCGTAATCCTGCATCTGTAAATCTGAGGTTCACTGTTATATCTGTTTATTTAAAAATTCTGTTAGAATTATATTTTTGTGTCATATTAAAAGAACTTTGTAAAACTGTCTAAAATATTTTTTATTAACTAAAATCCATCATCTTACGGGTACTTTTTCAGGGGTTCGAGGGATACGTAATGGCGGGAAATGTTTTAAATTTAAATATTTACTTTGTAGCTAAATATTCCTTGGATAGTCATTTTCAGCAAAGTAGAA
Source organism: Bathynomus jamesi (assembly GCA_023014485.1). Taxonomy (NCBI): domain Eukaryota; kingdom Metazoa; phylum Arthropoda; class Malacostraca; order Isopoda; family Cirolanidae; genus Bathynomus; species Bathynomus jamesi. The sequence continues at coordinate 79,851 of JAJOZX010001171.1, read as the reverse complement.
TTATAAATTTTTATAAAAGAGTTAATGATGATCCACATCCAATGGTAATTATAATTCCTGATAAGCCAAATTGAGCCTCACTCATAGTTTAAAAGAATACGTGTATTGTTCATAGTGTGGTTTTTCCTTAACATTCTTAGCTATGATGATCAATGTTTTCACTTCCTTCCAGTTATAAGTGTACAGTCGTGAGATAAAAGTTGGTCGAGGATATGAAATCAATAGAAAGTTTCAAATTTCAGTTTAGAATTTCTTGGGTTTAAATTGACCTTATTCTGAAATCTCCGTCAAGTGATGGTTCTACTAAGTGGAGTAAAGAGCTCTTTAACACTGGTGATGAAGGGGGGGAACCTTCCCTTCCTTTTGATCGTATTATGAGTTAATGAGTCGTTATTCATAGCCCCACAGTCCTGTTTTGGCTTATATTCTACATCCTCGAAAATTCACATTTTGATCTTGTATACTACTGACTGAGGTGTTTGAAGTCGGCAGGTTACCTGCCTTTAATTGTAACCTTTTAGTTCCACGTGACCTCATTCTCTTAGGAAATTTCCGGTTTTCTGTCCACGTTTAGCTTGTGTAAATTAGGAATTCATTAAATAATAATAAGGTAAAGGAATAATTATAAATTTACAGTCTTTTCTGTGACTCAACAATCAAAAATAATGTTAAATCGTTGGTTAGCAACAGAAAATTTATTCTTAAGACAAATTGCGATTATATTTATCTAAACTGCAATGAATTTAAGACAATGTTTGACTTTTGTCTCGGGGGGGAAGGGGGGGAAATATCCATGAAATTTATTATAATTAGGTAGAAATAATCGATAATATTATCGAAACAATTTATTTTTATATTGAATTAGATGTATAAAAGCGTTATATTTTATACGAGTGTTTAAAAACTTCGAACGAATGCGGAATAACGAATAAATTCTACATTTTTCGAAATGAGGCTCCAACTTTTTGATTTTTTCGTTTCTGTTATCTTAAGGATAAAAAATTATTTTTGTTATAAGTTACTTTGTATTTTCACCTATTTTAGCGAGTGTTTTAATTCATGAGACATCGTCTATTTCATAAGAGTTAATTTTCTAAACTGTAAAAAGATTACTGAATGGAAAACTGTGGTAAAAAAAAAAATAAATAAAAAATGAAGGCATTCCACAAATTTGTGAGTGATTCTAAACTTTTGGCCATTCTTGTTATCTTTCTCTGAAGAAAGTAGTGTTTATAGACTTTAACATTCTGACGTAACGAGACTTCTATACCTCTCCTACATTATTTTAGTTACTTATTTATTTAAAATTACTTTAACAGTAATCGGTTTAGTTAGTTAAGTTAGCCTCCATGCTTTGAATGTTAAAGAATTTTTGAATAAACCCAAATTAAGGTCGAAGGTTGTACTGAATTTTGTGTATTACTTTCATTGTTTTATTTTAAAATGATTCATGAGTTAGGTATAACCCTATATATATATATATATATATATATATTATATATATATTATATATATATATATATAGGGTGAGCGAAAAGTCCCTGTGCACCTGTCCACTTCCAACACAGCACAGGTACAGGTTCACTACACTTCTTGTAGGTGCACAGGGACTTTTCGCTCACCCTATATATATATATATATATATATATATATATATATATACTGTATATGGGGGGAATTTTAGCAGGTATAAGTACAAGTGCAAACTCTTCGAATACCATCCCTGAAAAATGGGATATATATATATACACACACACACACACACACATATATATAATATATATATATATATATACACACACACACACATACACACAAATATATATATTTGTGTGTGTGTGTGTGTACGTGTGCATACAACATAATTAGGCGTTAAAACCTACCACTTACACGGCAAAATCAATTATAAAATACAATTCATGGAGTAACTTTGTCAGTTCTTTGTTTATTGATCAATTTTCACCTGATTCATTGAGATGAAATGAATTATCAGAAAAGGTAGACAAATGTCATTAGTCACTGTAGCATTTTTCTTTGGAATGAATGACTTTTGACCTCTTTACGTTATTTATTTTCAGAGTTGTAATTGAATCACTGATTTCCATTGTTTAAAGGACTCGTGTACGCCAATTTTCATTGAAATATTTTATTTTTAACTGTTCGTAGAAGTTTTAATATCATAAAAGCTAAAATTTATTGAATTGTTTTATCGGCGTAGCAATAAGTCTTATAGACGATTTTCGGCGTGTTAGTAATGATTTTAAGAAAATAACTAAAATGATTGTTAAACATGGTATACCCCAAGGTTCAGTCTTGGGTCCACTGATATTTTTAATATACTGTATATAAGTGACCTTCCATACTCTTCTGATATACAGTACTCACTCAATTATCCCTGATTGAGGGGCGGTCCATGATCACGTTAATTCAGTATACCCAGCTGGTGGGTGGGTGGTGCAGCTGCTGCTGCTGCCGGCTACCACTGACTGGCCTCCCACCTCGCATCCCACCACATACAGTATTATTCTATTACAGTGTAATATACAATTAAGTAGTTGGTACTCACCACAAGATGTGACGATATGCGAAGCAACGTGCGCACATGCGTACTCTATAAATCGTGGAGAGACACTGACTGAGGCGCATTATTGTAGGCTGGTGGGAAGTGAGCCTCGGATGTGAACACCGCGCCAAATCATGGTTAACTCGGTATCATGATCACGGATAAATGCACGATGGTTACAACTAGTAAATCACTGTTAACTCGATTCATGGTCGATTGAATCACGGATAACCGCGTGAGTTCTTAACTTCAAAATGTTTGCAGATGATACAACTGTGTCTTTTTTTTGCAAAGATGTTAATTCAGCTAAAGACATATTTAGATCAGAATTTATCAAAGCAGTAAAATGGTTGACCTCCAATAACCTTTTTCTAAATACCAACAAAACAAAATTCATAATTTATACTAATAAACAGAACGTGTATTTTGATGAACTAAATATTGATGAAATCACTGTAAAGAAATGTACTGTAGCAAAAGTTCTTGGTGTAATGTTAGATAAGAATTCGCAATGGAAAAACCATGTAAATTATTTCTTCAAAAAGATTTCAAGGAGCGTTGCTGTAATATTTAAACTTAGAAATGTAGTCCTTAAACAGGTTTTATTAACTCTGTATCATACTCTTGTTCTTCCTTATATAACGTACTGCATCCTTGTAGACTGTAGAGTATGGAGAAATTCCGCTAACAACACTTTAAACAGGATTTTTTCATCCAAAAACGAGCAGTAAGGTTATTATCTAATGTTGATTTCCATAGTCATTCAAACGCATTCTCTAAAGAGCTAAACTATTAAATATCATCTATTAAAGATCAACTATTAAAGATCAACTATTAAAGATCATCTATTAAAGATCAACTATTAAAGATCAAATATTAAAGATCATCTATTAAAGATCAACTATTAAAGATCATCTATTAAAGATCAACTATTAAAGATCAACTATTAAAGATCATCTATTAAAGATCAACTATTAAAGATCAACTATTAAAGATTACTTTCATTTACGAGTGTAAGAACAAAATCATTAATTTATTGTGTATAAATAAATGTTTTGTAACTCATCAAGAAAGCCACTCATATCAGACTAGAAATAGATCAAAGCATGTTATTCCTCACTTTAGGTTGTCTTCATCTCAAAATTATCAATTTAATTGAAGTGAAACTAAGAATTTACGAAATGATTTAAGTGTTGATATAAAAAATATTTCAAACGTAATTTTGCTCGAAAACAAGTTGAAATCCCGATTCATAATTCAGTGAACAACAAAAAGAACTTTTTACTCCTTTGAATGAATGTATGTGATTCCAGTGTACGTTGTTACGATGATTACGAATTTGAAAACAGAATGTCTCTATCACTTACCAATTTCGAAGGAAATGCAAATGAAAATTGACAGATTTTCTTACTTTTTGGGTATATTTAATCGTACAAAAAAGAAGAGTACCTTACCTAAAATGTTTTTGCAGCTGATTTTAGCTTAGAACTAGTACTAGGGGCTTCTCTTATAAATGTCCAACAGTAGTCGACCAACATGCTTGGGCTATATCTTCCTTGGTACCGCTTTTCCATGGTTGATATATCCAAAGGTGGGCACCCGGGCCTCAAAAAGGACCGACGGTCCCGGTCCCGGTCCTTGCCTCAAACTGGACCGACGGTCCCGGTCACGGTCCTTTCTGAAGATAGGGCCTAGGAACGACTCGGTCCTCGGTCCTTATCTATAATATAAGTGAAAAATTTGATTAAAATTAAAAATTGCCGGGATTGCCGGGTTCAGTTCTTCCGCTAGGAGCTCCAGTTGCTTGACTTGAAGTTGAAGCACTAACATCAGTAGATTCTTCGTCTCCTCCAGGTGTTGAAACAAGTTTCAGTTCAGTCTCAGTCTCTTTCTGAGTCTTCTGGAGGAAACGATCCATCTTCTTTAGAACTTCAAATAATCACTAAACACACTAAAATCACTAAAAAAGACCGTCCGGACCGGACCGTCTGGAGTTGCTTAAAAATGGACCGTCGCTCCTCATTTCGGTCCTCACTAAGAAAAGGACCGACTTTCCCGCTCACGGTCCTTAAAAAGGACCGAGTTCCTGGAGTTCGATCCTGCCCACCTTTGGATATATCCTGATGAAATCTTTCACGATGCTCATCGCTGACAGCGCCCAGGTTTGATGGGAAGAAGTCCGAGTGGGAGTACGGGAAATACATTTTCAAAGACATGTTACACCCAATGGCTTGGTAAGCACTAAGCATTTGCTTCACCAGGGAAACATAATTTTCTGATTTGACACTGCTGAGGAAATTCGTAGCCACTTCTTTAAGAGCTTTCCATGCTGTTCTTTCGACCCCATTCAAAGACTCATCAAATGCAGTATCTTTCATCACTTCTCTGATCTGTGGACCCATAAAAATGCCTTTGATTTTCGCTTCGGTGATTCTAGGAAACTTCTGTTTTAAATATAGAAATTCAGGTCTGTCTTTATTCATGGCTTTAATAAAATTTTTCGTCAAAACAAGTTTGATATGGAGAGGTGGTAAGGAAACTTTTGCTGGATCTAGTAGAGGTTGATGGACAACATTTTTCTGTCCTGGAACCAAATTTTGTCGAAGTGGCCACTCTTTCTGTGTATAATGACTCCTCTTAGCTCGGCTATCCCACTCGTAGAGGAAACAAGAGAACTTTGTATATCCTAACTGTAAGTCGAGGAGAAGTGGAATCACATTCAGATCGCCACAGATATGCCAGGAGTGTTCATCATAGTCAATATATTTCAAAAGTAACTGTATATTGTCATATGAATCCTTCATATTATGTTATGTGCAATCGGAACCGAAGGATAGACATTACCGTTGTACAATAGTACAGCTTTCAAACTCAACTTTGATGAATCAACAAAAAGTCTATATTCCTTAGAATTGTGCTCTCGACCAAGTGCCTCCATGAGAGCGTTCACATCATTACAATACACCAAATCACTTTCCACTTAATATATGCATAATATATAAACGCGTAAATATAAATAATAATATGCATAATATAAAGATTTTATACAAAATAAATGACTAACAATAAATCTTGTATTATGATGCAAACTGAGGAATGCTATCACGATCTCAAAGGATTTTAAATTGCAAATCCCTCTTAAATTGTCGGTGGTAGGGAAAAAAATCTGTTTTTATTTTCGTAATCAGCGTAACACCCCCCCCCATAAGAATCACCCCCATTTCGTCAAAAGGAGAAGAAAAACTTTGTTGAACAATGTAACGGAATACTAATAAAATGCTAGGATTAAATGTAGATTATTACTTGTTCATTTCTCGTGTCAAATTACATCAATTCTTTGTACTATATTGTCATCATATCTTCAATAATGAGTTTGTCTGTGTTTGTTTCATCTCCATAAGAATAACTTAAGATTAATATAAGTTGTAATTCCACTATTAATTCATTTGTGTATTCATCGTAATTTCAACGTGACATATATCATGTATTATAGTTTATCTCTATTTAATCTGAGAGCCCAGTAAAGCCTAAAGATTAAGGGCCAAATTATATAAAATAAATAGTTTAATGGACAGTATTATTGTATTGTTGTATTATTGCAATATAACAGAAATTATAATATTTATTTTATAAATAAGTTTATAAATGTAAATAAATAAATAAAAACTATCTTCACAGTGACTTTAATGACGTCACAATGGTTTAAATTCAATGTGTAGTTTTCAATTATTAGCTCGTTCTTGTATATGAAATTCAATTAATACTTTTTATTCATGATATATATTAATTATTAATCATTACCCGTGAAGCGATGTTTTATCTTTAATTAATGTGAGAGCCCAGTAAAGCCTAAAGCTTAAGGCTCAAATAAAATAAATAGTCTAATTTCACAATTATTTATTTTATGTTAAAATTATTTTAACAACAAATGTTGTAAAATGTTAATACTCGCGTTTATTTTATAAATACAAAAATGTAATGATGAAGTTGTTAATAACCTCTTTTGTAACATCTAAGGTCATAGTGTATATCGGAGTGGACCTATGGCTTTACGTGAGATCCGAACCACGGATGGTTACATAATCTGGACGTAGAGGACGGTCTCCCGTACAACTACTACTATCCACACCCAATGTCGTTTATCTTCGCTGATCAAACGGGAAGCGGTGTTACGACATTAGTTACAATGCGACCCTACTTTATGAATAAAAATGTATTTTTAATTTTAAAGTATAATGAAAATGTAACAGTCAGCAATAGACAGAGTTCACTCCAATTCTTTATACTAGATAAGCACGAGTTCTCTTGCGAAAAGTTTGATAGTATAAACACGCGAGTTCCTTTTTTATATGATGGCAATTCTACGAAATTACGTCATCAGCAACGACAACTTTGTCACTGGTTGGGTGATTGTTTGGAATGTGACACTCTGAGAAACTTCACGGACGAAGTCTATAGTTTTACGAGCAATCTAAACGACAAACCCGCCATGGAAGACAGAAAATGTTCCATAATTGCTGGAATCTACTGTAACAAAATCAGAACCGGTGTTTCAAGGCGTCAACATTAAAGATATAGCTCAGCATCGTAACCCCTAGCCTCTAGGCCTATATATGACTTCCTGGTGAGTAACACTATATCATCCTTCACAATCTAACTAAGATTCTTAGTCTAAAAACATCAGTTGCTCAATCTTAATAAAATAAAAATAAACTACATGCATTTCTCTACAACTTCCAGTGAAAAAAACCTTTTATTTATTTTTAGAATGAAACCAAAAGCAACAATGAAATATTTTTTACTTCTGCTTGTGTGCCTTCTTACACTACGCACGGTTGGTTATTTGAGCTGATGAGAGGTCGACATTCATTCAAAATATTATGAAATACGTTAAGTTGCCCATAAAATTAAAAAAACAATCACCGTTAACTATGGAATTCAGTTGGCGAGCAATTTGTCAATTTACTTCATGACTGATTATTATTATTATGTGCAATTATTAATGCGTCTATTGTACAATACTCTCATTTAACGGATCTGATGGAATAGCATTTTTCCAATAATTTTTCACTTTATAAATTCTCGTAATTTCCTAATTTAATTGTTTACCGCCGCAGTTATTGTTAAAATAATTAACTTAATTTCGTTCATGTTTTAACTCAAAATAAGATGAAAAAAATTGAAAAGAAAGTGAAAATTTATATTTCAAAATTTTCTTTTTCTAAATGGGGTGGGGGTGTTGGGGAGGGTTCCGCATCAGAAAATATATGAAAGAAAACGTTTGAGTTTGAGACTTAAGTGGTAAACAATGATGTATACTGTATATCGCTCGTACATCAGTGGGTAACACCATTTCTACTTTAATAAATTTAATATTTTAATAAATTTACGATTTAGGTAAAACCAAATACTTCATTAGGTTCAAGATGCTCAAATAATAATTTTAGTAATAAATAATTTAATCACTAACCTTTGTTGAGGTTAAATTAACTTTTAGTTTAACATTTTTTCAATTCTGAAATGTAAATTAATCGAGTACTTTGCTATGTCTCAAGTCTGACCCGAGATGGATAAGTGTTTCGCAGAGAAAATAATAATCTGACGAAGGGAGTCTTCAGTTCACGAGAAGATAATAGCAATAATGATAATTTGGGGCTTTTTAACCTCCTTCGTAAAGGCAAAGTTCACGTGACGGAGGAGATCTACAGCTTTACGCGGGGTCCGAACCGCTTACGGGTCGTTATACCATCTTAATGCAGAGGAGGGTCACCCATACAACTAATGAGCAGATCCAACGTCGCTTAACCTCGCTGACTTGACGGGAACCGGTGTTGAGATACAGCCACGACGTACTCGCTGACAAGATAAGAAAAACGAAAGCGTGTCGTGGATTAAGAGTTAAAGATGGTGATGTTAGTTTGTAGATACGCCTTTTTTACAGGCAATTTGATGGATACGCCTTTTCTACAGGCAATTTGAGGATACGCCTTTTCTACAGTCAATTTGATGAATACACCTTTTCTACAGGCAATTTGATGGATACGCCTTTTCTACAGGTAATTTGATGGATACGCCTTTTCTACAGGCAATTTGATGGATACGCCTTTTCTACAGGTAATTTGATGGATACGATTGATTACCTTCTCACTCCTTCATATTTTTCTTTTAATTTTAGTCAAGACAAAGAATGTAAATGAATCAATTGTCTTTATTTATAAAATAAAGACAATATTTGCAATTTTACATTTTTTGTTGTTACAATAATTTTAACATGTAATAAATAATTGTGAAATTGGACTATTTTTTTATTTAATTTGGTCCTTAATAAGCTTTGGGCTTTACTGGGCTCTTAATTAAAGATAAAACATCGCTTCACAGATAGTTATGATTAATAATACACACACACACACACACACACACATATATATATATATACACACACACAAACTCAGAATGGTTCCCTGAGAAAATTATATGATAAACATAGACCGTGCATGGAACAAGGAACTCTTCTGGGAAAATTAAATCCACTATAGTCCACTATAGTCGGGCTAACATCATGAAAAAGAAAAACTATGGTATTTGTCATTTACCATTACTTATTCGGACTATAGTGGATTTAATTTTCCCAGAAGAGTTCCTTGTTCCATGCACGGTCTGTGTTTATCATATATATATATATATATATATTATATATATATATATCATGGATAAGAATTATGGTACTTGTGGGTTATCTGTCGCCACTTTTTAATATTTTATTTATTTATTTATTTTTATATATTAAGAGAAGAGGATTCTTTATACTGTACGGCATTGACGATTGGTTAGGTTAAGTCGTGCTAGTTTGGTTAAATAAAACGGTATTTAACCAAACTAGCACGACTTAACCTAACCAATCGTCAATGCCGTACAGTATAAAGAATCCTCTCTCTTAATATAAAAATAAATAAATAAAAAAATATTAAAAAGTGGCGACAGATAACCCACAAGTACCAGAATTATTAATTAATTTAAAATACATAAATGAACTAATAGTGCTTGTCCACCTTTAAACCAACTAACACCAACCTACATTAACTTAACCTAACCCGTTAAACTAATTTAACATCGATGAATGACACATAGTCTGCATGGCGAGAATTTGGACCGAAGAGGAAGGAAAGAGAACATGCAATAACAAACAACAAAGACATTCAACAAAAGAAATTCTGTTTTGAACAGAAAATGTGTTCATTCGCTTCTTGAACAAACCTCAAGTTTGCTTTTAGTTGTACTCGGTGTTTAATTTAATACATTATTATTATTATTATTATTATTATTATTATTATTATGTTGTTGTTGTTTTGTTGTTGTGGCAAATATGAAGGAAATCACGAGTACTTAATTAGGTTATTCTCGTATTATTTGTTGATAATAACTTTGATGTGGAGCGGAAGGAAAACAAAAAGAGAATTTTTGATTCTTTTCATTATATGATTTCGAAAAACGAAGCCATGATGAAAGCTTTATTGCACAGATGTCCTTGCAAGTGATATTCATTGTACTGATAAATGTTTATTTCAATCACGGTGTATATTCATTCAATGACTTTTACGAAATAATAATAATAATAATAAAAAACCAAAAAAAAAACCCAACAAAAATGAAATAAATTCTACAAATTTTGAAAAGCTCCAAATGAAAAAAGGATTGGTCCGAAATTGCCTCAAATCAAACCACGTAAAAAAAACCGAAAAAAAAAAAAAGACTAAAGAAAAAAAAAGGAGAAACAATTTGTCACTCCATTTCTGGACCTAACTCAAAAATTGAACCTTACCATTACGTTGGTTGGACATCTTCAGGAACAGAAGACTTTGGATCCGAAATACACACCGGCCAACAACAGATTAATTTGATTAATGATCGCTTGAAAAGGAAGACCAATTACGGACTATTCTATTGGGGGAGATAAAATGGGGAACTGGTGGGGGTGGGAGGGGTTCTTATGTTCTTGGGATGCGGTGAGAAGGGGGAGTGGGGAAGAGTAACTTTTAAATATGAATATCTTTACTTTTGCGAATATATCTTTATTTTTAGGGGTGTGTGTGGGATGAGAAGAAGTGGGGGGGAGGGGAGAGGGTGGGGACGGGGGGGAGGAGGAAAGAGAAAGAGAGAAAAGTTTGAAAATGTGAATTCTTTTTCTTCAGAACAATTGTTATTGGTTTATCTAAAACGTCTCCAATGAACACGATTCACTCTCGAAATAATGCAAGTGAGAAAACACAAAATCCCCCCCCCCCCCCCCCCCCCAAATTATCGAAAATAAAGTTCAGGAAAACTGAATAAATAAATAAAAGAAACTTAAATCAAAAGAAATATAAATAAAAACAATATACTATATATATATATATATATATATATATATATATATAACCTTACCTTACCTTACAACCTTACAAAGGTTCCGCGTGATGATTTCTCATTTCGCGAAGGTCAAGCTTGTCGCCCCCTCCTCTCGAGTTGGCCTGGTGAAGTAGTGAGTTGGATTCTTGCGCTCTCCACCTCACATAGCCAGGTACGCCCGGCTCATCGGGGATTGTTCTGAGCCAGGCGTCTAGTCTTCTTTTGAAGATTTCCACTGCAACTCCTTTCGTGTTTCTTAGGTCTTTGGGCAACTGATTAAACAGTTTTGGTCCTCTCACTACAAAACTATTTTCTTTCAGGGTTGAGGATGTTCCCTGTCTCGCCTTCAATTTGGGAATACGACACAGTCTACCGCTTCTACTTTCCACCGTTGTTTGAGGAGTTATGGGATTCAGAGTAAGATTAGGGACTAGTTTCTCCATTATTTTCCAAGTGTAAATAATGGTGTATCTCTCTCTTCTCCTTTCCAGTGAATATAGGTCTAGTTCTCGTAACCTTTCTCAGTAATTTAGTTCTTTGCACCCATTGATCTTGGCTGTGAAGCTTCTTTGGATCCCCTCCTGCTGTCTAATGTCTTCTTTTTTATATGGGGAAGTTAGGACCGAGCAGTATTCTAATTTGGGTATGATCAGGGTTTTCAGTAGAGGAATCATTACATTCCTATCCCTTCGTTTAAAGGTTCTCAATATCTGACCCGTTATTCTCTTTGCTCTGTTTACTGCTATCTTATTTTGTGTTTCAAATTTCGCATCATCTGTCATTACAACCCCTAAATCTTTTGCTCTGGAATTTCTCTGAATTTCCTGTCCATTTGGGGTATAATATTCCATGGACTTTAGGTCTTCTCTTTTTCCATACCGTAATAGCTGAAATTTCTCAGTGTTAAACTTCATATTGTTGTCTTCAGTCCACTTGTAGATTTTGTTTATGTCGGTTTGTAGAGATCCTATGTCTTCTGGGTTTCTTATTTTTCTACTGATCTTTGTGTCATCCGCAAAGGATGTTACTGTGCTGTTTCTGGTAACGTCCTCATCTATGTTCCATATACGATCTGTGTGTATCATATATATATATATATATATATATATATGATACACACAGATCGTATATGGAACAAGGAACTCTTCTGGGAAAATTAAATCCACTACAGTTCGAATAAGTAATGGTAAATGACAAACACTATAGTTTTTTCCATTACTTATTCGGACTATAGTGGATTTAATTTTCCTAGAAGAATTCCTTGTTCCATGCACAATCTGTGTGTATCATGAAAAAACCTCATGGAACCATTCTGAGTTCAATCCCATATATATATATATATATATACTTGTATATGATGTAAACCCACAAGAAAAAAGAAAAAATTATTCCAAGGTCTTTCGTATATTCAACAATACACCTCGTCAGGGAATGAAGGGACAAGGCAAGATGACCAAAATATATAGAACAGAGAAATAAAAAGAGATTAGCACAAGGTTAACAAACACTGATTAAAGGCAAAAGGCATTTTAGAAGATATTGTAAATTTTATACATTCCCGAACTGTTATTGAAATTACTTTAAAAATGGATAAATGCACATTCTAGAATATTCCTTTTGATTATATCTGTTTTTAACGAGAACTTTAGAACTACCCCACTTAATACTATGATTACATCCATACATATGGTTAAACAATGCATTAAAATTATTTGCTGTTCTACACTTTCTAGAGACTTCCTGCCATTCATGTATACTTGAAATTCATTTTACATGTTTCAAACAAAATCTTTCTAGGAACAGTTTTGAAATTATTTTTGAACCTTGTAGACAAAATTTGTGTTTATGACACATTTCCGCGACATTTTGAATTAAATTTGACGAGTTGCGCAGTTATTTTATCGTGTTTATTAATTATTTCTGTAGAGAAAGCTCTATAGATCTCCCTCGAAGTGGTGAACATTGCTACACCGAGTTTCTGTTGAAAAGTGTTGACGCAGTTCAGCTTCAAGTATGCTTTAAAATCTGGATTAACGTTACTCTCTCAGCCAGCTCCAGTAGCTTTAAGCGAAGTGGAGACACGAAAGTCGGGGGTTCGACTCCCGATGTGGCTGGTAATAATAATCCAGGAGTTAGATCAATTGGCCGCATTAGTTGGCCTGACCACTATGTTATTTTCTGACCCTCTTCACATGAGTAGTGACGTAACATTTAACCGATAAGTTATTGTAAGTTAAGTTAAGTTAATTAGCTTAAGCTTAAGTTAAGTTAGGTTTAATTTTTTTGAGTATTCAAAGAATGCTTCGTTGACCAAATGGAGGTACTGGTCCTCCAAATCAAATTAGACCGCCATTGCAATTTACGCCATTTGCTTATATTTGAAAAACCATATTATTGAACAGACTGTATTTCTTTCTTTACAACTTCTTGGCAAAGGTTAAAATTTACGCTTTTACGCAGTATTCACGTATTGTTGTGGCAAAGGTTACGAAAAGAAAAGGTATTTGCTGAAGTTAGCAGTCAATATTTATCACGAGCAATTTTTTTTTTGTTTCGTTTCTTGACACACTCGGAATTTTAGAATCAATTTTGTTGGTCGTTATTCGTTACGGTGAATACTAATTCTTAATGACATTCTTACAAATAGAGTAAAATATTCACTGATTAGAGTTAAATGTTACGTGAAACTTTGAACTTTGAACTTTAAGCTATAATCATGCTGAAACTGTACGAGTTAGTAATTAGTGAGAAGAGCCAAAGCGTTCAAGTTTTAACAAAATTACTGCTATCGTGGCTAGGTTTAGTAGAAATTTGACTCAGTCTGCAAATACCTGGGTTCGATCCTCGTCGTTGCCTTTGGGTTGTATAACTCAGGTAACCTGGAAATTCACGCCCTACCTCCCTTCCGTGTGGGGAAATAGGGTTTACTTGTTACCGGTTAGAACAGTACATATAATTTCTTTTTTATAACATCAAAATAGACTAAAAAAATACACAGTTAAGGAAATAAAATCGCCGATAAAAATAAAAGTTCTCAAAAAGCCTAAATTTAATAGTTAGTTAAAAAAAAATCAATAAACTTGCGTCCACAGCTGCATGCTAATGACAAATTCAGTTAACGTTTTAATTATATTGTAAACAAAGTTTTATTTGATTCAAAGGAAAATCGATGACTTAAACTTGTTTTGTTTTATTAAGAAATATTATGTTCCTCGTTTCACGGTCTCTCTGTATAGAAAACCTAACTGGATGGTTGACACTTGAGTAACTAAACTCCGATTTAGAGGCAGGGAACGATAATGTTTAACGTGAATGCTGATAAACCCATGCAATATATACTAATTTATTATTTTTATGTGTTCAACCCTAATTAATTCATCTTATGATAAAATAGGAGTACCGCAAGGTCAGTATTTTGGTCCGTCGTTATTTCATTATACATCACGATTTAGCCAGTAACATGCAAGGACCAGAAACTGGAACAACGCTCAGACCAACGAGCGCGCCTACTGCGTTTAACTCCTTGATTATTATCATTAACCAGTACCGTCAGAAGTCAAAACCCCGACCTCAGTGTCTTCATTCGCTTTTGGGAAACGGTGTTACCCACAGAGCTGCGGCGTTGGCGGGAGAGCTAACTTTAGTTAAAGGTACGAGTTTATTCCCAAACAGTTTATTGTTTTAATATGTTAGTCTTAATTATCCTCAAATATGATGATGATCTCACATAACACTAAACGTTACTGAAATATGACCTAAACTAGACCAGGGCCAGTAGGGCGGTGGTAACACCGTTTCCCTATTATAAGTGGAGTGAAGACCCTGAAAAATGTTTTGGTGGAGAGGGGGGGGGTTCGTCTCCCGGTGGTACTGCTACTGCTAATAATAATAATAATAATTAATAATGATCCAGGAGTTAAAGCAGTGGGTCGCGTTAGTCTGACAATGAGGGCTGCGACAGTTTTTAAGTCCTCCTGACTGATCATTAATATGGAAAATTTTTAACGTGGTTTTGGTCTTAAAGTTCAAAGTTTCACGTCATTTAACATTTAATTTCATTCTGTGAATATGTTATTATCATCGTACAAATGTCATTGAAAATGAAGCATCTGCAATACAAATTATATGATAGAGCACGCGGTGAAAAGGTTATGGATTGGATTGCTTATTTCATTACATGATAAATCAAAGTAATGTTGTTTCCATGACGATCACCGTACGAAAGCTCGTTAGTAATACGTTGACCCTCTATATGTTTTGCAGTGATGGTGCGAGATGCTCGCACTCTGAATGGGTGTATGGGAAGCGATGCTCTGTAAAATTAGTGAAGCTTTTACTGTTTAAGTAAATCACCCGCGTCGTAAGTTTTCAACACACACACACACACACACCCACAGGGTGTCCAGAAAAAACGTACATTTTCAAAGGAGGGGTACTTTACAATACGCAGGTTAAAATGGATTTCATGCTTGAATTAAATTAACTTGTTATTTTTATAAAAGAAAAAACCTTATTTGCATTAATGAAACACGCGTTCAAAATTATTCCTGTTGCGAAGCGCGCTTTCTAGAATTCGTTTGGCGAGTGATTTTTGAAGAAACTTTCCACGACGTGACCTCCAAAGACAACGGGTCACTGGATCTCCTCTCGATCTTTGAGTTTTTCTTAAAGGGTTCCTTGAAAGAAAAAATGTTTGAGAATAACCAAAATGAGCGAGAAGACATAACGAAAACATTAGAGAGACAAGTGATGTCCATAAAGTAATCGTCGTCAATGTGACTGTACACACACACACACACACACACATATATATATATATATATATATTGTTCTTCCTTATAGCCCTACGTGGCTGCAATTCAATATTTCTATTTTTATATTCCAGTTTTGCATGAACAATTTTGCGATGTATTAATAATAAAGATGAAAAATGTGCATTTTAATAATGAAAGTAAAATATCATTCATTGAATGTGTGGAAGAAAATGATTGTCAATGAATTTTGTTAGTGAAATTATTACTGTGTAATGAAACGTTATTTGGAGAGTGCGCGTGCGTGCTTGGAAAAAAGCGGTTAGTTTTAATTGAATTTGGGAGAAAGAGTTCGTCTCAGAAAGTGATATTCTCACGCTCCGAGATGACAGAGAGAGAGAGAGAGAGAGAGAGAGAGAGAGAGAGAGAGAGAGAAGCAGAAGATACTGTAGTTGAGATTAACGTAAAATCGGAAAAACTACATTTTTTTCCATTCGATGACAAGAGAAGAGACGTCTTCTTACGAATGATAACTACATCGATCCATCTTATATTATTTGTTTTCATTTACATCCTCCGCAAAACAAAAGAAGTTCAATCAATGTTCACGACTCAATTTGGATACGATTCACTTAATAACGATGGAATTTCTCCGCCCTGATTTTAAGGACCCTCCCGCACCCCATTGAAATATTAAAATATTTCATATTAATGACGATAAATCATTTTTGTGGAAAGTTCAAAATAGTTTTCTTTTTTAAATTCCAGTTTGGATATTTCGTTTCTGTGTCAAGATCATCGTCAACGGAATTGTTTTAGCGAGCGGAACATTGTTCGGAGATTTGACTTTTAGGGTCAGATACCTTTCGAGATGTTGGTAATTTTTACTGGCTATGGCATGGTAGGAAAAAAAAATTATATATATATTTATATATATATATATATATATGTTACGCGTGATGGGTGAAATGCGCAGGAGGGCGTTTGCCAATTTCATGAAATAAGCAAAGGTAATGCATTTTTCATGAAATACGCAATTTCGGTTTGCGTTTTTCATATCATGACTTAACCTAACCATCGTCAGGGAGTACAGTTGACCTAACCGGTCATTCAATTAACCTAACCGGGCATTCAATAATTTTACCGTAGGTTCGATATATATATGTTATGCGTGATCGGTGAAATTGCGCATTTCATAAAAAACGCAATATTTTGCGTTTTTCATGAAATGTGCAGGGCGTATAAAATGAACTTTGTCCTGGTTTGCTGTAAAAATACATCTTATTAGCTCATTCTTTGCCGATTTCATGAAAAACCTAAACTGAAATTGGTCACGTAACTGTAATTTCATCCTTTGCCGATTTCAGAAAAACGCACACGAAAATTGCGTATTTCATGAAAAATGCATTAATTTTGCTTATTTTCATGAAATTGGCAACGCCCTGCGCATTTCATGAAAACGCAAAATATTGCGTTTTTCATGATTGCGTTTTTCACCGATCACGTGTAACGTATTGTATATTATTATACACAGTATAAAGTCAGTGATATATACATTTCTGTCACGTATAACTTTAATGACACCTCATGACTGTTGTTTTACGACCCATTTACAATTTATTCAATAATTCATCAAAAATGAAATATTTTTATTGACCATTTGTGGATCGATAATGATTCAAAGCGTTGTGGATTCTTTATATTACGTAAATTCTTCTTTTAGACAATTAAAATTTTTTTATATTTACGCATTAGACCGAAACTAAAACCATATTTTAAATATTTATATTAAAAATCCATAAAAGTATTGCTACCATAAGCATGTAAATATTTTGAAATCAACATTGAACTCTTTCTGTATATCTGTCTGTCTGTCTGTCTGTCTGTCTGTCTCTGTCTCTCTCTCTCTCTCTCTCTATGATACGGAAATGGCTCTTATTATGCGTGGGTCGCCTTGAATCTTATTTCTCACACACACACTGAAATATTTTCTCATTGTTAACATCCTCCGTTTCCTCCAAGAAATTAAGGAAATCCATGCTCGGAAATGTTGGTAAAAAAAAATTATTTAAAAGTTAAGGATCAACTTTCTCCTACATCAGGAATTAGATAAGGAAGATCTGAATCCATCTTTATCTTATGTATCCAAATTGGAGTAATATTTTTTATCATTCCTCTTCAGCGTTGAACAAAATCCAGATTTCGTATCGAAAAAGATTATGGGATTTTTGTGACAATAAAACCCACACCGTACTAAAAGACGGAGTTTATTCCACGACAGTTTCGATGCCCACTGACATCCTCTTCGGGTGAATACAGAAAAAGGATGCCAGTGGGCATCGAAACTGTGTGGAAATAAACTCCGTCTATTATGTGGGTTTTATCATTACATTTCGACCACACGTAAAAATGTGAATTTTGCATTTATCATGGGATTTTACTCTAGAGATTTTATTAAGAGGTCTCTCTCTGAGTCAGGCAATACGCAGAGGCAATTTTTTTTATTTTTTAGGGCGACATTTTTACACAAAATTAAATTTTACAGTCTACTAACGCCAATAAACTGCAATAATAATGTAACGTTCGTGGAAAAGAATTAGAGATGCAGCGTATCGCACTACGAGATAGAAACTTACGAACGCTCTAACTCACTAACTCACTACCCATCAATATGCAGTTTCGAAAGGAAAAAATTCGCCTAAAACAATTTCTAAACAGCCCCCCCCCCCCCAAGAAAAATGACTAATTGGTTAACAGTTCTGTTTATCTTTGATGTTTTATTCTTGTTGCTTTTTAAAAACGAAACCCGGTCATTATCAATTAGTAATTTTTTTATGCTGTTTAGATATTTTATATTTCTAGGCGAACTTTTTTCTGTTTGTATGAAAGAGCTAGAGCAAGTTGGAAGAAAATTGACGAGATGGTACCAGAGGTTAATCGTGTCAACGGAAAATGAAAGTCGATAAAACCTGCACCACTATTCGCGATAAGAGAGGAAGTTATTTGAAAAGATAAATGTACAGGGTGCCCATAAGTTACCTTTACAAATTTAATTGAAATTGAAATGAATTTGTAGGGATAATTTATAGACACCACGTACTTCATTAATGAATAGATATACAATAGCGTATAGGAAAAACTAAAAAGATTCTCTGTAGAAGCCTACCAGGGATTTTGATACCCTATATCAGGGGTTCCCAAATGGGGGTACTCGAGAAGGTTCTCAGGGGTACGAGGCATCCTACTTTGGAACTAACTTTCGCATGGAAACGTGTTCTCAAAAACGGTGTAGTGGCTACACCGTCTTTTGAGCAATTTTGAGTAGTCAGGTGGTACGGGGCACTTGCCGAAGCCATCGATGGGTATACAGCCGAAAACAGGTTGGGAACCCCTGCTCTATATAGCGGATACCCTATATAGTGAAAGGGAACGTGTATCCTGGATACTTAACAGCAGTTAGTTTCAAAACAATTCATTCACTCAATCTTATTACTTCAAATCTGAAATGACTTTTTCCCTTGTTTCGAGACACCATTTTTGGAGTCATGTCCAAAGTTGTCAAAAGACTACGAAGTTTAAATAAATAAATAGATAGATAAATAAATATAAATAAATAAATAAATACTAAAAGGAGAAACCGCGAAATTTTTTTTAAAATCTTTATAGCATAAAAAAACAACAACTGATAATAGTCATCGATCAGGAGGGCCAGAAATTAGCAGAGTGCTCAGACCAACTAATGCGACACAGTGCTCTAACTTCTGAATTATTATTACCAACACCATTCGGATTCGAACCCCACCGCCCCGAACTCCCACCTCCGAACTCAGTGTCTTCACTTCGCTTACGGGGTAACAAATGGTGTTACTAAGGTATTGACGCTGATTCCCAAAGTAATTGTCGTTAATCTAAAAGAAGCCATTGGAATCTCACTTCCAAAGTCCCCTTATTTGGTTCTAATGCTTATAGTATTTATATAAAACTTGATTCTTTTATTAACGGTGGACGACACATTCTTTTTAAGACCGTTCAATAGCGTCCTTCAAATTCTTCAAGAAGAAAAAAGCATAAAATAAGGATCGGATATTTTTATGAGCATCAAAAAAGTATAAAAAAAATTGCTTTGGTTAAAAATTTGTGAATTAAAGAGAAATTCAATAAAAAATAACAATTAGTTACAACTAAGTAAATTTTACCTTGTTAGCTAATGACGCGAGAATGAAATAAGGTTAAATTTATATGTAAATAGTACACAATGAATACAATACTTAACAATAGAGCAAATTTCGCAATTAGGCCCATTAACAGACGTTCAAAAGTGTCATTCTAAATTTAACATTTCGATCATGTGACTACATCCGGTTCTCGTTTATAATCGATGTTTTGCATGATAAGTGTCCGAGTAGATATGGGTAGATGAGGAGGTACTCATAAATAGATGCGAGTAGATGAGATGTGCTCATAAATAGATGCGAGTAGATGAGAGGTGTTCATAAGTAGATATAAGTAGATGAGAGGTGCTCATAAATGGATATGAGTAGATGAGAGGTGCTCATAAATAGATATGAGTAGATGAGAGGTGCTCATAAGTACATACAAGGTTTCCTCCCAAAGCGAAGTTAGTGGAACAAAATTTTTTGACCTTTTATAAATTCAAAGGTTCACCTGTTTATAATTAATTACATTGAATTCACGTGTCGTTAGTAACCCTGCTGCACAATACTAATAATAAAGTTTGGGGTTGTTTAACCCCATTCGTAACTGCGAAGTTCACGTGACGGAAGGTATCCATCTATACAGCTTTACTTGGAATCCGAACCATGTACGGGTCACTACATACAGTAATCTAAAAGCAGAGGACAGTCACCCATTCATATACTAGACCAGAAGTCTCCAACCTGGGCGGTAGCGCCCACTAGTGAGCTCACATTAAAGGTAATTAAACATTTATTTAATTATTTAGTTTATCGATTAAGTTGATTTATTCTTTTTGATCTAAGGTGGGCAATAAGCTTTTCTAATTTTCAAAAAATCGTAAAAGTGGGCGGTGAACAAAAAAAAAGGTTGGTGACCCCTGTACTAGACAAACCCATCGTCGTTAAACTTCGCTGATTTAAAGGCAATCAAGGAAGCACAATTAAGTTGTCAACACGTATGTAATTCAAAATTTACTTCTACAGGGTGATCAAAAACTTACTACCTATCGCGATCATAATGATCACAATTAAGTTTGATCGTGGCGCAGAGATTTTTCGATCATCTTGTTAAATATTCGCGAGATATATATATATATATATATAATATATATAATATAATATATATATACTGTATATATATATATATATATATATATATACACACACACACACACACACAAGCGTTAATACTTAATTTTTATGCAATTTAATATGTAAACTAAAGGTATACTTTAAATCTTGTACTTGTCGTCATATTATCGTTGTGAAAAATTCCTTCACGACACATCAAAATAAATAAGTAAAAACGCGAAGAACTGATCTCGCTATTTCATCAAAAGGGCCTGCTTTATTTCGCTTCAAGATGGGGAGGGGTTTAAATTGGGTTTTTGGGGGTGCAATTAAAGGTCGACGCGTAGAATTATGAAAGGGAGTGTGCAAAATCGAACCGAATGTTTGTTGTACGTCAATACATTTCTCAATTAAAAAAAAATAAATAAATAAATAATAATTATAATAATAATAATTGTTTTTTAAATATGGATTTTAATACGAATCATTTTTTAAAAAGTGAAAGTAGTACGTAATAGTCCAATAATTAAAATATACATTTTTTTAACTTTATTTTTTTAAAATTTTGTCAATACCTTTTTTATTTTTTATTTTGGCTCGAAAGCAAATTTTTAATAATAATAATAATAATAATAATGATGATAATGATGATAATGATGATAATAATAATTATAAAATCTTAATTGGTAAACATTTAATATTACGATACAAACATTTATGATATTAAAATAATTTTTTTTCTTTACAGAATTTAGTTATTTAGTTCTACCTGATTAGTATGGACCATAATAAGCTTTAGGCTTTACTGGGCTCTCATATTAACTATACGATAAAAGCATTTTCTATATTAGTAGTTAAGATTTGGTAATATAAATATTATGATTAATTATTACGTAAAATAAACTTCGTTGTCATAGTTACGAAATATATAAATAGGATTGATTATTATGATTAGGATTAAATATAAGATAAACACCAAGTTTATAGTTATGTATTAGGGTTAATTTTGTAGGACTCAGACGAACTTGTAGTTGACGTGACGGATGAATTGTGTTAAAAAATAGAAGTTAAATCTTGGTCATTATAATGTTACAAAAACTTCGGTACTTAAAGTTAATATTAAATACGAGAATTAAACAACCAAAACAGAGTATTTAACCCCCGAAATGCATTCGTACGACTTCAGTATTCCTTTATTAACTTTATTAACATTGATTTCGTCTTGGTTTTAAAGGCAATTACGTAAGAAATATTTCGAAGATTTTTGCTTCAATCATTCCATAATTTCAATCCTACAAAAATAGGTGATTTTTTAAATGAAGATAATCTAAATTGAGGAATAATCATTGCCTGTTTCTATGCCTCGTCCGATGTGAGAGAATCTCTTAAGGATTTACAAAATATTTATTTGTCTGCTCCAAGTTAATATATTGTTTTAAAGTTAAAATTTTTTATACTGTTATAATAATTTTTAGGATATCGCCATTATTATATGGCGGTTTCTCTTCACACGAAGGTCAAGTTGATGGCCCCACCTTTAGACCTGGCTTGATGGAGGAGTGAGTTGCGATCGCCATCGCACATAGCTAGGCGCACCCGGCTCAATCCGGTACCGTCTTGAGATAGGCATCTAGTCTTCTTTTAAAGATTTCAACTTTGACACCTGTGATGTTCCTAAGGTCTTTCGGGAGCTGGTTAAAAAGTGTTGGACCCCTAACAATCAAACTATTTTTCTTCAGTGTTGAAGGTATATATATATGAATGATAATCAGTAAGATGGGCCATGCAGAAACTGGCACAGCGTTCAGACCAACTAATGCGCCCTACTGCGCTAACTCTTCGATTATTATCAGCAACACTATCAAAACTCGAACGCCCGACCTCATTGTCTTCATTTCGCTTATAGGAAAATGGTGTCACCCACACAGATAATTTTTAGTTTTAAGTTTTGGTGCAGCGTTTAAAGCCCTCAATTAAGTGAGTTACAGTTAGAATTACCTCACCCGAAGATTAACCTTTGGTCAGCCCCTGTAACTCAGTTAATATGGTGCTGGTTAATAATAACCCAGGAGTTATCGCAATGGGCAGTGTTCGTCTGGCCTGAGCGCTGTGGCAGTGTTTGGTCCTCATCACTAATTATTACCTAACCTCGGTCCCCATTCGCTTTACTGTGTTTAACCCCTTTTACAGCTTGTAAGGAAAACCGTAAACATTGAAAGAGATGTTTAATCGTAACAGGTAAATGTTACAGTAATGAACCCACAGTTCTAAATTCCAATATACAGGTGGCGCAAACGTCGCGCACCAAAGGAATTTCATTGTTGACTATAATATATTATTTTTTTCTTTTAGGTACGGATGGCTGCGAAATTAACAATAGGCGAGAGGGTGAGTTTCGTTTTAATATATGGAATACCAGGTACTACAAATCGATCAATCACTACAGAATTTAAATTTTGTAACGATTGATCAATGTGTAGTACCTGGTATTCCATACATTAAGACCAAGTTCACCCAGCCAAAATAAAATATACGCGACTTTTGCGCCACCCTGTATTTCGAAATCTTCAGCAGTAAATATAAAATAATTTGGAGTGAATATAATTAAGAGGATTGTTTAAATAACCTTTTTAAATATTTTTATCTACTTTTACAAATGTTCCGAATTAAATCAATACAAGACAAAGTCACAATTTCCGGATACGACCTTCAAAATCTCTGAAGAGCCGTTGTTGGTGACACGGACAAGACCGATTGGTTAACGCCTTATAATGTCTTGCTCTACTCAAGCGGTTCCAGGAAGCCTGTGATGGCACTCTCTCGGATTCTTCTCTCCCTTCCAACTGTGCCTCGGGACCGTTGCCCCTATAAAACCTTCTCAGCGGAGAGTGATCAGTCAGTGTAGTGGTTGGAGTGACGCCAACTAGACACAGCTTTGAGGCGGGATCCACCGTTTCCCTCTCGCGTTGTCATGGTTACACAAACGAAGGTAGGTCGTCGATAGAAGTACCGGAGAAGGTTGATTCGAAATATCCGGTGTATATATATATATGTAGTATAATATCCGGTAAAAACTTGATTAAATAAGGAGACAGTGAAATTCTATATACCGGATTAAAACACCTCCAAAAATAAAATTTAAATCATTAAAGTAAAAAAAAAAAAAAAAAAAATTGGAAATTTTTTGATGAAAGAAAATGGAAAAAAAAAATATATTGATGAACTTTTTAAGATAAAAAGATTAAAAAGATTAAAAAGATTAAATCATTTAAATCAAATAATCAGTTTTTTCGTTTTTGGTTTTTAATGATTCTAAAAGTGAAAATTTATGTACGCAATTTAATTATTGTTTTTAAAGAAATATTTTAAATTTTTTAAAATTTTTACATAAGAAATTTGGTTCAACTATATGTGTGTGTGATATATATATATATATATATATATATATATCTATATATATAATATATATATATATATATATATATATATATATTTTTTTTTTAAATCTATAACTTCAAATTGGTGTAAATTTATTTTAGCGTTTCCAGACCCCAAAATTTGTTATCATTTCTGTTATCATCGTCAGAAAAGCGACAAATTTTGACTTTTTAGAGTCGTGTTAAAGAGGCGACGAATTTTTGGGGTTGACCGAAATTCCAAATTTAATACGATGAAGTTCAAATTATAGTTGAATTTCCACCCAAAATCTATTAAACACACCAAAAATAAAAAATGGAACACACACACACACACACACACACATATATATACCATGAAAGAAAACATTTATTGAAAATTCTGTAATTTTAAAAAAATTATTTTTTCACGCAATTTGACTGGTTTAAAAAAAAAAAAAAAAAAAATTATATAATTTATTTTTTAATGCTGATTACAGAAATTATATCAAAGTTTGGGAGTTCCAGTAAGATAATTTTTTTTTAAGCTAATTTGGAGTTATTAGGTTTAGAGTATATATTATATATATATATTATAATATATATATATATATATATTGGGTGGCCCATAAGTCCCAATCGGTTATAATTAAAGCGAAAATACAAAAAAATCAAACAAAGTAAAAAGTTTATGATAAGTTTAGGAGTATTTATTGGCTATTCAAATGCAAAATATAACCATTCCACAATTATTCTTCCTTTTGCAAAGGATTACATCAATGTGGGCTCCGCTAGATGGCTTTTCGCTTTAATTATAACCGATTGGGACTTATGGTTCACCCTGTATATATATATATTATATTATAATATATATATATATATATATATATATACTGGGAGTGACATTCTCTTGGAATGAAGAAATTTTCTTCTCAAATTTATATGCCTTTTCGCTCGCGGACCTCGGATGAGAAATCAGAATGACACCGAATGGGAAGTAACCAATTTAAACAACCACCTAAAATCTCAAAAAAGAATGCTGAAGAAATGACGAGATCGTTTCACAACAATATTTCATAACTTTATGAAACGGGAAAGGTATTAATTAATATATTTTCTGAAAAAATATTAAAAAGTAAAAAATATATTTTAAATATTTTTTTGGGGGGGGGGGCTTCATTTTTTTTTTTTTTTAATTTTTTAAAAACAATTGTAAAAGAAAGTTTTACGTTTTTTTTGTAAAAGAATTTTTATAATTTGATTTTTAGTTTCAAATTGACGCTTTTTTAATCTCATTTTTTTTATTGATGTATTGGAGGGGAAGAGTCTGATTAAAGTTTTGTGTCACACACGCCACACGCGCGCGCGCACACACACACACACACACACACACACACACACACACACACATACAAACGCACGTTTGGTTATCTTGCGAAACGCGACATTTTAACTAATTTAAATAACCTAATTGGCTTAGCCCAACCTAACCTAACCTAGCGTAAATTATATCCCCCCTTTTTCCTGGTATTTAATGATTTTCAATAAAAACAATAAGTTTGAACTAATGGCGACACTGCTAATGTCAATATACGCGCGTTCGTGTCACGATGGTCCTGGTGTGTACTCTAAAGATTGTCGCGGTTTCGTAAGGTATCCAACACACACACACACACACACACACACACACACATATATATATATATATATATACACTCCTCGGTGGTATAGTAATTAGCATCGGTGACTGCAAATCCATCGGCCCTGGGTTCGATTCCCTGAGAAAGTAGGCGGCGTGTAATTCACCCAACTAACTATTCATCGTTCCGTAAAAAGATTGTTTGACAGATAATCGGGTAGCCTTGGTAGTGGGTAGCCAAGTGGTTAAGACGGTCAGCTACTGATCAGGAGATCGTAAGATTGAGTCTAAATGAGGACTTTGTAATTTCTGATTTCCTTGGCGGGTTGTGGTTCGGATTTCACGCTAAGCTGTAGGTCTAAGGTAAGGTAACAAGCTTGACTTTTGTCAAAAAAAGCATCTTGGAGGTAACTTATGCAACAGTCTAAATAATCTGTTACGAAGCAAATTTAGGGTTCTTCAAGAACCTTTTCTTTACAATTAGCACACATTTGCTGCCCATAAATATTAGTGCAAAAAGTATGAAAAAGAATGTCTTCAGCTTCGCTTGTACAGGATCTGAAGTTCCTTATAATTGTTTGCCTTAGCACAGTAACTTCGATATTATTTCTTTATGTGTGAGTCGTCACTCAAGGAGTTGGTGATAATCTGACCCAGATACTTGAATTCTTGTACTTGCTCCATTGGTTCGCCTCTCATTTTGAAAATAATATTAACCGCTTGATTTGAACTTTTAGGATGGAGTTGCGTGACTTTTATTTAGTAATATTAACATTAATGTCATGGTTTTGAGAATATATAATTCGCAAATTTTTATACGATGATCCAGACCTTTAACTGAAGGGATTATTAGTACCATATCATCATCATAGACCAACTTATTTATCCTCATGCTATATATACGCAACATCCCACTCTTGCCTCTTTAAGCGATGTAATTAATCCATCAATATACACATTAAACAGCAAAGGAGAGAGCAAGGAGCCTTGTCTAACACCACATGAGGAACCAAAACATTCGGACAATACATTGCCCCATCCAACCATAAAAGTTTAATAAGAGTTCAATATATTAAAACACACACACACACACACACACACACACACACACACATATATGTGTGTGTGTGTGTGTAGTTTATTAATTCTGTAATGACCTTCACATGCAATGATCGAAGGAAAAAAACCCTTGAAAGAAACCAAGTGACAGGCACGGACAAATGTTGGGATAAATATTCATAATTCATATTTATTCTATTTGCTTATTGTTTTTAAGAATGTCAAAGGACATAGATTATATATATATATATATATATATAAACAATTTAGTATGTTTTTTTTAATTTGTTAAATATTCAAAGTCAAACTCTTGTCAATTATACAGCAAGAATCAACGTGTTTGGGTGCCAGGTGCAAGTGCCAGGTGTAACATGAATTTTTGTCATCGCTTAATGCGAAATCATGTCTTTTATTTACACTATACATCTTATATATATATATATATATATATATAATATATATATATATATATATAAATATATATATATATATATATATATATTTATATATATATATATATATATATATATATATATATATATATATATATATATAATATATATCGTAAAATACTCGAAAGAGAGAGAGAGAGAGAGAGAGCGTTAATTTGATTTCATTAAGTGGTCCGTTGGTTGCTCTTTGGGTGTGAGAAGGGCAAAAAGTGCCACGTAGTGAGTGCCACAGTTCAGAAAGTATAACGCAAATTTTTTTTTCCTTTTTTTTTTAAGAATTACCTTTTATTTATCATTAAAATCATTAAAAAAAATTTTTTAAAAATGATTTTAAAACTCTTATTTAAAAGTCTTAAAAGTTTAGGCTTAATTTAATTTTAAATAAAAATAATAAATAATAATATAAAATTATTAAAATAAATAAATTAAAATTAAAATAAAATTGACTTTAAATAATTTTAATGAAAAAGATAAAAATCAAAATAAAAAAAAAGAAGATTTTTTATGAAAAGTGAACGTTTCGATCGACACCTCATTGTCATCATCAAGCAGTGTCGATTATGTCAATTATATGTAGTTTACGTTTCGAAAGACACGTCGTTGATTCTTCCTAAAATATTCTTCATTGGGGTGACTGTCATTTGTTTTGTAAGGGAATGTTATTCAAAGATAATATCCCAAATAGGTCACGTTTTTTGAAACGTATGGAATATCCCAAGTATGATTTTTGCGTTTCATTCAATACGTTTTTCTTCGCAGTTGTCATTATTGATGTTGGTGGTGTTGCTGTTTGAAAAGAGCGACCTCCGAGGATAAACGGAAGGAGGTCGTCTCGAGGACTCCGACGGGTCGTGCCTCTTCGCCAGAAACAGTTGTCGAAGAAGTAGAGACCCAAGTGTCCTTCATTACGAAGTGGAGTACCTGCCTGTAGAAACAAAAAAGAAGCGTAGACCGAAAGGTGAGGAGATGGGGTTCATTTTCGTATTCGAAGGCATTTTTGCTCGTTGGATTGTTGGGTTGGGAGACGAACCTAGAAATAACTGTTTCTAGACGCATGTTAATTTTTATTTTTTAGAAATGTAGACAAAGAAAAAATAGGTCAAAACTAGGCCTAAAAATTAAAAACAAACAAACCTGTTTTAAAAGTGGGTAGATTAACAGAAAAATGCTTCTTCCGTCGGATATCACGTCTACACTGTAGACTCTACAGTACTGGTAAAAAGTTCAGAAACACCTATACAATTTATGTAATTTCTCCTTATTAACCAGTAGAGTTACTTTAATAGACTAATGTCTGTTCCTATAAATAGACTATTGTTCTAAATGTATAAAATTTAGTAATTTAGATTATTTAACCAATCATATTTCGTTATTTTATATTAATCAGGTTTTAGTCTAAAATAGAACATAAAAAACCTGATTAATATAACAAAATAACGAAATATGATTGGGTTAAATAATGTAACTTACTAAATTTTGTACATTTAGAACAATAGTCTATTTATAGGAACAGACATTAGTCTACTGAAGTAACTCTATTGGTTAATAAGGAGAAATTACATAAATTGTACAGGTATTTCCAAACTTTTTACCAGTACTGTATATCCGATACCGAAATATTCACTGGGCATGGTTTATTTTATGGTTGGGTATGTGTTACATCCCAGTATAATCTTTCAGGTTTCAAGTATCACAAATCGAAGGGGGAGGCGTACAATAAGGAAGAACACACGGACTCCCACAAAGCGCACGACAACGCCATATCATACGAAAAAAGCGACAAGGGCTCGAACTCCAAGAGTCACAAAGAGGTAAGTGCCCCATTCGTATTAAGAGAGTTTATAGTGTCTAACACTGCCATACAGTGCCAATAAGAGATTTAATAGGTTTAGAGGGATTAATAATTATTGAACAAAATGAAGCAAAATCCGTCTCGTGATTAAGAGTTTCCGAAATCTTGTTCAAAATATCCAACTTGTAACTTTCGTATTGACATGACTCAGACTCTCTTCCTTTGTTATCTTTTCATATAAAGAAGTTTTGCTTGCTTAAACGTTCCATTCAATCAACCAACTAACAGACAAACAAAGAGATAAATAATCAACAAACAAACAAAAAAGCAAACAGGAAGCAGCTATTTTTTTTTTTTGCTTTTTTTCTTACCTGCATCTGCAGACATACTTCTGAAAAATAAAGGACACGATGCGATTTGAATTTTTTCTCTCTCTCTCTCTCTCTCTCTCTATATATATATATATATAGAGAGAGAGAGAGAGAGAGAGAGAGAGAGAGAGAGAAAAGATTCAAATCGCATCGCGGTCCTTCATTTTTCAGAAGCATGTCTGCAGATGCAGATAAGAAAAAAAGCAAAAAAAAAGCTGCTTCCTGTTTGCTATATATATTATATATATATATATATAGAGAGAGAGAGAGAGAGAGAGAGAGAGAGAGAGGACTATAACCGAATCAAATATTTTCACCAACGACTAATTGGAAATTCATTTCTTTATGTCTTTTCAATTTTTTAAATATTTTTTTGTTATTTTTTAAGTTAAAATGCTTAAACTTATATTTTAATTAAAAAATTAAGCTTTATCTGAAGTAATTTAAACTTTAATTTAGTTACCAGTGATTTATTGTTTTATACAATTCGCTTTTATTATAGAATTCAGTTACTTATAGATTATAAAAATTTCAAAATAGGAAAAAGTTCTATTGTAGTTTCCACATCGACTTTTCCTTTTCTGATTGTTGGATTCACGACTCACTGCAGGAAGTAATTAAAGACAAACCAGAGAGATTTTGTTTATTTGTCCAGTATAGGAAAGTATTTTAAAGTATTTGCGCTTTTGGTGTATCTTTTTTTTTTGTATCTTCAAACTGAATCTTGTATTTCTCATACTCAAAGTTTCGCATTGACGTCACTGAAAAGCATTTTAATTGTTTCTTTCAGTGAGGAACAATTATTGTATTGTATCTGCAGTCAAATAGTATTTCAATGTCTTTATTACTGAACTTGATGGGATTATAATAAAGGGTGATCCAGAGAAATGGGACCCAAAAGAAACCCCTGTAACTCTTAAAGTATAAGTCCTTTTATAAAATCATACGCATCATTCGAAAGAGGATAGTTACAAGTTTGTACAGGATTGTATAGGTTTTGACAATACAAGAGAAGATACAAAACAAAATAAAAGTGTTAGTTAAAACTAACCCTTCAAGATGACTGCATGGACTGTGGAACAGCTGCGTTTCATAACTGAGCAATATTATGAGCATGGAAGAAGTGTAGTTTCAGCTCAAAGATCTTTCAAGACAAATTTTCAGATGTCAAAATCACCTTCTAAGAGCTGAAACTACACTTCTTCCATGCTCATAATATTGCTCAGTTATGAAACGCAGCTGTTCCACAGTCCATGCAGTCATCTTGAAGGGTTAGTTTTAACTAACACTTTTATTTTGTTTTGTATCTTATCTTGTCTTGTATTGTCAAAACCTACACAATCCTGTACAAACTCGTAACTATCCTCTTTCGAATGATGCGTATGATTTTATAAAAGGACTTATACTTTAAGAGTTACAGGGGTTTCTTTTGGGTCCCATTTCTCTGGATCACCCTTATAAACGCACTTAAATTATGGTCACTGAAGGCCTAGTTACGGCTTGTTATTATTGTCGAGTAATTCGGTTAGGCTTAAATAACGACTATTACAGTATTATTGTTTGTTCTAATACATTCTATATTTTTCAAAAATGGCGGTGGTTTTTATTTTTGTCTTCATATTTTGAGAGTTAATAAATTATCAAAATTATTATCTGGCCATTTCTCACTATCTTTCAAGATATAGTTTAAATGGTGAGGGGACCGGGGAATGACTTAAAGACAAGTTTTCCTTACGGAAGGACAGAAAACCTAATGCTATATACTCAGTTACTGACCCCAACATGTTTTTCGAATGTTTACAACATGTTGGGTGTGCACCGTATGGGTTCGAGCTCCTGCCTTTTAAGAGTGATAGTAATATGACAGTTTATTAACCTCTCATCCATATTTTAACGTTCAGTCGCTGAAAAAAGTTTACCAACAATAATAGAAGCTCAAAAACAAAACCCCAAAATTACTAATTATTTTTTTTTGTTCGAATTTATTTCCGTAACTGTACTTACAGATACAATTGTACTGTTAATTCAGTCCTTAAAATCATAGCACTAGTTTAACCTTACCCTAACTTAACCTTAAACACTTAAATATTAAAGCTAAAATACAGATTGTGACTAGGAAAACTGCCAACACGAACACAATCGACAGAAATGATAATTTCTATCACGGTAAAAACTACAAAACGAAACAAAAGCGATTGAATTTGTGAAGAAAGGCGAGCTACATTGTTTTGATCACGTCACATTATGCTACTTATCAGTCACTCATCGCCAGAAATGAAAGTAATGCACATTTACAGATGTATCGATGATGTCATAAGTGACTTTCGAACCTTGTCCACATTATAAATAGCTTTCGAACCCTGTCGACATCATAAGTAGCTTTCGAACCCTGTCCACATTATAAATAGCTTCCAAACCCTGTCCGCATGACGTCTCTCGTGGTTGATTGGTTGAGTCTCTGAAGCTGTTGCTTCAACATCCGGATGTTGAACTACGTTTAAGAAAGGCAATACGTGATTAAGACTTTAAAAGACGATAATTTCTTTGAATGAAGTGATTATTTTTTTAATTTAAGTTCTATTTTAGCAAAGTTGAACTTCATCAGTTGGCGTATAATTTATAAGTTAAAATCTCTCATTTTGGTTTTGGGGGATTGATGACGCCTATTTTATTTAAACTGACCTTATCTTATTTATATATTTACATTAAATATAAATAAAATAATATTACTCGTACATGAACTATAATTGCCTACAAAAGATAAAAATAAGACTATGAATATACAGGGTGTTCCCAAAAGCAACGAATAATTTGTTTATCTTTCGACTGAATAATGATCAGTCAAGAGAGCCAGAAATTGATACAGTGCACAGGTCAACTAAGGTGGCTCAATGTTCACTACTCCTGTATTATTATTACTAGCATTATCGGGATTCGAACCCCTAATCTCAGTGTTTTCACTTCGCTTATAAGGAGATGGTGTTACCCACTCAATTACGAGCGTTAACTATCTTTCGACTTACAGTGACCTTACATTTAACATTACATTTGAGCACAAAACCACTTGGTCCTCTTCAGGTTAGCCAAGTCAATTAGTCAGTAGCTATATTTACATTCAACCTTTTTGTTTCAGATGAAAGCGTGTTCCTTGAAGTTTTTCGACCGATGGACAATCGAAAACCGAGAGGCCATTGTGGTGTTTCACTTTTCGAAAGGACACCCCACCACTGAAGCACAAGTGGGCAACACGTGATGATAATATTTCCATAAGGTGTTTCAAGGACACCAATCCGGCCTCGGTACATGTACTGAGCTCCAATAATGGGGGGTGCCCTTTCGAAAAGTGAAGTTTCACAATGGTTTCTCGGTTTTCGATTGTCCAAACGGTCATAATGGGACGAAGTAAAAGGGTGAATATGTTGAGTCGAAAGATAACAAATCACTCACCTTAGTTTTGGGATACCTTGAAATATTAACAAAAATCTCGAGGTGTGGAAAAAAAGAAAGAAAAAGTAGAAGTTGATCCCGTTTTCTTTATTTTCTCACGGGTAACAGACTATTTTAATTAAATATTTCTTCGGTAGGCATTTTGAAACCTTATTTTAAAGAACCAAAGCCTTCAACATTTTTTAGCTATTTTATTTTGGTGAATCTTATTTATATCAATGAAAAGGATGAAAATTGCAAATTTCTACCCACCAAATATCATTTTCTTCAAATGAAAAGTTTAGGTAATCGAAACTTAATCTAACTCTAAATGAAGCAGTGAAGTAGTGTGAAGTTTAGGTTAGGTCAAATAAGAATAAAGTTAAAGATTAAATTAGTTTTCTACACACACCGACATTTTGAATATTTCTTTTTTTTTTTTAATTTTGAGAATTCAGCCATCTCGGAATTTTTTTTGTAGAGTTTGCGTTTATTTGAAACCGAGACAATAAGTATTTAAAAAGCCATTTATGATGTCACAACTAAGGTACGCTTTTAAATATTTTTCTTGTTTACTTTAATTCCCATTAAATTATAGTTTATTTCGTACTTATTTACAGACTTTTTTGTTCTTTTTACTTTAATTTCAGATGTATTTATATTATTGGAACACTGAAGTCTCTTTATTTGAATTAAGATGTTCCCACAACACTTGGAATGTGACTCAGCTTATATGATTGTGGAATATTCAGTATTAATCTCCCTGTTGGCATTCTACGCGTATATTTAATTGTTTCTTTATTTGGTTTCAGGGTCACCACAGAAGGGGAGGTAAGAAGTACAAGGGTGGCGATCACAAAAGCAGTCATTATGGTCAAAAGGATAACAGCGTCAAAGGTCGAAAAGGTCACGCTTTCGGGCGCAAAGGACACAACAACAAAGGAAACAAAACTAAAGTAATCTGATTATTTTTATATTTCCATCTATTCTGTGAAATTAAAGTTTCGAGTTACTTAGGCCTTGGAAAACCCGTCCAGATCTATCCAATCATGTCCTCAATCGTGACCTTTGCCAGTCACTGATATGAAAGTCAGTAACATGACTAGATCGTCTTTCTCTAAATTTGCTCGAATATCTCTTGAAGAAAGCTCAGTGTTCATTTCTCACGTACACATAAGACAGTTGTTCCGCAAGGTTACTCAATTATTCCATCCATTTTTAAAACTAAAGCTAAATAGTTTGTCTTAGAAGGACCATTATTAGAAATTACAAGGTCTTTATACAACAAAAACACGCTTCGTATGATTTCCTAAAACGTCTCTACAGTAACAGTGGAGGAATAGCCGAATTCATGAGGTTCATAATTACTGTATATTTATTCATAAAATTTATTACTGTTGCATTTTATTAGGCTTTGCGAGGCAAGGATCATTCTGAACGTTATCATATTTATTATTAGTATTTTCGCTTAGTTG
Source organism: Bathynomus jamesi (assembly GCA_023014485.1). Classification (NCBI taxonomy): domain Eukaryota; kingdom Metazoa; phylum Arthropoda; class Malacostraca; order Isopoda; family Cirolanidae; genus Bathynomus; species Bathynomus jamesi. The sequence goes on along the minus strand of JAJOZX010001171.1, from coordinate 45,276 downwards.
AGAGGTTTGGACTTAATTGTCGAAAATTAGAATTAAGAATAACGTTCACTTTAGTTAACCCCTTAACGACGGGTGGCATGCCCGTCATATGAGCACTGAAAGCCTCACGCCAATATAATGGCTTCCCGTCGTTAGATACAAGATGCACAGAAATCTTAGCAAAAGGTAAGAACGGTATTAGAAATTCAGTAATGGAGATGAACTCTTCTTAAAAGAGGATAAAACTGAACGAAGATCGTGTGATAGAAGTAGGTACGAAGCATCCTAGAATTTTTTTTTCAACATTCCAGTCACTAAGCAGGACAGGTTGAATTTTATTTAGTCATTATAATAAAAGAAGTTAATCTCTCTCTTCTGTATAATAATTCACTAAAAAATGGTTTAGTTTTCCGGTCTTAAATTCTGCGGTCGAGAAAATCCACAAACAGTGAACATATAAACTTATTATAGTACAAAACGAAGTATGGTAATTTCTTCTATTATACAGTAGAAGAAATCTCCGCATGATAGGACTAACCCCCTTCACCTTATTCAGGGGTTTAAAAACGTCTGGCATAAGGAAGAATCAGGAAGGAAGAAGAAATTTTACGACGATGCCGAGAATTTGAAGTACGATTCACACCACGACCATCTGCACATCTACCATGAAGCAGAGGAAAAGGGGGGACACAAAGGAGGAGCTAAAGAGGTATCATGTCCTGATTTCAATTCTTTCACCGAAACGAAATAGATTGACTTCATGTTTACGAAAACTAATGCAGATTCTGACGTTTTTAAAGTTAGTTTCTGAACTAAAACTGGATCACCTGAAGATCAGGGCCCCCAGCCTTCGTTAGTTAGCCTTATAAGGCTAACTAACGAAATATCACGAATTAACCTAACCAATCGTCAAGGGCGTACAGTTGACCTAACGATTGGTTAGGTTAAGTCGTGATATTTTCGTTAGTTAGTCTTATAAGGCTAGCTAACGAAGGCTGGGGGCCCTGATCTTCTGGTGATCCCTAAAACAGTTTAAATGATTGCTTGAGCTTGATTCCACTGAAAATATAATCATTATCATTATCATTATCATAATAAATATAATTCTAATTGGTCTTGAACCTTAGTACTATATATTTACTTTTCAATTTACGCAAGTATTTTCTGCCGTCTAAATGTAAAGTTAAAGCATCTATCTTTCAAAGTTAAATATTTCTTATTACTTTTTTTATCGAAGTAAGAAGTGTAGTGAACCTGTACCCGCACTGTTTTGGAAGTGGACAGGTGCACAGAGACTTTTCGCTCACCCTGTACTATACCATAAAATAAACAAGTTACAAAAGTGGTGGAACTTTAGAAACTAACTGACTTGGGATGTCAATTCTTTGTTTTGTATATTCCCACTTTCTGGAGGGAAGTTAATTGGGAAATTCAAGATGGTGGTGTAACGCCATTATTTGGGATGTCCATTCAGCTGATAGGGATTAAGTTATGTTTACGTTTCCCAAACGTTTCAGGGTTCTCATTATCACGATCTTCATGGGAAGAAGCATCACCACAAAGCGGGAGGATTCCACGATGGCATCCAAGAACAAGACAGTTCCTACGGCCACAGGGAAGACTATAAGGATAGGTCAGACTATGAACAGAAAGGAGGACACAAAGAAGCTCATGGAAACTCTAAAGGTAGTAAAGATACGGGAGGGCACGGCGATGGGGGACACGGAGGACATGGTTCCCATTCTCTTCTGTACCCCATCAGAGTGGTCGTTAAAAGAAGAAAATTGAGACCTACACAAAATGATATGGAGGACCCCGTGCAAGGAGCTCATTCTTCCAATGTTATTTCTGAAAAAGAAGCTCCCCAAGGGGCTGTTTTCGGCCGAAGGAAGAGGAAAAAGGTTAAGCCAAACAAAAAGATTGCTTCTGAAACAGTAATTATTCCGGTTAAACGAATCTCATCGCAAAGAAAAATTATTCCAGGTAAAAAAATCAAGCTTCAAAGAGTAAATACCCCGAATAAAAGGGTTCAACACCAAAGAATTGATGTCCCGAATAAAAGGATTAAACACCAAAGAGTAAATATCCCGAATAAAAGGATTCAACACCAAAGAGTAAATATCCCAAACAACGAAGTCTATTTCCAGAAAATATATATTCCAAATAGAAAGAGCGTAAAGGATGGAAAAACGCAGGTACAAAAACAAACTGCTCCAATGAGTGTATTCGTTCGCAAGGAAGACTTGGAAAAGGAAAAACTAAGGCATCTTAAAATAAAACAAGGAAAATACGCTGGATATCTCAAAGAGGAGCAGAAACCATTGAAGAAAGTGAAGGACATCGCTTTCGAAGAAAACAACGAAATTGTTCATAACGACCTAAATCAAGAAAGGTACATCGCACCCACTGTTCAGAAGCCGGTGGTGGTGACGAAACCCTTCAAAACTTCGTATTCCTCCAAAGAGGAGACCTCAAAAGAAGTAAAAATATCTAGAAAGCCGAATCTGATTCTACTGCCAGGTCTACAGAAGGAAAGGAGTCAACAGGTTTCAGTTGTGTCCGATGCTAAACTAAAACCTTCATCCACTGGAAAATGGACTAAACCAAAAAGTAAGAGATTTGGTGGATCATTTTACTTTATAAATGTTTCATCCTCATTTTTCATTGTTTATTTATTTAGTTGAACTTAGGTAATAGATCTGAGGTATCCAATAAAAGTGAAATTAACAATACCTCCTTTACAGGTTACAGCAAAGCTGAGGCTCACGAATCTTTTCATCACAAAGCAACAGGCCAAAAGGTAGCAAAAGGAGGAAGTAAAGCCTCTGGATTCAAAGAAAAACATTACAAGGACCACAGTAATAGCAACGATTCGGTTGGTTTAAAGAGAAGTTACCAATTTTGTTATGATCTCATCAATTGAATGAAAGCATCTGGACAGAATTATTGTGTTCACTTTGCATTTTGTGCATAATTTATGGGGTTTTAAAATATATTTATAAAACATATCATATGCATTTGGAGGTTAAATTTCAGCTTTAATACAGATAGAACTATGCAGGGATTAATAATCACTACCACAATGGAAGAAATATTTTGTTTGAGTTAACATTTACTATAATAATGAAACGCATTGGTTCAAAAAGCTTCTTAAACAAGTTTGAAGAATTAAGTTTGTTTTACAGTTTCTAAACAGTTTGTGATATCACACTACATTGTGATGAAACAGTTTCTATTTTTATTTAGACCTGATTCTTTTGTTTTATATATTTCTCTCATGAAGGCTGTAACAACACAGTTTTAATCTTAGCCATCCACAAGATGGTAGATAGTTTTGTGATAAACAAATGTTAGTTTTAAATTTTTTAGTTTGTTCTAAAAACTCCAGATTCTGTTTAATTTTGACGAATATTTGCAAGTTTAACCTTATATGTATGTTCTAATTTCTTTTGTAGAAATTCTCTGACGTAGGTGGGAAGAAACACAGCGGACACGACCACAATAAACATCATAGCGGACATTACAAGGGAGGCAAAAAAGCAAGCAAAGGACACGCACATGGAAACAAAGGACATCACCACAAAGGACACAGCGACAAAGTTAGTGTTTATATAGAGTAGTTTTACAGACTTTTTTCTTTTTTTACAGCTTATTCTGTGCGCATACAAGCTAGTTTACAGTATACTTAGACAATTCTATTGATTGAATAGGTGTTCTCTCTTCCGTTCTTCGTTCAAATGAGAATATGAGACCAACACCACCAACCGAAAGAAATAAGTCCACTTTAAAAGGTGAACGGGGTCGAGCCAAGTACATTCGTGCAGCGGGCTCGTCACTGCTCTCCCTTCCCCATTTCTCTTGAAAATTGTCTTGAAATAGCCCTTGGATGGGTTATTCTATTTTTGTTGGAACGAACTGAATGTAATCATTGACTATATAACTTTATTTCTTTGATGATGAGGAGCGTCTGAGATTTAGAATTCATTGAATTCTATGCCAAAATTCTAAAACTAAACGTTTTCAGGGCTTTAAAAATGTTCATCACAAGTTGGAGTACGCAGTGAAAAAGAACTTCTACCACGAGGACGAAGATAAAAAGCATCATAACGTTTTTGATGAATTTGATGCTCTCTTCGCTAAGAAGAGAGAAGAAACTTTGAAGGCTCACGATTTCTTCGTAAATATAGTTCTTGTTCTTATAGTTTGTTTTATTGTGTGTTTGCTTGTAATGATTTTGGTATGGAGTGGCTGGAGATCATATTTGAGTTGAAATACCGATAGAGTGAAAGGCAATATGGCAATGAATAGGGTGGAACGATGATAAACTACAGTCTCTTTGTCCCTGAAGGAAACAAAATAGTGGGGAAACGACATTTTTCTATGCACAAGACCCTGTTCTCAAAAAGGAATTTTGTCACTGTATACTTGTACACTGTAATAAACCCAGTATACATTTACTAAGTTTGTAACGTTAATCAGTTATTGATGTTTTTAGATGAAATAACCTTCAACGAGTTTATAGTATGCAGCAGATAAGGAGAATAGAGGATGCGAAATTTATATCTCTTAATTTCTGCAGGGAGATCACCATGACTACGATTATGGCCATAAAGGACATGATTTTGATGATTATTTCCACGATTTTAAGAAAGGCCAAAAAGGTCACTATCACCATGAAGGTCACCATGATAACCATCATCATCACGGTCATAAAAAACATAGCAAAGGAAGTCACGGCTATCATCATGATGACGGTGGCCATGGGCACGGTCATCATGGTCATGGAGGACACGGCAACCATGGTCATGGAGGAGGACACGGCCACCATGGTCATGGAGGAGGACAAGGCCACCATGGTCATGGAGGAGAACACGGCCACCATGGTCATGGAGGAGGACAAGGCCACCATGGTCATGGAGGAGAACACGGCAACTATGGTCATGGAGGAAGACACGGCCACCATGGTCACTAGCATGATCACCATTGAAAGCAGCTAAAATGATTCTAGGAGAAGTTTTCAGTTCTTAAAAAATTTAAGAAATATCTGTTATAAACAACTGAGTATCCTCCGCCATAACTAAAAAGAAACTAGGCCTATGTTAATGTCACTTCTAACCCAAGCAAAAAGTTATTCTTTAAAGTACGAGTATTTCAAAGACCATTTTTAGGTTTTCTAATTTGTGAAATCTTCATTAATTAAATGGATTTTTTATAGCTTATTAATTGAATAAAATTTTTAAATAATTAATATTTAGAAAAAATGCGGAATAAATTTTAAAATATTGAACTGCTGCTGTACATAATGGTTGTTTTTATTTATTGATTTTGGAAAAGCAGTTTTATGATTCATTTGAGTATAAATTATTATCATAAAAATATTTTGTGTTTGAAAAATTACATTTTGTGATTTAATTATGAAAATACATCAATAAGTTGTCTTCAATTTTATATTAATTTTATTCATCAAGTTACAAAATGACTGACTGCCACTTACTGGGTTTCTAAGTGTTCTAAAAAACCTAATTTTATGTTCCAAAACAAAAACTTGGCCTGCATTCATTGACGCTATGGTCAACTTTTACTCGTAAGACGAGGATACTAGTACACTTTTACCCAGTAATAATATTGTTAATATATTAATTTTTCTTATTGTTATTTATTATACTGTATATTTTTTATCCGTAAATGCAATAATATTTTTAGAATTTATTTTAATTGAATTATAAACTCAGTATAAGCATTGTGTATATATATTCTAACGAAATAGTATTGGATTTAAGGTGTAAAAATATTTTCTTTCCTCTGATTGGTCAGCTTTTGGAAGAAATGAAACATGGCTCCTGAATGGATAGTTCATAACCCCTAATCCAACGTTCTGAATACACATTAGTGAGAAATGCACAAGCCCCGCCTCCGTAGGCGGAGACTTCTTTAAAAGTGGCATACCTTTTCAGACATCATTCTGTTACTATTCCGAAAGGATGTATATACAATGGGTTAAACTTCTCCTTTAATTATTTCTGTATAAAATGTTTCTAATCCTTTGCTTGGTCCTTTGCTTGTATCCTAGAGAAACATCTAGGAGTAAAATCCCTTGTGTTCGCAAGTATAAAATTGATTTCCAAAAGGGTATGTACATTTGTACATTATCCCAATACCCACTGTTTATCGCGACAATAGAGTAATCACAACATTTCCATAAACTCTCTGCAATATGATTCAGGAAATTTGATACTGAAACATATTTTCTTATGTATTTTGTTAAATTTATATATACTGTAATTGTATTGTTAATACTTTGTAATAAATATTTATATATAAGCTTTCTACTTATCTTTCACCAAATTGAATTATCTTTTGAATACGTCTAACAATTATTACTATAATTAGTTATTATTTAACTATTCAAGGAAATTTGACATATTGCTGCAAACGGAATGGGTTAAGTTAATTTGAAATTTGTTAAGAAACAATTTAAAAAAAAAATTCGGCCAGAAACATAAAATTTCTAAAAAGCCTAAAAAAATTAATAATTGACAATATTGAGTATAATTAACAGTAATACGTACATTCTGTTAGATCTGTTATAACAGATAAACAGATATAACAGACATATAAGTAAGGAACAAATATAGAACATAAAAAAATACAGTCAGTAAAGATATAAAATTATGAATAAACAGAAAATATAAACATGTTCATTTTCCTGTGAACTGAGCCTAAGCTTAGTTTCAACTGTAATGGAGGTTCTTGCGAGCTAAATATGATTCTTTAATAGAGTATTGGTCAAGTGGTACATTTAGCACTAAATGTGTCGTGTGGTAAGTCCTTTCCTTTCATCCTTTTCTATTCATTACTGTGAGGATAGCAATGGTTAGTTGAATTAGTTAGTGTTTGCTTCCGCCCGAATTGTTCATTCTGACGAACGTCATGCTTGTCACTCCACCTTAGACCTACAGTTTAACGTGGACTCCGAACCACGCCCCACCAGCAGCCCAGCGTCTTAACCACTAGGCTACCCAGGGTACCCATTATCTACCAACCAATTTCTTTATTGTGTAGAAGGATGAACAGCTTGGTTTTTGCTGCGCGCCGCCTGCCGTCACCGGGTCTCGATCCCAGGACCCCAGTTACCTGGACATGTTATTAACTCAAAACTCAAAAGCAATTTTGGCTGGCTTAGGAATGCTTATATAGTATGTCTTTATATGTACGATTAATTTGTGCAAATTTAATTCTTTGCCCATAAATTGGAAATAAAATACAACTGAAGCCTTCCAAGATGCAATTCATTTTGATTCCAAATCAATCATCATGTGTGAGACCCCCCCCCCCCCCTTTAAGAAATGCTGTGTACGCCCCTGGATGTAAATCATGGAAAGCTTGAGAGAACTTGAGGATAGACTCAGAAGATTCGAGAGTAACTGCCTCATAGGAGGGGGAGGAGGTCAGAAGAAGGGGTAACCAACCCTCTGGATAAGAAGATGGCGATATTATGGGCATGTATTAAGAATGCCAGACAACAGATTACCAAAACAGGGCTCTTTTCCGTTCTACCCCAGCAACAAAAAATGAAATTATATATTATTTTCTACTGTAGTTTTACTTGCTGAATTCAATAATATATATCTTATTTTGGAGAAATTAATAACAAAAGAGTTACAGTCCGTTTATTTTATTTAAAAGTAGAGATTGCATTTAAGATTTCAATAAAAATGTCCTTTCCTTTTGTCTTCTCCTCCACAGAAATTCACATAAATAAGAATCTATCATATTTCTAGATGTTCCCTAATGTCTCTCGTTCCTTTGTTTAGCTAAATCAACTGTACGCCCTTGACGATTGGTTAGGTTAGGTCGTGATATTTTCGTTAGTTAGCCTTATAAGGTTAACTAAAGAAGGCTGGGGTAGAACGTTATTTCCTTAACTATGTTTATGAAATTCCATTTATCATCCATAACAATATCTACAAAGAGAGAAACAAATTAATATTTATAACCATAACTAATTAAAGCACGAATACTTTCTCCAAAATAAGGTAAATTTATAGTATTACACCCGTCTCCCTTTGGAGGTGAAATTTATGTTTTTCCTATGGTTTTTGATGTGCTTTGAACGAATCTGACCTTCAAAACCGTCGGAAATGACTCATTTTTGAGATACCCCCCCTCCCCCAGCCGGCAATCGAAAACGAGTCAACGAGTTTTGAAGGTCAGATTCGTTTAAAAACACATCAAAAACCATAGGAAAAACATAAATTTCACCTTCAAAATTTACCTAACCTAACCTAACCTATCCTAACCTAAGTCACTTATAGTCTTGTAGGCAGCCCAGGAATCACTATAAATCACAGAGCCAGGCCTAATGTACTTCTGAATGAGTGGAATGAGTGTTCCATTCCGGTACGAAAGTAATTCAAATTCGAAATGGATGGAGCGCAGTGATTGGGCAGACATGTAACGAACACACAAACGAACGTACGAACACACAAACGAACGTACGAACACACACTAGATACACACCAAAAAAATGTTTATATCTCGAAAACGAAGCATTTGCGACGGAAACGCTATAGAAGGAAAGTGTCTTAGAATTAAAAAAATCTACTTAATGAACATATAATAATTGCTGGACGTTAGACGGGTGTAATACTATAATATACCCAAAATAAAATATATATTATTGAATTCAACAAGTAAAACTACACTAGAAATTGTTGCTGGGGTAGAACGGAAAAGATCCCAAAACAGTGCTTGAAATGGCAGCCGAGTGGTGCAAGACGGCGGGGAAAGGCCAAAAGAAACATGGAAGAGGACAGTCGTAAAAGAAATGGAAAGAACTGGCATAGATGGTGAGATGGCAGAGAAATTGGTGGCGGAAGGAGGTCTTGGAAGGAATGATGATAATGACATAGGGCTATAATAAACATTAAATATATAAAAAAATTATGTGTAATTTACCTTAGTCCCCTCTTATAATCAGGTTTTTTGTCATACCATTTTCTGTATTTTTATAAGAGAAACTAAATTGTATATGTTAAAAAAAGTGGTTAGAAATAACCGCATATATTTCCAAATAAAATATAAACAAAATAAATATAGAATAAAAATAACAACCCTCGTTTCTAACTAACTAGTGAAGTTGGGTTTCCCTAATTAACAAAAAGAAGAAAGAAAAAAGTTTCTGAGACAAAGAAAACGGAGCTTTGTCCATTCTTGAAAAATTTTGACCGCATGAAGCGGGCTAGTTTTTTCGTAAAGTAAAATTCTCGTGGTTCCCCAACTAACGGGCAACTTAAAGTCAACTTTTAAACCTCACAACTTTTAAATATTAACCTTAATAACCACTGCAATTAAACCAAAACCCTGTTTAACTAAATAGAGGCCTATCAGAACTAGGTATAAGTAAATTAATTAAAGAAAATAACTAAGGTAAGAGAAAAACTAGGTACCTAGAAGAAACTCGAACCGGGCTACAACTGCCCTAACTCAATAATTAAATGGCTGTTATAGCCCCTATTAAAACCTAAAAGCAATATAGCCCTAACTTAACTTGAGTAAAACCTTCAAAACCTTAAACCTTTAAAACCAAAAACTTAAGGGCAATCCAGCCCTAGCCTAACTTAACCTGCAAAACCTAGGTCTGGGAAATAGCCCCTACAAATAAATAACCTAGCAGTGTGTTAAATAATAACTTAAAACTTAAGAAATAAAATTCAAATCTGGAAACTAAATGAAACTTATGGATTAGTTAGAAACAGAAAGGGTAACGTTCAACTGGCAACTTCATTTTGGTAAGTCTAAATTAATTTTAATGAATTTAGCTTCACCATAGTTAGTAATCTGGCTGCTGACCAAATTTTAACCTGAAAACCACTGCAACCTACAGTGAAAAAGTCTGTAGCTATGTTGACAGTGTCTAAATAGGCCATTATTATTTCTATAATTACTGTGTCTATTTAAAGTAAACTTAACCTTAATATTACACCTAAATAAAAATAATCTCTCCCAAGCTAAATAATAAATTCTAAATAATAAATTTTTCAATAGCATACAATAATATCAAACGTTTTTGTGTACCAGGAACAAGATGAAATTCATAAATAATAGCCAAAGTTTTCTCTTAGGAGCATGATCGCCTGATCGGTGCTTGTGGGTGGACTGTTGCACTTGAGAATACTGAGGAATTGTCCCTTGGTACCATTGTTGTTGTTGAATTAACTGCAGGGGCCACGTGGTGTTGGATAGGTGAATGGTGTATGTATTGCTGGGGGTACATGTATCTGCGAAGTGCAGTCTTTTCGCATTAAAAGTGACAATTGTTCTGAAACCTACTTATATCTAGTGAGGCCACGATTGTAAAAAAAAATCATCATACTTTTTCGTGAAATCGAAGAAAAGCCAGTGAGACCATAAATTTACCAAAATATCACTGCCATAAAAATTTTGAGCTTCACATCCAAAGCCAGTAAGATCAAACTTGTGAAGCTGCGCTCAAAATCTAAGTTGCTTGTGAGCTCAAAGTAAATATAAAAATCTCATTGGCTTAAAAATTTCTGCTGAAAATTGTCTGTATGAAATTATTTACACGTTTTAATGCGAACTTGGACCAACTAGATATAAGTAAGCTTTGGTTATTCTTTTATCGTTCTCATTTCTTTCAAAAAAAAGTCCATCATTAATAAATAATTCACTGGGGAACAAAAAAATTTTTTTTTCTTGGTGCCTGAGATTTTAGACCTTATTCTGGATATTTTCATGCCACTGATTCAGAAAATATCATCCATTTTGTTCTAGCAGCTCTAGTTTTTGAGATATTGCATACGTCATTACCTACTTTATTACCCTTCGTAAATCTAAATGCATCTGTATAATTAAATTGTAGCTATGATTTTGCTGATGTTGCTGTTTTGCATGTGTATTGTACATGTACTAACGTGAATTCTTTCCTGTTACAGGTGTTGACATGGTTTCATCACGAAGAAAGTGTTTAAATCATCCAGATGTGTTTTGTTTTATCTGCGGAGAGTACACGTTCATTGAACAGAGAAAAACTATTACTGATTTTGTGAAAAAAGCTTATTTTGCCTATTTCAAAGTACAACTATGGGACCAAGATAAGCCATGGGCTCCTCATGTTGTGTGTAAAACGTGTACGGAGCATCTGCGGCAATGGACCAACGGAAAGAGGAAGTGCCTGAAATTTGGTATACCAATGATATGGAGAGAACAGAGAAACCACAGTGATGACTGTTACTTTTGTTTGGTGAATATAAAGGGCATCAATGGACGTAACCGGAGTAAATGGACGTATCCTGACATAGACTCAGCTAGACGGCCTGTTTCACATTCAGATGAGATACCTGTCCCATCATTCAGCCATCTTCCAGAGCTCCCTCAAGAAGATGATGAATCTGCTACTGACAAGAAAGCATATGTGGGCAAAATGACAGTGATTTCGAAGGACCGTCATCAGTTGCAGAAGGTTTTAGTCAACACGAATTAAACGACCTCATAAGGGACTTAAGTCTTTCGAAGAAATCGTCTGAATTGTTAGCTTCCAGGCTGGGAGAAAAAAATTTACTGCTGCCGGGAACCAAAATCACGTTATATCGCGACAGAGAAAAGGATTTACTGCCCTTCTTCTCAAAAGAGAACGATTTAGTTTTCTGCAACAATGTGCGCGGATTGCTGATGAAAATGGGCATATCGGAATACACACCAAGTGAATGGCGGTTATTCATAGATAGCTCCAAACGGAGCCTAAACTGTGTTCTTCTACACAACGGCAACAGATACAGATCAATCCCAATTGGTCACTCAGTCGGTATGAGAGAAGAGCACGGGACAGTCGCCCTAGTCCTAGAAAAGCTATCATACCGAGACCACCAATGGGTGATCTGTGTGGATCTGAAGATGGTGAATTTTCTCCTGGGCCAGCAGAGCGGGTACACCAAGTACCCGTGCTTTATATGTCTCTGGGACAGTAGAGCTAAAGATGAACACTGGGTGAGAAGACAGTGGCCTCTGAGAGAAAACATGGTGGTTGGAGGAAAAAATATCATCAAAGAAGCTTTGGTTGACAGAGAAAGGATCATATTGCCACCACTGCACATCAAACTAGGTTTGATGAAACAATTTATAAAGGCTTTGAACAGAGATGGGACGTGTTTTGGCTACATATGTAGAAAATTTCCTGCGCTGAGCATGGAAAAGCTGAAGGCAGGTATTTTCGATGGACCGCAAATCCGGGAACTCATGAAAGACCCGCGTTTCCAAGATTCAATGGACAACATTGAGGCACGTGCGTGGTCATCGTTTAGTATGGTTGTGAAGAATTTCCTTGGGAACTATAAGGCCGATAACTACGGTGAACTAGTGGAGAATATGCTCTCTTCTTTTTGTAAACTTGGCTGTAAAATGAGCATCAAACTGCATTACCTCCACAGTCATTTGGATCGTTTCCCAGATAACCTCGGTGATCTAAGCGAGGAACAGGGTGAACGATTTCACCAAGAACTAAGGACCATGGAAGAACGGTACCGCGGACGATGGGATACTCACATGATGGCAGATTACTGCTGGAGCATCCAACGCGAATGTCCTGGCACATCTCATCGCAAGAAATCTCAGAAACGCGGTTTATGTGAGATGTCTCAATGAAAGAACTTTTTTTGCCGTTCGTGTCTCAAGCTTGTTTGAATTTAAGAAATATTTTTCGTACCTTATGCTTGTTTGATGTTAATACACTATTTTTGCTGACATTCATCATACTTTTGTATTCAATTGACAACAACAGTGATTGCCAGTGAGCAATTATATAATATTATATACATTATATAGAAATATATATAGATATATATCATATCTTGATAAGCAGAGTTGATGGAGAAAAACTAATGTCATTTTTAGAATCAGCGACCTCAATATACCCAGAAACAGGTCTAACATCTAAGTCACCAAAAGTTGTGTTCCCCAGTGATATAATAGTTACTTCTTTTACTTGGAGTTTGAGATGTTTATTCTCTTCCTTTTGTATTGTTGCATGCAAAATAATTAATACATTAATGGAAGGACTATATCTTGACGATCAATTTTCGTTAAGTAAACTACACATATGGACTATAATCTGCCAATAAACATTTCCATTTTCATTTTCATTAAATATTGTTTCAATATTACATGCACTTTATCAGAAAAATAACACTTCTGAAAAGACAAATGTAGTAAAATCTAGAGGCAAAATAACACTTTGTTTTAATAAAATTATAACTCCATAATGGACGAAATTGTTTGGGTTGTTTTAATTGAATATGAGCTAGGAAGTATACCAGTATGAAAAGTTTGGCAGAAGTGATGCTCAGCTTCTAAAAAAATGAAGGAAGTTACTCCTAAATATCAGTGAAGTGACTTCAAATCCTATAGAAAACAAGCACAGTGACTCAAATCTTCCATATTAATCTAAAAAAGTGACACCACCAGATCTGAAACTGACATTATTTAGCTTGATAGGTGATGCATTAGATTTGGTAAATTCCTGCCAAACTTCTCATTTTGGGGAATCAATTAACGCATTAAAAACAATGTTAATAAAATATTTTTGATTAGTACAATTGTGTAACTTATTTTATTTCAGATTTCATTATTGTCTTCCATTTTTCTTTCTCTCTCTTTGTTTCTTTTCATCACACACACACACACACACACACACACACACACACACACACACACACAAAAACCCTTCTCTATGTTACAAACTCAGAACTTCAGCATTACTACTATAATTTACCGAAAATGTGTCTGTCTGTCTGTCTGTCTGTCTGTCCGCAGAAAAAACTTTTACGTTTCTGAACCGATTTCGACCAAACTTTGTATGGTGGATAGGCGTGATGACTAATGAACGAAAATATATGTGAGACCAGCCACCCACCTTCACCAATTACTGGGCCCGAAGGCCCCAGCACCGCGATAAGACTGTAGAAAAGAATGCAGCCATGAAAATCTTGAGCTTCACATTGTGTCAAGATTTGTGAAGCTTAAGATTTTCATGACTATATAGTTTTATTGACCAAATAATTGAACCCCCAATTACTGTCGGTTTAATTATTTGGTCAATAAAACTATAGAAAAGAACGCAGTCATGAAAATCTTGAGCTTCACATTGCCACCCGTAATAATAATAATAATAATTAAAAAAGAAAATTTGTTGCTACAGTTTTCAAAGACTCCAGCACCACAGTCTAGCGAGTATGCTATGTAACGGATTATAATTCTATGCATTGGCATATTTACTAAAAAAAAAACCCGTCTGTAAGACGGGCGGGTATGCTGGTCTTACTATAATTTCACTGAATGTCTGTCCGTCTGTCCGCAGAAAAAACTTTTACGTTTCTGAACTGATTTCGACCAAACTTCGTATGGTGGATGGGGGTGATGAGTAATGAACGAAAATATATGTATGACCAGCCCCCACCCCTAATTACTGGGCCCGAAGACCCCAGCACCGCAATAAAACTATAGAAAAGAACGCAGCCATGAAAATCTTGAGATTTACATTTGTGTCAAGATTTGTGAAGCTTAAGATTTTCATGACTATAGTTTTATTGACCAAATAATTGAGCCACCAGTAATTGGGGGCTGCAGGCCCTCAATTACTGTCGCAAATGTTATCATATCTGTGCTCCAGGCCCCCCTGCCCCCAATTACTGGCCCGAACGTGTCGCGCGGGCTAAAAGTGTCCTTCGAGACGACTTTACGTACCCCGGCGGCCAAATAGAACAGAACTTATGTAAATTCAGAATGAAGTTATAGCTTATTTACAATTAATGGATTGGTGACAGATGATATAATTTGAAGAAAATGTAAAACTGGGTGTAATTTTCATAAAGACCGTGAAAAATTTTGTTTTTTCAAAAATAATAATTGTAATTTATGTTTTTCTTTTATTAACTGAACGGAAATGCAAAATTTTAAGAACCTGTTCGTATACGGCTCGAAACCCACGGCTGCCTCTTTAAAATGGTCCTTCCCGAGTGAAACTTTTATTGGAATGAAGATACTCCAATTTACTTCAGTTTTTCCTTTATCTGACCCAGGAAAGGACTGCCTGACGCTGGTCTGAGAAATGGGTGCAGTGACTAACCCGCTGCACAAAATTTATTTGTCTCAACCTAGTTCTCCTTTTAAAGGGAACTTATTTTTCCCAGTTGGTGGCGTTACCGTCCGTTTCAGCATCTTCTGGTAAGAGAATAACGTTAAGATGAACGCATAAACCACGTTCATGACACCAGCATGAAGACTACTACATTTAAAAAAAAAATTCAGTAGAAACGAATAATTTTTAATTTAAATTTACAACTGACGTAACTTCTAAATGAAATATTAGTGTCCAACTGATGGAAATTTTCACCATTACGTCTGTCAGAAAATGCAACTTGGAAAAGGTGTGAACACTAAGGAAACATTGTGAAAAATCACTAAACCATTATTTAAGTCAAATTCACTGTTTTAAGTTGCTGAAATACCATATTCTGCAATAACAAATAATCACTTAAACTAGTTAAGGTAATACACTGTTTGGGTTGTTTTGTACAGGGTGTTTCAAAACTCCGGAATCATAGGAATATTTGTTTTTCAATAATATATATATATATATATATATATATATACACACACACACACCTTAGAAATATTTCCTATGATTCCGGTCTTTTGAAACACCATGTACTTTTTTTTTTTTCAAAGTTCATAACTTCAGTGATAATGAACCTTTTGCTACATAGTGGTCTTATCCAAGAATAAAATCTTCAGGAGTGATCCACAATAAGGACTTCCATTTCCTGATGCTGAACATGGCAGTGATTTAATAAACGAACTACAAAAAATCAATTCCACTTTCCGATCTTCTTTTTATCTTATAGCAAACTGTTGCCTGTGTCTGTTACTCAGTGGGTAACACCTTTTCCCTATAACCGAAGTGAAGACACTGAGATCGGGAGTTCGAATCCGGATGATGCTGGTAATAATAAAACAAGAATTTGTTGGCCTGAGCACTGTGCCACTTTCTGGCCTTCCTGACCAATTATTATTTTGGGGCGAGAGAGAAAAAAAAATATATAAGATATTTGATCAGTACCAAAGAGAAAAATTATCACCAACTTTTATTTCAAACTTTAATTTTTCATTAATCAGTCCAAATTTGGATTCCAGATTTCAGGAACAAAGTTTTTATATGTGTAATCCAAACCAGGTAAAAAAATTTCAAGAAGACATTAGTTCCTCTTCAAAAGTGTTACATATTGGAATTAGTTAAAAAAAAAGGTCATGAAAAACCAGTGTCTAAAGGAGAAAAAATAAAAAATGTGGATATAATTCCTTCGAATTTTATTTTGCTCTTCAAAAAATAGTCCATATACAAGCCTTGGAATGTGTGTATTCTCCAGATTATAACATACTTATTTGTAATGTACAAAAAGGTTTATTTAACGCATTAGAAGGACATTTTACAAAAATAAATAAGATTTTCTCTGTGTAGAAGATTAGAAGGTTTAGAAAAAGAAAAAAAATGGTAGTGTTGGGGAGGTGTTGAGGGGATGTCTGTAAAATGAAAATTTTTAGTGGTGATGGCCATGTCCACCATGTCCATGTCCACCATGCCCGTGTCCGTGTCCACCGTGACCATGTCCACCATGTCCGTGTCCGTGTCCACCGTGACCATGTCCACCATGCCCGTGTCCATGTCCACCGTGCCCATGTCCACCATGACCGTAGGATTTGCCATGTCCTCCATGGTGGTGCCCATGCTTTCCGTATTTGCTGTGATGACCTTGGTGACCGGAATGTCCATGGCTAGCCTTGTGACCACCGTGATGGCCATGGTGACCCCCCTTCTTGAAATGTCCGTGATGTCCATGAGCGTTGTGGTGCTTTCCACCCTGAAAAACATTCAAAATTGAGAAAAGAAAAGAGCAAATATCAACACAAGCAAAATTGTTGTCTTAAATCTCAAATAGAGAAAATGTATAATGTGAACTTACATCATAATGTCCTCCCTCGTGATGTCCTCCCTTGTGTCCTTTGAAGAATTTGTCGAAGTGGTCATGATGTCCATGGTATTTCTTGAAATCACTGTCATCGTAGAACTTCTTGTTGTGACCATGTTCTTCCTTGTGGTACAGATTCTTAAATCCCTAATAAACAAAAAAATCAGGTCACCTTAGTAACGAAGAAAATTGAATTTCCTTTATGGTCTTCGTAAGATGAATGTTATAAGAGCATAACACTTACTTTATTATGATGTCCCTTGTGATGGTGACCTTTGGCTCCATGATGGTGTCCTTTGCTCCCTTTGTGTCCTGCGTGGTGACCACCGAAATGATGATCGTGATGGTGATGTCCCTTATGGTGTTTTCCTCCATGATCGTGGAAGCCCTACAAAACATTTGACAATCAACTAATGAACCAGATAAGCATTAACCTTCATCACACGATTCTTCTAACAATTTACACAATTAAACAATTAAGGTATACCCACAGCTTTGTGATGTTTTCCATGGTGACCGTGATGACCGCCTTTATGTCCATGGTGACCATGATGACCCTTGTGTCCTTTATGACCATGACTATGATGATGAGCTCCTCCATGGCTTTTATGGTGTCCATAATGATGTCCTGCGTTGAAACAAAGATTATAAATTTGTGTAACCTACCTCTGATCGCCACAACCCTTTTAATAAAATTCTCTTTCCATTTCCTTACCTGCTGCAGGTTCTAAATCATGAATGGCTACGACAGCTACTTGTTGGCTTTCTGCATGAGTTAACTGTTCCTTGGGCGCGAAATGCCCAACGATTATTGAACTTTCTTCGTTTTTCTCGGCAACAGCATTGTTCAAATAAGCTAAGGCTGACGCCAAAACCAACACTAGCTGTGGTAGCTGAAATAGAAAATAGTATAATTTTAAAGATATTGATAGTGATCATGGCCGTAACTACCTATGAGGTCACCGAGGTCCGGACCTCGGTAATTATTTCCTAAAAAAAAAGAGACTGAACCGTTCTCCGTGCAGCTTTAATAAAAGTATTTTGCTAACAGGTCCCTTTGTACAGTATTTAATTATAGACAAGGGTTTTGTGTTTAGTGTATAGCTTGGGTTGTGTTTGTAGATGTCATTTTAGTCTGAATTTTGCTCGTCCCGCCGCGCTCGAAAAAAATCTGGACCTCACTAATTTCTAAACCCTAGTTACGGCCCTGATAGTGATAACTCACTTTCATTGATCTGACTGACGGCTCAATTAAGTTATTATCAGTTGAACATTATAAAATAGATCTGGCTTTTAGATGCACTGTATTCTCCACCAAAAATGGTGAAATTGTTGTACAGCCATATTTATCATCGTAAACAAACTATTTCTTTGATCCTTTATTTTCCTGTATTTACAAAGTATTTCCGATAATAAATAATTATAAAAAATTAATATTCTTATGAATTAATTTCTTGGTATAAGTAATTTCATTAGGTCTAGTTTATATTTAAACTTACTGAACGAGTCAAGAAGACGATAACAATAACTAAAATGAAAATACAATAATTATATCTATCTCAATTGTTTTGATATGAAATTATTAACTTTTTTAATAAGTTTTTTTAATTAATATTTATTTGATTTCAGAGTTCTTTTGCTTTTTTGTGACCTTCCTGATTAGCTCTTCGCGAGATTCGCCCCATTTTTACAAAAACCTTAAAACAGTATTTTTACAGAATTTTTTTTTTAGTAAAAATTTATTTCCTTTGCAATATTTTTTGAATAATAAATTAACTCAAACCTGAAATAAGTATTTGATTTTCCAAAAAATAAAAAAATATATAAATAAAATATTATGTATTTAATGTTATTTGAAAAGGAAATTAGACTTCTAAGTAAGACGTTCTAAATTGTTTTCGAGTTTTATATGAAGTAATTTTATTAAAATTTCTAAAAACAGTGTAATGAGTGAATGTTATTTCTACAAATGATTATTTAACTGGTGTTCAGTGAGCAGATTCGCTTATGTAGTATCGGTAAAACATTTGTATAAAAAATATTTAAATAACGAATAAAAAACACAGCGACTGCATCGTTTTAACGGTTTAATACTCACCCTCATAATTGCCCACATGGTTGCACCTCAAGTTAAAACTTGTTGATCTAGATTCTAGACAGAAGTCACTGAGCGACCACTGATTTGTTTGGCCGACAGCCACTTCTTTTATACCTCGAGTTTCACTTGAAAGAACGAGCAAGGCCGTACCATTCATATATATATATATATATATATATATATATATATATATACACAAAGCAAGCAAGTGAGAGAATAAAAGAAAAGTCATATAGCAAATTGGTATTTCAAAGAAATAAGAATTGGTGTCCCATTCTTGCACGTAATTAGGGCTTGAATCATTTCTATAAGTGAGGATTTCACTCATTTACATTCATTACATTACATTGTTTAATAACTGATGCCTCACTCTGAGTGGAGTGGACACGACGCTTGAACTCGGGAGTGAAAACACTAAATTCACCGGCAGACATGCGCATGCGTATTGGGATCGCTACAAAAAATAAAGTACTACCCGGGTAAATACCTCTGGTGATACGTCAGCTGTGATTAACATCTCCCAAGATGGGGAAATGTTAACTCTTGTGCTCCCATTTGTATAAACTCCAGGTTTATTCACACATTTATTAATTACACACCCTTCCGTCTTTTACTGAGTCATCCTCTTCTTCTGCTCACAGTCACATACTCAGTATTACACATATTTTTATCAGTTCTGTTTTAAAAACTAAAGATTACTCCTCCATTTTTAAGGAAAAACAGTTTACTTGGCATGAGATGTCCCGAGATGTCATGGCAAAGTCTGAATATTAAGCTAGGGTTATCTAGTCCCTCTCCGTTTCAACAACATTTCATATACTTTGGTGAAATGGAGGAAAAGCAAGTCAGTCACGAAATTTACAAAATAATACAGCCATAAAGTTTACAGCTTCACATCGAAAGACAGTGGTTCAAATATTGTGAAAACGCGCCATTTAAAGTAGAATGGAATTTATGGCTCGAGTGACCTAAGCTAGACTAACCTATACGTTTCACTATTATGGGCAAATTTTTTTTTGTTTTTTTTAATGCTTTTATTAACAGCCATGAAGATTAAATTTCTCATATATTAATAATTATTAATAATTATTATTTGTTTATGGAATGGGTTTAAATTAATGTATAATTTTAGAATTAAAACTAACGAAAATATTACGACTTAACCTAACCAATCGTCAAGGGCGTACAATTAACCTAACCGGGCATTCAATTCACCATTTTAGATTAATTAACTCCATTTTAACTTTATTTTAGAACAATCCAAGAATAAGCACCCTCGTTCGACCCCAATCCAAGAAAAAGCACCCTAAATTGATTTGGGGTGCTTATTCTTGGATTGCTCCAGAAAAAGGTATTTCCACGGGTACACTATGATTGTCTGATATACTCATACTTAGCATAAGCATATTCTGTTTTTGAGACATTAATCACCAAAGTTGGGCACAAACCGTTAATCCGTTAATCGTTAATTAACGAAGTTAACTTTTTCGTTAACGATTTAACTTTTAAGTTAACTTTGAAAATCATTATCGGACTAATTAACTTCCGTTACATTTAACTTCCGTTAACTCAAGTCCGTTAACCCAAAAAATTCATAAATAAACGTTTAAAAGTTTCTATTATTTTCAGTGCTGAGCAGGTGCGCAATTAATCCGCCACTGTTAATAGTGATGAACGAATTTCCATTTCCGCAGTGCAAAATCAGGCGATATATTTGTTTCCGTCGCCACAATTTGTGTCTTACCAAATATGGTAGTTATTTATGGCATTGGTTTGAGCAAAACATGGTCGACTGTAAAATCAGGCGGAAAGATTTGCCATTTGAGTTGAATGTTTCAACTTCTTTCAAGAAATATCACGAGCATTTTAAGGCACTTTCAATAATATATATGTAACAATTACAACAAGTAACTACATTCATTTCATTTGCAGTCTGTCTCTTGCGCAACATGTTTGTGCTAGTGAATATTTAAAAATAATCCTTGTCAAGTATATAATATAATGTATATAATGTTTCAGACCAACAAAGACCCTAGGATCCACTCATGGCTGGTCTACCTAACTGTGTTCGTAATCGTGTATTGTGTATGTCCTCCGTGGTGGCGGAGGGGACCTACAATTTTACGTGGGTTCCGAACCACAAGAACATAAGAATTCATGTAAAACTGCCGGTAAATTGGCAACGACCAATTTTTACGAAACTAAATAATTATCAATTTAAAAATAATTAATTATCGATTTAAAACTAAGGATAGAATCTCTCGATCCAGAGGATCAAGTCATAATAAACTACTATCCACAAATATGTTACACTCTATATCTATTTATAACGGACATGCAAATATATCAGATCCAAAGAATCCAGTCAATTTCATTACGGTATCCATCAAGTCACGGTCCATATCGATTGCGGACCAAGTCAAAATTTACAACCATATACATTACAATATATACACTTACGAGGAAAAGTGTAGTTGTGGCTGTAAAGACTGTACAGGAATGTAGAAATGTGTGTGCACCCATTATGGGTCTCCCATTTAAAGGTGTTTGTGGGGCAAGTGAAGATCATGAGTTTTTCAATACCTCACAGTACTATGGGGGGCACCGCTCGGCAGAGGAATCTCTTTAAATGGGGTGTGTAAGGACAGAGAGTACCCCCTAACCCAAGACGCTGCCTCCCTATATCCCACAACACTTGTGTTGAGCTGTGAGATCTATCCCCACAAAGGCTTAATTTTACTACCTTAAACTATACCCTTTCTATCAACATGCGAGTCTAATCGATTTTTAAACATGTTTATAGACGTGCTACTAATTACTTCTACCGGCAAACTATTCCAGGTATTTACTATTCTATGCGTAAAAAAGTTTTTCGCAACTGGTCTCGAACCTTCTACTTGTCAACTTACACCCGTTATTTCTAGTCCTATTATATTGAGATATTTCGAAAAAGCTATCTCTATCTACGTTATCAAACCCATTCATAATTTTGAAAACCTGGATTAGATCACCCCTTAACCTCCTAGTCTCGAGTGTAGTCAATTTTAACTCCTTAAGCCTATCCTCGTACGACTTTGACCTAAGAGACGGAATCATCTTAGTTGCTCGTCTTTGAACTCTTTCGATTTTGTCTATATCATTGCGCATATGCGGATTCCAAAATTGGACCGCGTACTCCAAATGGGGTCTAACTAATGATTTATAAAGAGGAACTATAATATCGCGCGATTTGTACTCAAAATTTCGAGCTATAAAACCTAACACTTTGTTCGCCTTATTGACCGCTGCTGTACTTTGTTTCGCTACTTTTAAATCACCAGTGACTATAACTCCTAAATCTTTTTCCTGCTCTACGCTTGTTAAATCTTTCCCTGACATACTATACGCAAAATTACCGTTACGCGAACCTATATGCAAAATTTTGCACTTATCCACGTTAAATCTCATTTGCCATGTGACTGACCAATCAACGATTTTATTCAGATCTTCCTGAATTTTACCTCTATCTTCATCATTAATCGCCCTACCACCTAGCTTCGTGTCATCCGCAAACTTTGAAACTGTACTGACTAGGCCGACATCTAAATCGTTAATATATATAAGAAAAAGCAAGGGGCCCAATACAGAACCCTGAGGAACGCCACTCGCTACATTAGCCCAACACGACTCCGCTCCATCAACGACCACCCTCTGTTTCCTGCCTCGCAACCACTCTTCTAGCCAATTTATTACTACACCCTGATTCCATGAGCCTTAGTTTTTTCAATGAGTCTTTTGTGCGGCACGGTGTCAAACGCTTTTTGAAAATCTAAGTACACTACATCAACCGCCCGATGTCTATCGTAAACGTCAACCACGCTTTGGAAAAATTCTAAAAGATTAGTTAAGCAAGATTCGTTTCGCCTAAAACCGTGCTGCGTGTTTCTAACCAGATTATGCACTTCTAAGTGTTCGACTATACGATCCCTAATTATTGATTCAAGTAGCTTACCTACAGTACAACAGACGTTAAACTGATTGGCCTATAATTTCCCGCCGCACCTTTATCGCCTTTCTTAAAGATAGGTGTTACGTTTGCTAACTTGAAATTATCTGGTACGCACCCCTGAGAAATAGACGCATTAAAAATCTTTGTTAGCGGCACAACAATGCTATCTTTTAATTCTTTTAGTTGTATGGGATATATGGAATCCGGACCCGGTGATTTACGCGTTTTCATTTTATCAATATAACGCATTACTTCCCCTTCACTAACGACAATATTATCCAAAATATTACCATTATCAAAAGGTATTATGTCTATGACCGTAGGGATATTCGTTACATCTTCTATAGTAAAAACTGACGTAAAAATTCGTTTAGCAAGGTAGCCATTTCCTTGTTTTCAGAGACTAGATCTCCATTTACATTTTTCAATGGACCCAAGACACTTTTACTGGATTTCTATTATTGATGTATTGAAAGAATCGCTTGGGGTTTTCTTTACCGTCACGAGCTATGGAGATTTCAAATTCGCGCTTGGACTTTTTTATTACACTTTTCGCTTCACGCCTCAGAGATATGTAGTTGTTTCGTAACAACAAATTGTCTTTATCGCACTTATGTTGCCTATAAGCCCTATCTCTACTCTTTATAATGTTTCGTACTCTAGAAGTAAACCACAAGGGCTTGTTGTTTACTTTCGCACGCTTAATTTTGTACGGTACACATTCCTCATTTATAGTCCTAAATACTGTTTCGAACGATTCCCACATTAGTTTTGCGTTGGAGTTCCCCATCACGTTTTCCCAATTGACGTGTGACAATTTATTTCGAAATTTACAAAAGTCTGCGTGCTGGAAGTTAGGAATTTTAGTCGAGTTAGTTGGTTTCGAGTGACTTACTGAGAGGACAAACTCTACCATATTGTGATCGCTATTGCTTAACGGTTCTATTACTTGAAGATCAGTAATTAGCCTATCATCCGTAGTTATTACTAAATCTAAAATACTGTCCAACCTCGTAGGTTCCCCAACCTTTTGAATAAGAAAACTATCCTCTAGAAAATTAACTAAACGATTACCTTCCGCATCTCCCTGCATTGTATCGTAATTCACGTTGGCGCAATTAAAGTCACTCATAACTAAAGCCTGCTCACTACCGATTATTCTCTTTAGTTCACGATATAACGCTTCGTCCGTATCAGCTGTTTGATTAGGGGGCCTATATATAACCGCAACAAGAAGTTTGAAGTCGTTTAATTTAAGTTCTGCTATAGTCGAATCTATCGGTTCTGGAATTGAGTGCTTTACTTCTATAACGTTCGCAATATTATCTTTGATATACAACATAACATCGCCTCCTCGCCTACCTATTCTGTTTTTAACAAAAAGTCTATAACCTTTAATTTGATACTCCCCTACAAAGTCACGTGTTTCAGTGCTAAGCCACGATTCGTTTATCGCAATTAAGTCATAGTCTTTACAATCAATTAAAGAAAAAAATTCATTTATTTTATTTCGTAGGCTACGAGCATTTAAGGATAGAACCTTCAAATTGTTTGTAATTGCGACACCTTCGCGAGCGCAGTAGTCTCCTTGATACATTTCAAGAACCATAAAACTGATCAGGTAAGATTTCAATTCTCATGTCACTTTGATGACATAAATTAAGTCAATTGATGTCTTACAATGGGAGCGTTTTCACCTTAACCCTTTATGTCCTGGCGGTACTTCTAGGTACCACATCTTTAAAATCTCCATAATTATTTTTCTACCCGGTTTTTCCAGGGTGACGAAAAGCATGGAGGGTACAGTCGAGGAGGCCATGAAGCAGCAGTCCAACGAAGTGGGCAGCAACAGTGGAGGCAGCAACAACGAGGAGGAGGAGGAGGATGACTTCTTCAGTGCTGTCATCCAGACAAAAGAGAGCAGCAGAAGCCACAGGTCACTCAAGGGCAAGGCCCAGAACTTAGTCAAGACCTGGCTGGAGACCAACTCCAAGGACTTGCTGACAGATGCTGCCTTCTTGGGTGAGCAAGTGTTGGTGGACTTGTTCATCAAGTTCAACACAGCCATCCCCTCCAGTGCTGCAGTGGAGCGTTTGTTCTCTATGGGCAAGGACATCCTGAGGGCCAAGAGATCATCCCTGTCTGATGAAAACTTTGATATGCTAATTTTCATGAAGGGCAACATGCATCTCATGGACAAAATGGAGAACGAGAAGAAGAGGGAAAATTAAATTATATATATATTGTGTTTTTCATTTTTTTTATAATAAAAGTTAACGTTAACGGTTTATCGGTAACTTCCGTTACATGTTTAACGAATTAACGGATTAACGGTTAACGAAGTTAAGTTTTTGGTTAACGGTGCCCACCACTGTTAATCACTAAGTCCATCATTGCCTTCACTTTGCGACTGTGAGACATTTTTTCATATTTTAGGTTATGTGTTAGCGAATATGTCACATCAGAGTGTTCCAGGCCTAGCTTCCGATTTTGAGAAATAGGAATTATGGTTGCCCGTTTTGTAATGATTTTATTTATTATTCCTGCGTGTACACTGGAATATGCATTGAAAGTTCTTTCCAAACCTTCAGTAATATTTCCTGATGATTTCAGGATTTGTATTGAAAGTTTGAAGCTGAGAAGCTTTCCAAAATCAATTCCACAGAACTGTATGAGAAATTTTATTTACAGGCATCGACATAAGACTATTTACTTGCAAGCAATTTTCGTACAGTACATTAAGACTAGTTTAAATATTGTCTAAGTATGGCATGAACACAAATCTGATCAATTGTGAGTGCGAAAGAACACCTTATTTGAGTAAATTTATTTCACATCTTGAAAATTTTAAATTGTTTTGGAATGTGATTAATGAAGACATCACACAATGGTATTAAGTGAAATAGTTTGGATTGACACATATGTGCATTTTATTGTTCTACAAAATTCAAGATTGATTTCCCTTCTCTCTCTCACGTAGTAAAAACACAAAACACACACACACACACACACACACACACACACACACACACATTTTTCTTTGTTATCAAAGTTTAAAATGAATTTTTTATTTAAAAAAAATCCTGACGTTAATTTTTGTTGTGCCTCTAAAACCAAGTACTCTTGTAATGAACCACAATATTTTATTTGCAAAACCAGAAGACAGGAAGGTTCCCATGTACATATTAAATTTATTGACATTTTGGTATTCCCACCAATCTTTTACGTTAGGTGGGGCAATGTACTATCGGAATGTTTGGGCTCCTCTTGCGGGGTGAGACAATGCTCCTTGCTCTCTCCTGTGCTGTTGAATGTGTATATTGACGGATTAATTGATTCACTTAATGATGCAACAGTGGGATGTTGTATAGATAACACAAGGATAAATAACTTAGTTTATACCGACGATATGGTGTTAATAAGTCCTCTGTTAAAGGTCTACATCGGCTACTAAAAGTCTGCGAAGTGTATTCGCAGAAACATGATATCTTTTTAATGTTACAAAAACTAAGGTTATGCAATTTCATCCTAAAAGCTGTAATCAGCCAGCTGATATTAGGTTTAAAATGAAAGGTGAAATAATTGAGGAAGTACAAGAGTTTAAGTATTTGGGTCAAACTATTACCAGCTTCTTGAGTGATGACTCGGATATAAGAAAACAATCTCGAAGCCTTTGTGCTAAAGCGAATATGACTATAAGGAACTTTCGGTTCTATACAAGTGAAGCTAAAGACACTATCTTTCGCACTTTCTGCAGTAATATATACGGACAGCAACTCTCGGTGAATTATAAGAAAGGTTCTGGCAGAACTCTAAATTTGCTGTACAAAAGGTCTTTTAGACTCTTCCATAAATTACCCCGAGATGCACAGCTTCGCAAATGTTTGCTACCCGCAATGTCCCGAGCTTCCCGGAGGTAACAAGACGTGCTCAACACAGTCTAATGCAAAGAATTAAAAAATCAACCAACCCGATCATCCAAGCTATCCATGAGTCCTGCCATTTATCCTTTAAGCTATGGACTTCTTGGTACGAAAACGTCTGTCTGTAGCTCCACTTAACTTCGACATTACAGTATTATTTCTAATCAATTGTATATATTTCTATCCTTAGTATATGAACTGTCATTGTATTAATAATATTTGTCATATGAACTATAGTCTCCCAATAAACCTTTTCATTTTCATTCATTTTCATTTTCAATAACATATAGAATCCTCAAAAGGTTATAATTTATTGGTTATAAAAGAAATCCAGCCAAGAGCTGTCCCAGGTTTGTCTGAGAAATGGAGAAGGGGTGTAGCGACGACCTTGCTACACGTACTTTATTTGACTCGAGCCCCTTTTCTTTTTAAAGGGGACTCACTTTTTCCGGTTGGTGGCATTATTGGCCGTATCAGAGCCCTCTGGTGAATGATGGCATTTAAACGGATCAATCAGTAAATCCCGTTCTTGAGACCATCATGATTATATATAATACATATATATATAATATATATATATATATATATAATATATATATATATATATATTAAACTTACAACTGACGTATCTTTTAAATAGAACATTAGTGTCTAATTGATAGAAAATTTAACCATTACATCAGTCTAAAACTACAACCTGGAAAAGATGCAAACGCTGTAGAAACATTGCAAAAAATCACTGAACCATTATTGAAGTCAAATTCAGTGTTTTAAGATGCTGAAATTCAATATTCTACAATGACAAATAATCAATTAAATCAGTTAAGATAATATATATTGGTCTGTTTGGTATGTTTTCTTCTTGAAATTCATCAAATTGACTGATTTCTTTCTACCATGTTCTACTTCACTGATAATTAATTAACCTTTTGCTGCATTGTGGTCTTATCCAACTATAGATAAAATGGTCAGGAGTGAGCCACAATAAGGACTTTCATTTCTTGATACTGAACATGTCACTGATTTAATAAACGAACTAAAAATATCAATTACACTTTTCGATCTCCATTTTATCTTATACTAAACTATTATCCAAAATTAATGTACCTTTTCTAGTAGTAGTAGATTGTGTTTTTGAGAAACAACCTTTATTCAGAAAGAATACATTACATAAGATATACATTACGTCCATACAATTTTATAGAATTAGCGTTTAATTTTGTATTTTAATGGCAAGTAATCTAATTACAGTATTTCTATTTGAATATACCGTTAGGAAGCACGACATGTTTTCAGGCAAAAATCACTGAGATTCATTTCACTTTTTAGAAAAGAGAATAAGAAAATAAATAGGAACAGTAGAAAAT
The DNA here is from genome assembly GCA_023014485.1 of Bathynomus jamesi. Lineage (NCBI taxonomy): Eukaryota > Metazoa > Arthropoda > Malacostraca > Isopoda > Cirolanidae > Bathynomus > Bathynomus jamesi. Next base: position 16,882 of record JAJOZX010001171.1, on the reverse strand, counting down.
CAAATAAAGTTGCGTTTAGTTAATTCTGTCATTTCAAGTGAAAATTGAGATAATGTTCCTAACGGTAGGAAAAAGTAGTGGTAAACAATACGGTAAATAGTATATTTTGAAATACCAACAACGATTAATTTCTATTACTTCAAAAGAGAAATGATGCAATCTTAAGTAATAAAAATGCAAATAAATGAGGGACATTATACATATGGCGTAATATAATGAAACTTTTTGTATATGATTTACATAACTTGCAATTTTATATGCCTTTTGCATATAAAATAGATCTCTATAGTTTTTGAAAACGGGACTGCGATTTTTTTTTAGTAATATTTACAAGTCGCAATACATATATATAAAATAATAGGAGTTAATAAAGTGTTCCTTTGTTAATTTTCGAAATGAAATTAATGATGGTGTTTGTCTGACATTTATAGGTATAGCGTTCCAGATATCTGCTCCTTTGTAGGAGAGATCATGTCCTGCTATTTGCATTGAATAATCAGGTTTACGTATGAAATCATTGGGAAGTCTTGTATTATGATTATGGTTGGTCTGATTGGGGTTAATCGCTCTGTGAATGGGCGAAGTATAGTTTCTATTATTAGCAACTTTATACATACTGATACCGGCAGTAAGTTTATACAAATCATTTAATTTTAGAATATTTAAACAATGGAGAGGTACAAAATTGTTTATTATAATTGTTTTGAAAGAATTCGTAGGCATTTTTTATGGATTACTTCCATCAGCTATCATATATATTGTTTGTACTACTCCATACTGTAATTGCATACTGTAATTCCATACGGTAAATGTGTAGAAATAAATGAGTAATACAGTGTGAGGAGAGCATTTTGGGCAATTTTTATTTTTGAAGTTGGGGTTGAATATTATGGAGCACCGACAATTCAGCGCAGGACAATTCAGCGCCGACAATTCAGCGCCGACAATTCAGCGCAAAGACAATTCAGCGCAAGACAATTCAGCGCCGACAATTCAGCGCAAATCAGTACAGTTAAAAGTTTAGTTAAAAATAATAAAAATAAATCGCAATAAATAAAAAGAGAAAAATTTGTATATTTATATATATGCTAAATTGGGTCTGTATCGAAGGAGTGACATTTCAAAGGAGTGACATAACAAAGGAGTGACATAACGAAGGAGTGACAAATCGTAGATAAAATTCAAAGGAGTATAATTATTAAAATTTTATTTAAAAAAACAAAATTTGTTAGAATTGTTAAAATTAAGATTTTATTTCAAAAACTAGAAACCTAACCTAACCTAACCTAACCTAACCTAACAGTTGCAAGCCTCTCTTCCCTCTGGATTTGTTCTTTCTTCTTCTTTGTTGGTATTTTCGCGCTGAATTTTCTTGCGCTGAATTGTCTTTGCGCTGAATTGTCTTGCGCTGAATTGTCGGCGCTGAATTGTCCTGCGCTGAATTGTCGGGTCACGGAATATTATGTAGAGAAATCCAGATATTTTTTATTTGATATTTTCTGTTTTGCTTTTGAAATTTAAATTTTCATCTAAATTGATGCGAAGAACCTTTACTTTATTTACTTTTGCAAAAGGAGAGTTTTTAAATATTATTTCTGTTAATAATAAGTTGTTTTGAAATTAGGTATGGGAAGACGATATCATCAATTTTTATTTTTATTTCTAATTTTGTATTAATCAACTCAAAATTGGATTCCAGACTTGAGGAATAAAGTTTTATGTGCTCTACATATGTATAAACCACGTCTCCTGAGTACTTTCGGAAAGATAAGATTGTCTCTTTACAAGAGTTACTGTATGTATATAACCCAAATGTTTATCTTATGAACCAAATTTAAGAAATCAGTAATGTCTCAAAATAAGGACATAAAAAATGCAGATAGGATTCCTTCGAATTTTATTTTGCTCTTTAAAAAATACAGTCCATATACGAGCCTTGCAATCTGTGTATACAGATTATAACATACATATTTGTAATGTACAAAAAGGTTTATTTAACACATTAGAAGGACATTTTACAAAAATAAATAAGTTTTTCTCTGTGTACAAGATTAGAAGGTTTAGAAAAAGAGAAAAAAAATGGTTGTGTTGGGGTGTTGTGATGTCTGTAAAATGAAAATATTTAGTGGTGATGGCCATGTCCATCGTGCCCGTGTCCAAGTCCACCGTGACCATGCCCATGTCCACCATGTCCGTGTCCATGTCCACCGTGACCATGCCCATGTCCACCATGTCCATGTCCACCGTGACCGTGAGATTTGCCATGTCCTCCTTGGTGGTGGCCATGCTTTCCGTATTTGCTGTGATGACCGTGGTGACCGGAATCTCCATGGCCAGCCTTGTGACCACCGTGATGGCCATGGTGACCCCCCTTCTTGAAATGTCCGTGATGTCCATGAGCGTTGTGGTGGTTTCCACCCTGAAAAACATTCAAAATTGAGAAACGAAAAGAGCAAATATCAACACAAACAAAATTATTGTCTTAAATCTCAAATAGAGAAAATGTATAATGTGAACTTACATCATAATGTCCTCCCTCGTGATCTCCACCCTTCTGTCCTTTGAAGAATTTGTCGAAGTGGTCATGATGTCCATGATATTTCTTAAAATCACTGTCATCGTAGAATTTCTTGTTCTGACCATGTTCTTCCTTATGGTACAGATTCTTGAATCCCTACGAAACAAAAAATCAGCTCAAGTTAGTAACGAAGAAAATTGAATTGCCTTCATAGTCTTAATAATAATAAGAGGACTGTCACAAGAGCATAACACTTACTTTATTATGATCTCCCTTGTGGTGGTGACCTTTGGCTCCATGATGGTGTCCTTTGCTTCCTTTGTGTCCTGAGTGGTGACCACCGAAATGATGACCGTGATGGTGATGTCCCTTATGGTGTTTTCCTCCATGATCGTGGAAGCCCTACGAAACATTTTACAAACAAATAATGAGACAGGTAGTAAACATTAAACATTAGCCTTCATCACACGATTCTTCTAACAATTTACACCATTAAGGTATACCCACAGCTTTGTGATGTTTTCCATGGTGACCGTGATGACCGCCTTTATGTCCATGGTGACCATGATGACCCTTTTGTCCTTTATGATCATGACTATGATGATGAGCTCCTCCATGGTTTTTATGGTGTCCATAATGATGTCCTGCGTTGAAACAAAGATTATAAATTTGTGTAACCTACCTCTGACCGCCATAACCCTTTTAATAGAATTCTTTCATTTCCTTACCTGCTGCAGGTTCTAAATCGTGAGTGGCTACGACGGCTACTTGTTGGCCTTCTGCATGAATTAATTGTTCGTTGGGCGCTAAAAGCCCAACAATCATTGAACTTTCTTCGCTTTTCTCGGCAATAGCATTGTTCAAATAAGCTAAGGCTGACGCCAAAACCAACACTAGTTGTGGTAGCTGAAATAGAAAATAGTATAATTTTAAAGATATTGATAGTGATAACTCACTTTCATTGGTCTGACTGACGGAAATCAGGTAAACATTAGACAATGGATACTGGCTTTTAGATACACTGTATTCTCCACAAAAAATGGTGACAAAAAATGGTGAAATTGTTTTACAGCTATATTTATCATCATAAACAAACTATTTCACTGAATCTTTATTTTCGTTTATTTACAAAGTATTTCCGATAATAAATAATTATAAAAAATTAATATGCTTGTGACCTAATTTCCTGGCAAAATATTAGGTCTAGGTTTATATTTAAACTTACTGAATGAGTCATGAGGACGATAACAATAACTAAAAAGAAAATACGATAATTATATTTATCTCAATTGTTTTGATATGAAATTATTAACTTTTGAATAAGTTTTTTTAATTAATATTTATTTGATTTCAGAGTTCTTTTGTTTTTTTTGTTGAAAAAAAGGGACTGCGATTTTTTGTTTTGCAATATTTATAAGTCGCAATACATATACAAGTAGGTAAAATAATAGGAGTTTACAAAGTGTTTCTTTGTTAATGTCTGAAACAAAATTAATGATGGTGATTGTCTGACATTTATAGGTATAGCGTTCCAGATATCTGCTCCTTTGTAGGAGAGAGCATTTCCTGCAATTTGCATTGAATAATTTGGTTTATTTATGAAATTATTGGGAAGCCTTGTATTATGATTATGGCTGGTGTGATTGGAGTTAATCACCCTGTGAATGGGCGAAGTATATTTTCTGTTCATAACTGCTTTGCATTATATTCACGGAATTTTTTTTTTATTGAAAATTTGTTTCATTTGCAATATTTTTTGAATGATAAATGAACTAAGATCGGAAATAAGTATTTCTTTTAAAAAATATATAAATAAAATATGTATTTAATGTTATTTGAAAAGCAAATTAGATTTCCAAGTAAGACGTTCTAAATTATTTTCGAGTTTCATCTGAAGTAATTTTATTACAATTTCTAAAAACAGTGTAAGGAGTGAATGTTATTTCTCCAAGTGATTATTTAACTGGTGTTTAGTGAGAAAATTCGTTTATGTAGTATCGGTAAAGCATTTGTATAAAAAATACTTAAATAACGAATAAAACACAGCGATTGCATCGTTTTAACGTTTTGAAACTCACCCTCATAATTGCCCACATGGTTTCACCTCCTTGCTCTCTCCTGTGCTGTTGAATGTGTATATTGACGGATTAATTGATTCACTTAATGAGGCAAAAGTGGGATGTTGTATAGATAACACAAGGATAAATAACTTAGTTTATACCGACGATATGGTGTTAATAAGTCCCTCTGTTAAAGGTCTACATCGGCTACTAAAAGTCTGCGAAGTGTATTCGCAGAAACATGATATTCTTTTTAATGTTACAAAAACTAAGGTTATGCAATTTCATCCTAAAAGCTGTAATCAGCCAGCTGATATTAGGTTTAAAATGAAAGGTGAAATAATTGAGGAAGTACAAGAGTTTAAGTATTTGGGTCAAACTATTACCAGCTTCTTGAGTGATGACTCGGATATAAGAAAACAATCTCGAAGCCTTTGTGCTAAAGCGAATATGACTATAAGGAACTTTCGGTTCTATACAAGTGAAGCTAAAGACACTCTCTTTCGCACTTTCTGCAGTAATATATACGGACAGCAACTCTCGGTGAATTATAAGAAAGGTTCTGGCAGAACTCTAAATTTGCTGTACAAAAGGTCTTTTAGACTCTTCCATAAATTACCCCGAGATGCTCAGCTTCGCAAATGTTTGCTACCCGCAATGTCCCGAGCTTCCCGGAGGTAACAAGACGTGCTCAACACAGTCTAATGCAAAGAATTAAAAAATCAACCAACCCGATCATCCAAGCTATCCATGAGTCCTGCCATTTATCCTCTAAGCTATGGACTTCTTTGTACGAAAACGTCTGTCTGTAGCTCCACTTAACTTCGACATTACAGTATTATTTCTAATCAATTGTATATATTTCTATCCTTAGTATATGAACTGTCATTGTATTAATAATATTTGTCATATGAACTATAGTCTCCCAATAAACCTTTTCATTTTCATTCATTTTAATTTTCAATAACATATATAATCCTCAAAAGGTTATAATTTATTGGTTATAAAAGAAATCCAGCCAAGAGCTGTCCCAAGTTTGTCTGAGAAATGGAGAAGGGGTGTAGCGACGACCTTGCTACACGTACTTTATTTGACTCGAGCCCCTTTTCTTTTTAAAGGGGACTCACTTTTTCCGGTTGGTGGCATTATTGGCCGTATCAGAGCCCTCTGGTGAATGATGGCATTTAAACGGATCAATCAGTAAATCCCGTTCTTGAGACCATCATGATTATATATATATATATATATATATATATATATATATATATATATATATATATATATATATATATATATATATATATATATATATATATATATATTAAACTTACAACTGACGTATCTTTTAAATAGAACATTAGTGTCTAATTGATAGAAAATTTAACCATTATGTACATCAGTCTAAAACTACAACCTGGAAAAGATGCAAACGCTGTAGAAACATTGCAAAAAATCACTGAACCATTATTGAAGTCAAATTCAGTGTTTTAAGATGCTGAAATTCAATATTCTACAATGACAAATAATCAATTAAATCAGTTAAGATAATATATATTGGTCTGTTTGGTATGTTTTCTTCTTGAAATTCATCAAATTGACTGATTTTTTTCTACCATGTTCTACTTCACTGATAATTAATTAACCTTTTGCTGCATTGTGGTCTTATCCAACTATAAATAAAATGGTCAGGAGTGAGCCACAATAAGGACTTTCATTTCTTGATACTGAACATGTCACTGATTTAATAAACGAACTAAAAATATCAATTACACTTTTCGATCTCCATTTTATCTTATACTAAACTATTATCCAAAATTAATGTACCTTTTCTAGTAGTAGTTTATTGTGTTTTTGAGAAACAACCTTTATTCAGAAAGAATACATTACATAAGATATACATTACGTCCATACAATTTTATAGAATTAGCGTTTAATTTTGTATTTTAATGGCAAGTAATCTAATTACAGTATTTCTATTTGAATATACCGTTAGGAAGCACGACATGTTTTCAGGCAAAAATCACTGAGATTCATTTCACTTTTTAGAAAAGAGAATAAGAAAATAAATAGGAACAGTAGAAAATCAAATAAAGTTGCGTTTAGTTAATTCTGTCATTTCAAGTGAAAATTGAGATAATGTTCCTAACGGTAGGAAAAAGTAGTGGTAAACAATACGGTAAATAGTATATTTTGAAATACCAACAACGATTAATTTCTATTACTTCAAATGAGAAATGATGCAATCTTAAGTAATAAAAATGCAAATAAATGAGGGACATTATACATATGGCGTAATATAATGAAACTTTTTGTATATGATTTACATAACTTGCAATTTTATATGCCTTTTGCATATAAAATAGACCTCTATAGTTTTTGAAAACGGGACTGCGATTTTTTGTTTAGTAATATTTACAAGTCGCAATACATATATATAAAATAATAGGAGTTAATAAAGTGTTCCTTTGTTAATTTTCGAAACGAAATTAATGATGGTGTTTGTCTGACATTTATAGGTATAGCGTTCCAGATATCTGCTCCTTTGTAGGAGAGATCATGTCCTGCAATTTGCATTGAATAATCAGGTTTACGTATGAAATCATTGGGAAGTCTTGTATTATGATTATGGTTGGACTGATTGGGGTTAATCGCTCTGTGAATGGGCGAAGTATAGTTTCTATTATTAGCAACTTTATACATACTGATACCGGCAGTAAGTTTATACAAATCATTTAATTTTAGAATATTTAAACAATGGAGAGGTACAAAATTGTTTATTATAATTGTTTTGAAAGAATTCGTAGGCATTTTTTATGGATTACTTCCATCAGCTATCATATATATTGTTTGTACTACTCCATACTGTAATTGCATACTGTAATTCCATACGGTAAATGTGTAGAAATAAATGAGTAATACAGTGTGAGGAGAGCATTTTGGGCAATTTTTATTTTTGAAGTTGGGGTTGAATATTATGGAGCACCGACAATTCAGCGCAGGACAATTCAGCGCCGACAATTCAGCGCCGACAATTCAGCGCAAAGACAATTCAGCGCAAGACAATTCAGCGCCGACAATTCAGCGCAAATCAGTACAGTTAAAAGTTTAGTTAAAAATAATAAAAATAAATCGCAATAAATAAAAAAGAGAAAAATTTGTATATTTATATATATGCTAAATTGGGTCTGTATCGAAGGAGTGACATTTCAAAGGAGTGACATAACAAAGGAGTGACATAACGAAGGAGTGACAAATCGGAGATAAAATTCAAAGGAGTATAATTATTAAATTTTTTTTAAAAAAAACAAAATTTGTTAGAATTGTTAAAATTAAGATTTTATTTCAAAAACTAGAAACCTAACCTAACCTAACCTAACCTAACCTAACAGTTGCAAGCCTCTTCCCTCTGGATTTGTTCTTTCTTCTTCTTTGTTGGTATTTTCGCGCTGAATTGTCTTGCGCTGAATTGTCTTTGCGCTGAATTGTCTTGCGCTGAATTGTCGGCGCTGAATTGTCCTGCGCTGAATTGTCGGGTCACGGAATATTATGTAGAGAAATCCAGATATTTTTTATTTGATATTTTCTGTTTTGCTTTTGAAATTTAAATTTTCATCTAAATTGATGCGAAGAACCTTTACTTTATTTACTTTTGCAAAAGGAGAGTTTTTAAATATTATTTCTGTTAATAATAAGTTGTTTTGAAATTAGGTATGGGAAGACGATATCATCAATTTTTATTTTTATTTCTAATTTTGTATTAATCAACTCAAAATTGGATTCCAGACTTGAGGAATAAAGTTTTATGTGCTCTACATATGTATAAACCACGTCTCCTGAGTACTTTCGGAAAGATAAGATTGTCTCTTTACAAGAGTTACTGTATGTATATAACCCAAATGTTTATCTTATGAACCAAATTTAAGAAATCAGTAATGTCTCAAAATAAGGACATAAAAAATGCAGATAGGATTCCTTCGAATTTTATTTTGCTCTTTAAAAAATACAGTCCATATACGAGCCTTGCAATCTGTGTATACAGATTATAACATACATATTTGTAATGTACAAAAAGGTTTATTTAACACATTAGAAGGACATTTTACAAAAATAAATAAGTTTTTCTCTGTGTACAAGATTAGAAGGTTTAGAAAAAGAGAAAAAAAATGGTTGTGTTGGGGTGTTGTGATGTCTGTAAAATGAAAATATTTAGTGGTGATGGCCATGTCCATCGTGCCCGTGTCCAAGTCCACCGTGACCATGCCCATGTCCACCATGTCCGTGTCCATGTCCACCGTGACCATGCCCATGTCCACCATGTCCATGTCCACCGTGACCGTGAGATTTGCCATGTCCTCCTGGTGGTGGCCATGCTTTCCGTATTTGCTGTGATGACCGTGGTGACCGGAATCTCCATGGCCAGCCTTGTGACCACCGTGATGGCCATGGTGACCCCCCTTCTTGAAATGTCCGTGATGTCCATGAGCGTTGTGGTGGTTTCCACCCTGAAAAACATTCAAAATTGAGAAACGAAAAGAGCAAATATCAACACAAACAAAATTATTGTCTTAAATCTCAAATAGAGAAAATTATAATGTGAACTTACATCATAATGTCCTCCCTCGTGATCTCCACCCTTCTGTCCTTTGAAGAATTTGTCGAAGTGGTCATGATGTCCATGATATTTCTTAAAATCACTGTCATCGTAGAATTTCTTGTTCTGACCATGTTCTTCCTTATGGTACAGATTCTTGAATCCCTACGAAACAAAAAATCAGCTCAAGTTAGTAACGAAGAAAATTGAATTTCCTTCATAGTCTTAATAATAATAAGAGGACTGTCACAAGAGCATAACACTTACTTTATTATGATCTCCCTTGTGGTGGTGACCTTTGGCTCCATGATGGTGTCCTTTACTTCCTTTGTGTCCTGAGTGGTGACCACCGAAATGATGATCGTGATGGTGATGTCCCTTGTGGTGTTTTCCTCCATGATCGTGGAAGCCCTACGAAACATTTCACAAACAAATAATGAGACATGTAGTAAACATTAAACATTAACCTTCATCACACGATTCTTCTAACAATTTACACCATTAAAGTATACCCACAGCTTTGTGATGTTTTCCATGGTGACCGTGATGACCGCCTTTATTTCCATGGTGACCATGATTACCCTTTTGTCCTTTATGACCATGACTATGATGATGAGCTCCTCCATGGCTTTTATGGTGTCCATAATGATGTCCTGCGTTGAAACAAAGATTATAAATTTCTGTAACCTACCTCTGACCGCCATGACCCTTTTAATAGAATTCTTTCATTTCCTTACCTGCTGCAGGTTCTAAATCGTGAGTGGCTACGACGGCTACTTGTTGGCCTTCTGCATGAATTAATTGTTCGTTGGGCGCTAAAAGCCCAACAATCATTGAACTTTCTTCGCTTTTCTCGGCAATAGCATTGTTCAAATAAGCTAAGGCTGACGCCAAAACCAACACTAGTTGTGGTAGCTGAAATAGAAAATAGTATAATTTTAAAGATATTGATAGTGATAACTCACTTTCATTGGTCTGACTGACGGAAATCAGGTAAACATTAGACAATGGATACTGGCTTTTAGATACACTGTATTCTCCACAAAAAATGGTGACAAAAAATGGTGAAATTGTTTTACAGCTATATTTATCATCATAAACAAACTATTTCACTGAACCTTTATTTTCCTTTATTTACAAAGTATTTCCGATAATAAATAATTATAAAAAATTAATATGCTTGTGAACTAATTTCCTGGCAAAATATTAGGTCTAGGTTTATATTTAAACTTACTGAACGAGTCATGAGGACGATAACAATAACTAAGAAGAAAATACGATAATTATATTTATCTCAATTGTTTTGATATGAAATTATTAACTTTTTGAATAAGTTTTTTTTAATTAATAGTTATTTAATTTCAGAGTTCTTTTGTTTTTTTTTGAAAAAAAAGGGACTGCGATTTTTTGTTTTGCAATATTTATAAGTCGCAATACATATACAAGTAGGTAAAATAATAGGAGTTTACAAAGTGTTTCTTTGTTAATGTCTGAAACAAAATTAATGATGGTGATTGTCTGACATTTATAGGTATAGCGTTCCAGATATCTGCTCCTTTGTAGGAGAGAGCATTTCCTGCAATTTGCATTGAATAATTTGGTTTATTTATGAAATTATTGGGAAGCCTTGTATTATGATTATGGCTGGTGTGATTGGAGTTAATCACCCTGTGAATGGGCGAAGTATATTTTCTGTTCATAACTGCTTTGCATTATATTCACGGAATTTTTTTTTTATTGAAAATTTGTTTCATTTGCAATATTTTTTGAATGATAAATGAACTAAGATCAGAAATAAGTATTTCTTTTAAAAAATATATAAATAAAATATGTATTTAATGTTATTTGAAAAGCAAATTAGACTTCCAAGTAAGACGTTCTAAATTATTTTCGAGTTTCATCTGAAGTAATTTTATTACAATTTCTAAAAACAGTGTAAGGAGTGAATGTTATTTCTCCAAGTGATTATTTAACTGGTGTTTAGTGAGAAAATTCGTTTATGTTGTATCGGTAAAGCATTTGTATAAAAAATATTTAAATAACGAATAAAACACAGCGATTGCATCGTTTTAACGTTTTGAAACTCACCCTCATAATTGCCCACATGGTTTCACCTCAAGTTAAAACTTGTTGATCTAGACACAGAAGTAACTGAGCGACCACTGACATGTTTGGCCGACAGCCACTTCTTTTATACTTCGAGATTCACTTGAAAGAACGAGCAAGGCCGTACCATTCATATTATGTATGTATATGTACAAAGCGAGAAGGAGAGAGAATAAAAGAAAAGTCATATAGCAAATTGGTATTTCAAAGAAATAAGATTTGGTGTCCGATTCTTGCACGTAATTAGGTCTTGAATCATTTAGATACGTGAGGATTTCACTCATTTACATCCGTTACATTACATTGTTTAATAACTAATGTGTCACTCTGAGTGGGATGGGCACGACGCTTGAACTCGGGAGTGGAAACACTAAAATGAATTACATACATGGACATGCGTATAGGGATCGTCACAAAAATATGGTCTTCCCAGGTATACGTTTAACGGTGAGAAACTGTCCAAAATCAACTCCACGAAAGTGTATGAGAAATTTTATTTTCAGACATCGACTAAACTTCTTTTAGAAGAATTCTTCTTTCGCTGGATAATCGGCTCTTTCAGGGTTTCCTAAACTGTAGTCCGCGGAATCCAGGAGTTCCCTAGTCATATTTGAGGGGGTCCGCGTGGTATCTCCAAACAGAATTTCAAATATTACTACACTAAGAAAAATGATAAATCTTATAATTCTGTAAAGTATTGGAATTTTAGCGTTATCTACGGAATTCGTAATCCTGAGGTTAGGTTTATTTTTTAATATAATTTTCCTGAAAATAAAGACGGTTCGTAGTAAATTTCGCTTAAGGTAGTCAAACTTGGCTAAAATTTGGTGCTGGCGGAAGTTAGCAAGGTTAGAAAGAGGTCCATGACCGCAAAAGATTGGAAGACCCAGGGTTAGATCACGTACAGTGTTTTGAGCATCAGTATCTGATATTGTTTTTGTTAGAATTGCTATATAATTTAAAACAATTTTCTGTGTAACTTTTAAATCGTTCAATAAAAAACGAAAAACACGTGTCTGGAAGGTTAAATGCTTTCTATATATATCTTAAAAATATTCTTTTCTTTCTTCATATTCTCAAAGCTTCGGTATCTTATTACTTTTTCAGAGGGCTCAAAGGGAAGTAATTTAAAATGTTAGTTACACAGTTTCAGATAACTACAGTTATTGGTTCTGCAAAACGACAAAGAAGCTTTGTAAACAGATCTTCAACATCCTGAAATATTTGAGAAGAAATGTTGATCATGTTCGGTGGATAACCTTTATTTTCTTGTCTCCACTAACTTCTATATCTATAACTACTTTTTGGAATAGATGTTTGTTATTCAGTAGCTTTTCAAACATGTCATTGTGGATGTTCATCTGATGCTTTCTGATCCTTTTGATATTTCCTAATTGACTCACCTAACAACAAATAGTTGTACTTAACTTCACGATGCTCTCAACCACTTTTACTGTAAATATTGAAGACTGTGAGCTTATTAATATTTGCAACACAGTCAAAGCATGTCAAGTGAGAATATTTTAAAAACTGTTATTCAGAGATTTTTTTCAGATGTTCTGCATTTATCAGCCTCAAAGTCCAGTATCATTGTATGATAAAATGGCTCAAAATCAACTAAGCAGCACTAAATTAAAAATAAATATGTAATTTATATGTTATTTAAATGTATAAGTGAAGTAGTGATCAAGCACATTAGTTATATATATTAAATTTTTGCAAATGTAAGAAAGGTAACTATTTGAAAACATTATTTAATTTTATTTAGTTCCTCCTTGTGTAAAATTTTTTGTCATTATCGTTTTCTATATCTTTATAAGAGTAACTAAATTGTGTTCAGGAATGATAAAGATTCTCGTGTCAGCAATAAATTGTTAGTAGCACAACAACAGTAGATAAAAACAGTAAATAATACCCAAAAAGGGAGTGAATGTAACATTAGTATTGTTGCATGTAAAGTATAGAAGTTTTTAAGCAATTTATTCATTAATAGAGAAAAGTTTGTAACTATTTACTTGCAGGCAGTTTTCGTCATGTACATTAAGACCATTAAGACTAGTTTAAATATTGTCTAAATATGGCATGAACTTTATTCACTAAATTCCCGTTTCTCAAAATAAATCTGATCAACTGTGAGTGCGAAAGAACACCTTATGTGAATAAATTTACTACACATCTTGAAAATTTTAAATTGTTTTGGAATGTGAGTAATGAAGATATCACACAATGGTATTACATGAAATAGTTTGGATTAGCACATATGTGCATTTTATTGTTCTACAAAATTCAAGATTGATTTCCCTTCTCTCTCTCTCTCTCTCTCTCTCTCACGTAATATAAAAATACATTCACACACACACACACACATATTTTTCTTTGTTATCAAAGTTTAAAATGATTTTTTATTTAAAAAAATCCTGACGTTAATTTTTGTTGTGCCTCTAAAACCAAGTACTCTTGTAATGAACCACAATATTTTATTTGCAAAACAGAAGACAGGAAGGTTCCCATGTACATATTAAATTTATTGACATTTTGGTATTCCCACCAATCTTTTACCGTTAGGTGGGGCAATGTACTATCGGAATGTTTGGGCTCCTCTTGCGGGGTGAGACAATGCTCCTTGCTCTCTCCTGTGCTGTTGAATGTGTATATTGACGGATTAATTGATTCACTTAATGAGGCAAAGTGGGATGTTGTATAGATAACACAAGGATAAATAACTTAGTTTATACCGACGATATGGTGTTAATAAGTCCCTCTGTTAAAGGTCTACATCGGCTACTAAAAGTCTGCGAAGTGTATTCGCAGAAACATGATATTCTTTTTAATGTTACAAAAACTAAGGTTATGTAATTTCATCCTAAAAGCTGTAATCAGCCAGCTGATATTAGGTTTAAAATGAAAGGTGAAATAATTGAGGAAGTACAAGAGTTTAAGTATTTGGGTCAAACTATTACCAGCTTCTTGAGTGATGACTCGGATATAAGAAAACAATCTCGAAGCCTTTGTGCTAAAGCGAATATGACTATAAGGAACTTTCGGTTCTATACAAGTGAAGCTAAAGACACTCTCTTTCGCACTTTCTGCAGTAATATATACGGACAGCAACTCTCGGTGAATTATAAGAAAGGTTCTGGCAGAACTCTAAATTTGCTGTACAAAAGGTCTTTTAGACTCTTCCATAAATTACCCCGAGATGCTCAGCTTCGCAAATGTTTGCTACCCGCAATGTCCCGAGCTTCCCGGAGGTAACAAGACGTGCTCAACACAGTCTAATGCAAAGAATTAAAAAATCAACCAACCCGATCATCCAAGCTATCCATGAGTCCTGCCATTTATCCTCTAAGCTATGGACTTCTTGGTACGAAAACGTCTGTCTGTAGCTCCACTTAACTTCGACATTACAGTATTATTTCTAATCAATTGTATATATTTCTATCCTTAGTATATGAACTGTCATTGTATTAATAATATTTGTCATATGAACTATAGTCTCCCAATAAACCTTTTCATTTTCATTCATTTTCATTTTCAATAACATATAATCCTCAAAAGGTTATAATTTATTGGTTATAAAAGAAATCCAGCCAAGAGCTGTCCCAAGTTTGTCTGAGAAATGGAGAAGGGGTGTAGCGACGACCTTGCTACACGTACTTTATTTGACTCGAGCCACTTTTCTTTTTAAAGGGGACTCACTTTTTCCGGTTGGTGGCATTATTGGCCGTAACAGAGCCCTCTGGTGAATGATGGCATTTAAACGGATCAATCAGTAAATCCCGTTCTTGAGACCATCATGATTATATATATATATATATATATATTATATATATAATATATATATATATATATTATATATATATATATATATATATATATATATTAAACTTACAACTGACGTATCTTTTAAATAGAACATTAGTGTCTAATTGATAGAAAATTTAACCATTACATCAGTCTAAAACTATAACCTGGAAAAGATGCAAACGCTGTAGAAACATTGCAAAAAATCACTGAACCATTATTGAAGTCAAATTCAGTGTTTTAAGATGCTGAAATTCAATATTCTACAATGACAAATAATCAATTAAATCAGTTAAGATAATATATATTGGTCTGTTTGGTATGTTTTCTTCTTGAAATTCATCAAATTGACTGATTTCTTTCTACCATGTTCTACTTCACTGATAATTAATTAACCTTTTGTTGCATTGTGGTCTTATCCAACTATAGATAAAATGGTCAGGAGTGAGCCACAATAAGGACTTTCATTTCTTGATACTGAACATGTCACTGATTTAATAAACGAACTAAAAATATCAATTACACTTTTCGATCTCCATTTTATCTTATACTAAACTATTATCCAAAATTAATGTACCTTTTCTAGTAGTAGTAGATTGTGTTTTTGAGAAAAACCTTTATTCAGAAAGAATACATTACATAAGATATACATTACGTCCATACAATTTTATAGAATTAGCGTTTAATTTTGTATTTTAATGGCAAGTAATCTAATTACAGTATTTCTATTTGAATATACCGTTAGGAAGCACGACATGTTTTCAGGCAAAAATCACTGAGATTCATTTCACTTTTTAGAAAAGAGAATAAGAAAATAAATAGGAACAGTAGAAAATCAAATAAAGTTGCGTTTAGTTAATTCTGTCATTTCAAGTGAAAATTGAGATAATGTTCCTAACGGTAGGAAAAAGTAGTGGTAAACAATACGGTAAATAGTATATTTTGAAATACCAACAACGATTAATTTCTATTACTTCAAAAGAGAAATGATGCAATCTTAAGTAATAAAAATGCAAATAAATGAGGGACATTATACATATGGCGTAATATAATGAAACTTTTTGTATATGATTTACATAACTTGCAATTTTATATGCCTTTTGCATATAAAATAGATCTCTATAGTTTTTGAAAACGGGACTGCGATTTTTTTTTAGTAATATTTACAAGTCGCAATACATATATATAAAATAATAGGAGTTAATAAAGTGTTCCTTTGTTAATTTTCGAAATGAAATTAATGATGGTGTTTGTCTGACATTTTAGGTATAGCGTTCCAGATATCTGCTCCTTTGTAGGAGAGATCATGTCCTGCTATTTGCATTGAATAATCAGGTTTACGTATGAAATCATTGGGAAGCCTTGTATTATGATTATGGTTGGTCTGATTGGGGTTAATCGCTCTGTGAATGGGCGAAGTATAGTTTCTATTATTAGCAACTTTATACATACTGATACCGGCAGTAAGTTTATACAAATCATTTAATTTTAGAATATTTAAACAATGGAGAGTACAAAATTGTTTATTATAATTGTTTTGAAAGAATTCGTAGGCATTTTTTATGGATTACTTCCATCAGCTATCATATATATTGTTTGTACTACTCCATACTGTAATTGCATACTGTAATTCCATACGGTAAATGTGTAGAAATAAATGAGTAATACAGTGTGAGGAGAGCATTTTGGGCAATTTTTATTTTTGAAGTTGGGTTGAATATTATGGAGCACCGACAATTCAGCGCAGGACAATTCAGCGCCGACAATTCAGCCGACAATTCAGCGCAAAGACAATTCAGCGCA